>OZ005658.1:117707284-118309839 GCA_963930645.1 Salticus scenicus | reverse complement strand
TTGTATGTGCCTTGCTTGCAATAATTGAACTTTGTTAAAAGTAATCTTAAGGATATATTTTCTAGTTTCAATCACATGTATTAATTATAAGAAATATATAGTTTAAAATAGTTTAGTGTTTCCAGAATAATTTATCCAGCTGTTTCTGCTCCATATGGCAATATTTTAGAGTTGTTCCTGTTAATTTAATATCTTGTTTTTTTTTATATTTTTTAATAAACGTTAGTTTTAAATAGACTTCAATTTTGTGTTCAATGTCTCCTACACTAGCAATTATCACTTTTATATTTTGTGGATATGTAAAATTAAATATAAATGCAATAGCAGCCATGCTAAACTGTGCAGCTCTATTTTGGATTTTGGAAATTAATTGAAATTTAAATTGGAAGTTTTTTTTCTTAAATGTTGTTTTTGAAATTGCTATTTTGAAATTCTTTGCAAAAGGGGGGGAAAACTAAGTTACATTGTTGCTTTAATATAGCAACGTAACATATATTGGTTATGGGCCTAAATTGTATTCCAGGCCCACCTCTTGCAATTAATTAAATGCAAGTTAGTAATTATTAATTATTTCAATTGAAGTTTATTTTGCCACATGTTCCTAGAATATTAAAAATAAAGTGAAGGGGGGGCAATAGTTAAAAAAAAGGAAAAAAAAATTAATTAAATTAAATTCTGGACTTTAACTTTATAGCAATGGCACAAAGTATTGAACCTTTGCATTCTGCCAATTATGGCAATTGGAGTGCTGATGTTAAGTACCTTCTTATGGATAGGGGAAGTTGGGACATTGTCACAGGGACAGAAAGTGAACCCACTGTTGATGCAGTTAAAGGGGTAACTCATAGAGATGTTAGAGAATATAAATTACGTGCTAGTGCAGCAATGTCCATTATTTATTTAAATATATCCCCAGAGTATCGTAAATTAATAGAAGGTTTAACAAATGCTAAAGATGCATGGGAAACATTGCAGAAATATTTTGAGCCAGATAATCGCAGTAGGCACATGCAATTAGTTAGTGAATTGCATGCATGTAGAATAAAACCTAATGAGAGTATTAGTTTATTTTCAGCTAGAATTTGTAGGTTGCAGGAGCAGTTGAAGGGAATTAAACATCCTATGCCAGAGATCTATCTTAATTTTCAGCTTCTTAGGTACTTGCCACCTCAGTTTGACAGCATAGTACAAAATATCATTAGATGGGATGATAAAGCATTTTCCTATAAGGAAATTTTGGCAGCTCTTGTTTCCGAAGAGGCGCGTCTTCAAGTAAGAGATATAGACCGACAAGAGCATATAGTTGCTGCACATTCCATTAATTATAGAAAGGAACCCTCCAAAGTCATAACGTGTTATGGTTGCGGAAAGAAAGGCCACATTAAGAGTCAGTGCCGTAGCTCGAGAAGTCATTCCCCATTTAGAAGTAAAGAGCATCATCCCTCATCATGTTATAGTGCAGAATCTCAGAGAGAGCCAACTAGAAGTCCCAGTCCACGTCCAAGTCATTCGAAAAATAAGAAAAAGACGAGTGGCAAAAACTGTGCTTGTTATATTCAGGCGTGCATAAGTGGGGTTGAGCAAGCTACTGATACATGGGTGTTCGATTCTGCTGCTTCACACAATTTTTGTCGGAATAAAGATTTATTTATTGACTTTAAACCAGTTGAATCTGAAGAAATGTCAGTAGTTATTGATAATATTTTTTTTCCTATACTAGGTAAGGGCACAGTAAAATTAAATTTTGGTGATGAGGTTCTCATTTTTAATGAGGTGATGTATTCACCAGATTTAAAACATAATCTAATTTCAGGTCCAAAATTAGATGCTATGGGACTAGAATTCTCAGGAGGTGGTGGTAAGGTGAGGATCTTGCGAGATGGGAAAATTCTTGTAAATGCGTATCTTCAAAATGGCTTATATATCCTGAAGCCTTCTTTTAATAAGAAACCTTTTTCTAGGAAAAAGAAAAGAAAAGTTAGTTTTGCAGCCTCTGCATCTCAGAAAGTTAATGTTGAACTCTTGCACAGAAGAATGGCTCATCTTAGTCCGACTGTAGTCTATGAAACTGCTAAGAAGGAAGGTGCTACTGGCTTACCAGCGATTAAGGACTTCAGAGTAAATTGTGAGATCTGTCGATTGAACAAGCAACGAAGAGTTTCTTTCAAAGCTAAGAACTTTATCAGGTCAAAGAACCCTAATGATTTATTTTACATGGATACCTGGGGTCCTGTTAAAGCTGTGGGAAGGAACGGTGAACGTATAGGAAGGAAGTTAAGGCATATCCGCACAGACAACGGGGCTGAGTTTTTAAATGAGAATTTTTCTAAATACTGTGCAGAGCAAGGGGTTCAACATGAAACGACCAATACCTTTACGCCGGAACAGAACGGAGTAGCTGAAAGGCTCAATCGGACTGCCATGGATGCTGTAAGATGCCAACTTGCTGATGCAAACTTAGGAAATGAGTTTTGGCCTGACGCTATTCTTGCCTTCATTCATGTTTAGAATCGTGTTTGCCATAAAGGGCAGAATAAAACACCGTATGAACTGTATGGAGGATGTAAGCCGTCGGTGAACCACCTCAAGCCTTTTGGTTCCCAAGCATATGTGGGAATACCGAAGCAGCATAGAAGCTCTAAATTAGATCCAAAGGCAAGAAAAGGTATAATGATCGGATACGCATTTAGGACAAAAGGATACCGAATATACTTTCCAGATAGCAAGAAAACTATAGAAACGATAAATGTCAGGTTCATTGAAGATGCAGAGGAACGCAATGGAGCAGTGATGGGCCCAATTAACTTTGAGTTACAGACAGAGGAGGAAAATGGCGATGATTTATTAAGGTACCATCTTCAAACAAGTCACCCTGCCAATGTCAGGTATGATCCAGATGACTTTGAAGATGAAAATGCCATAGATCTTGAGTCCACACAAGAAGAGCAGACTCAGTCAGTAATCAAATGGGAACGGAGACCTGTAACAAGAAAAGATGGAAGTAGAACAGACATTTGTTATCGTCCAGTTGGCCCTGCTGATCCAAAACGTTTAAATTCTTTAAAGAAAATTGAAGAATATTGTAAAGAAAATGGTATTCCTTATGTACCCAGTATTTTTAATTTTTCTGCCTCTAACAAGTATGCAGGTATTGTTATACAGCCAGACTCAAATCCGCCATCTGCCAATGTGACTACATCTGAAACTACATGACTAGAAGACTTTAATATCCCGAAAACTTACAAACAAGCGTTAAACTCTCCCCAAAAAGTTCATTGGAAGGAAGCTATGGATGTAGAGATGAATACCATTAAGCAAAGAAATGTTTGGCATCTCACTCCGCTACCAAAAGGCCATACTCCTGTGGGTTGCCGCTGGGTATACGCCCTCAAGAAAAATGAAAAGGGAGAAGTAATACGCTATAAATCAAGACTTGTTGCACAAGGTTTCAAGCAAGTAAAAGGGGTATCATATGAAGATACTTTTAGTCCAGTGGTGAATTTTTCACTTGTCAGATTTTTCTTCTCTCTTCTAGTAGTTTTGAAGAGGTGGTCACATTGCCAGTGTGACGTAACTGGGGCCTATTTGTATGCACCTTTAACTAATGAAGTATACGTGCATCAACCTCCAGGCTATGTTGAGAAAAGTAAAGAACACCTCGTCTGTAAACTGGATAAAGCGCTTTATGGCCTCCACCAGTCAGGTCGAGAGTGGTTTTACGAGATCCATGGCGTGTTGGAGTCCTTGAACTTCAAGAAGTTTGAATGGTGCAACTGTGTATATAGTTATAAAGATCAAGTAATAGTAATCCTGTATGTGGACGATATGGTTTTCTTTGGAAAAACTGATGAAGTTATTAAAGAATGCATCAATCTCTTAGAAAGACATTTTGATTTGAAAGTCTTAGGAAAAACTCGCCGTCTGCTTGGAGTCGAATTTGAAGAGGAAAAAGACTGCTTGTTTCTCAACCAAACTCTTTATATTTCAGAAGTTTGTGAGCGTTTTAAGAGCTACCATTTTCCTTTATCAACACTCCCAATAAGCAAAGGTGTAGTACTATCAAAATCGCAATGTCCTCAAACAGATGAAGAAATAAAAGAGATGCAAAAGATCCCATATCGAAGCCTAATAGGTTGCTTAGCTTTTATTGCTGGAAGAACACGCCCAGACATAAGTTATGCAGTAAACATATTCAGTCAGTATCAATCAAACCCTGGGAGACCACATTGGGACGGGCTGCTAAGACTCTTGGGATACGTCAAATATACTCAGGACTTCAAATTAAAGTTATCTTGCACATCGCCTAGAATCAAAGCCTATTCAGATGCAGATTATGCGACAAATAAGGACGACAGAACATCCATGGGAGGACAAATCATATTTTTAGGTGAAGCCCCAATTGAATGGAGAAGCTTCAAGGAACGTTGCGTTTCATTGTCCACAACTGAGGCCGAGTTCGTCGCCTTAACAGAAACTACAAAAGAAGTACTTTGGTTTGACCGAATCCTGGAGGAATGCTACAGCAAATAGTTTCTAAGTGGTAAGAAAGAAAAATCTTTACTTCAAGTAGATAATATGGCATGTATAAATTTTGTGAAGTCTCCGATCGAGAACCACCGCTCAAAACACATTGATGTGAAATTGTTTTTTATAAGAGATATAATCCATAAAAATGTTCTTAATATTGAATACATTCGTAGTAAGCAAAATCTGGCAGATCCTTTCACCAAGCCATTGACCAAATGGGAATTATCTAGTTTTTCTAGTCACATATTAAAAGGTAAAAGTGCGGTTAAGCAATGCTCTGATTAAAAAGAAAGTTATGCAGCAGAGGGTCATTGATGTAAAATTTATTTAAATTTTTTTTAGAAATAGATCAATGTGAATATATATTAAAATTAAATAGATTATCAGATGTTTTAGAAAAATTTAATATTTGTGAAAGCTTAAGTTTTTCCATTAGGAAATGATTAAGAGTAATTAGTTTTTATCTCAGATTTACTGTGCTTATGCCTAATTGTTTTGTGATATATATATACACATTTTACATATTGAACTTATATTTAAGAATATTTTTGGAATTATGCATTTACAGATTTTTATTGGACTTTTGGGTGATATTTTTATATCTGGTTATGCACTGTGTTTCTAAAATGTTTTTTTTTTGTCTGTCTTTAAGGTGTGTGAATGATGTGTGATGTACATGGGCCCATGTCATATTATTTGTTTTAAGTTATATAAGTGTATTATGTGTGTGCTATGATCATATATATTTTTCTATTAAATTTCTTTTATGTATAGCTAGAAATGTGGTGTATGCCTATATTTGAACATGATGTCCTATAAGGTAAAACTGGTGGTCAGTTTTTGTTGGATTAATATACTGATTGTTGGATTGATATACTGATTGTTAGATTAATATACTAAATTTGTTGAGTTTAATTGTTAAATTTTTGAAGTTGTTAAAAGTAACAGAGTTTAAAGTTGAATTTTTTTTTTTTTTTTTTGACTGTAGTTATTTCTAACTGTTATGTCTAGTGGGTCAGAAATCTTGAACTGTTTTTCCAATGGCATGTGGGGGGGCTTCTGTTGCGAAAAAATAGTTTTCTTATAGTTTTTAGCTTATTCGTACATGCCATTGTTATGTAATCTTTAATACATTTATCATTCATTAAGTTTGTTTTTATTAATTTAAATTGAAGCTAAATTTTCATTAAAATAAATCCTAAGTATTAACTTATACCCTTAATTCCTAATTGAAATAGTTTTTTTTTTTTTTTTTTTTTTTTTTTCAACACTTACTTCATTCAGCAGTTCGTTACTGTTTTTGTTTACACGCGACTGACTAGAGAGATCATATTGTTATAGAGAGTCTTGTCACATAGCGCGTACTTCGCGTTTCTCCCGTAAGGTGGCCTCTGTCATCCGTGTAATATTTTATTCAACCACTCAACCCTCAGACGAGACATCGTTATTTTGATTGGTTCTCTTGAGGGGTGTGTGTTTTCTGTCAACCGCGCTGTTTGTTGTAATTTAAATAGGTTTTTATTTTTTTATAAAAGCTGTCTGCAAGAGTAGCTGGGTGCACTTTTTCTTTGACCTATACTGCTGCTGTTAGTCGATATTATTGGAATAGCACTTGATTAAAAGATGTAGTTTAAAGATTATAAAGTTTGTTTTAACTCTGTCATGAGGTGGTGAGGTTTTTTTATATATGTTTATTCTTCCCTTTCTCTGCTCCTGTAGACCGGTATACCATCGCGAGTTAATTTATCTTTTTGAAATTAATTAATTAATGTTACTTTTTTCTGACTCACTAGAAATTTTGAATTTGTTTTTTTTAATTTTGTATGTGCCTTGCTTGCAATAATTGAACTTTGTTAAAAGTAATCTTAAGGATATATTTTCTAGTTTCAATCACATGTATTAATTATAAGAAATATATAGTTTAAAATAGTTTAGTGTTTCCAGAATAATTTATCCAGCTGTTTCTGCTCCATATGGCAATATTTTAGAGTTGTTCCTGTTAATTTAATATCTTGTTTTTTTTATATTTTTTAATAAACGTTAGTTTTAAATAGACTTCAATTTTGTGTTCAATGTCTCCTACACTAGCAATTATCACTTTTATATTTTGTGGATATGTAAAATTAAATATAAATGCAATAGCAGCCATGCTAAACTGTGCAGCTCTATTTTGGATTTTGGAAATTAATTGAAATTTA
Organism: Salticus scenicus; assembly: GCA_963930645.1. Classification (NCBI taxonomy): domain Eukaryota; kingdom Metazoa; phylum Arthropoda; class Arachnida; order Araneae; family Salticidae; genus Salticus; species Salticus scenicus. The sequence goes on along the minus strand of OZ005658.1, from coordinate 118,303,114 downwards.
AATTGGAAGTTTTTTTCTTAAATGTTGTTTTTGAAATTGCTATTTTGAAATTCTTTGCAAAAGGGGGGAAAACTAAGTTACATTGTTGCTTTAATATAGCAACGTAACAGTGTATTCCATTTGCAGTTTGTGTGCAGGGACACGCCGAAGTCATTCTATCATTACGGCCTATGGGAAGAATCTGTATGTACCGCGATAGCCACCGCAAAAATCAAGCTATTGACTTCCAATTTTTGCCGTAACGTCAGTGGAGGGCCTCTGTTGAGACTCAAAAGGATTTTGTGTTCCGTATGTCCGTCTGTCTGTCATGCGATAGTGGCTGCAAATATCACGCTATTGACTTGAAATTTGGTACACATGTTCATGAGCCCCACGAAATCAGCTGTATAGTTTTTGGTATGTGTTCCATTTGTAGTTCGTATACAGGGACACGCGAAAGTTTTTCTTATCAATACGGCCTATGGGAGGAATTTGTATGTATCGCAGTAGCGGCCGCAAAAATAGCGCTATTGACTTGAAATTTGGTACACATGTTCATGAGCCCCACGAAATCAGCTGTATAGTTTTTGGTATGTATTCCATTTGTAGTTTGTATACAGGGACACGCCAAAGTTTTTCTTATCATTACGGCCTAAGGGAGGAATTTGTATGTATTGCGATAGCGGCAACAAAAATCACACTATTGACTTGCAATTTGGTACACATATTCATGAGCCCAACGGAATCAGCTGTATTATTTTAGGTGTGTATTCCATTTGCAGTTTGTGTACAGGGACACGCCAAAGTCATTCTATCATTACGGCCTATGGGAAGAATCTGTATGTACTGCGATAGCCACCGCAAAAATCAAGCTATTGACTTCCAAATTTTGCCGAAACGTCTGTGGAGGGCCTCTGTTGAGACTCAAAAGGATTTTGTGTTCCGTCTGTTTGTCTGTCGTGCGATAGTGGCCGCAAATATCGCGCTATTGACTTGAAATTTGGTACACATGTTCATAATCCCCGCAAAATTAGCTGTATAGTTTTTGGTATGTATTCCATTTGTAGTTCGTATACAGGGACACGCCATAGTTTTTCTGATCATTACGGCCTAAGGGAGGAATTTGTATGTGTTGCGATAGCTGCCACAAAAATCACGCTATTGACTTGCAATTTGGTACACATATTCATGAGCCCAACGGAATTAGCTGTATAGTTTTAGGTGTGTAATCCACTTGTAGTTTGTGTACAGGGACACGCCAAAGTTTTTCTATCATTACGGCCTATGGAAAGAATCTGTATGTACCGCGATAGCCACCGCAAAAATCAAGCTATTGACTTCCAATTTTTGCCGAAACTTCAGTGGAGGCCCTCTGTTGAGACTCAAAAGGATTTTGTGTTGCGTCTGTCTGTCGTGCGATAACGGCCGACAATATCACGCTATTGACTTGAAATTTGGTACACATGTTCATAATCCCCACGAAATTAGCTGTATAGTTTTGGGTGTGCATTCCATTTGTAGTTCGTGTATAGGGACACTCCAAAGTTTTTTTTTATCATTACGGCCTATGGGAAGAATTTGTATGTAGCGCAATAGCGGCCGCAAAAATTCTCCGATTGACTTGCAAATTGACACATATATTCAGGCTCGGTATAGAAATAGCTATTTATTTTTTTAGGTCTATACTTTTTATGGATTGTATACAGAGACACGCCAAAATACTTCACATTACGGTGTATGAGGTGAATTGCATTTAAACGCATTTTAACATCTTTACTTTGCAATCAAGAAAATTAAACTAGCGTACGTGAGTAAGATGTTTAAACTTATGTTGTTTGAAGAAAATATGCGCTTTTAAGCTTTCTAATTAATATACAGGACATTACAAAAGTGTTCTGACAATGTCACGTAGTCATCCAAACGATGTTAAATTTGGAACAATTATTAATTTTAAACGCAAAGTAAGCTGAATAGTTTTTACTGGTGTATACAAAGTTTATGGTTCGTTTACAGAGACACGCAAAAGAATTTCGTAGCATTAGAGCCTATGGACAAATTTTTAGTTAAGCGCGAACTTTAATGCGTTTATGCTGCATTGAACTTAATAAAATTAACATACATTATAAATATGCTTCAAATTATGTTTACTCTTAAAAAAGGTTATGTATAGACTAAATAATTTATGGAACCACACAAAATAATTCTGAGTATGTACTGTAATCATTCAAATGATGTCAAATTAGTTTGAAAAATTAATGAGTTATAATTAATTAAGTTTATTCTTATTATTGGCGTTTATAATGACTGTGGCTACTTTTTCGGGATACATAAAATAATTTCGTACTATTACGGTCTATTGTCGATATTTCTTAAAAGTTTATTTTAACATGGTTACACCCCATCAAATATAATGAAATTTTATTAGAATTTTAAAAGCATGTTTTCCTGTTGATAATTGTGGACATACAATTGGAAATTAGTTTAAAGGTTACGCAAAATATTTCCGATATGCTATGTAATTTTTTTTGTATGAAATTTGGTATTTATGAATTTCAGGGAAATAATAGAAGACCGTCGTTTATTAAGAATACATATTGTTGCATACTTGGGGGTCCATAAGTTGTCCAAGAATGAAAGGCAAAACTTGCAAAAATTCAGTGATGTATTCACAGAAAGTTCCAGAAAAGTACAGGTCTATAAACCAAATATCAGCTTCAATTCAACCAGTAAACACAGCTTAAACAACAGCCGTTAACAGCAAAACAACAGTACAAACTGTTTAGCAATAACACATAAAGAAAGTCTCATCTAAAGAGGCTCAAAGCAAAGCAAGCATTTGACGAAACTGACACAGATCTGAGACTGACCGCCTTGGCGAAAAAATGCCCCCTTTATACTTTTCTATCGAACACAGACTGTTCTCAAAAATTCTCGTATCTCATAATGAGATTAGAGCTTCCATATTTGATATATCCCTAATAAGGATTCTTTCACCAAGGAGGGAAACAGTCGCCAAATTTGGCGCCAAATCTTTTCTTCCCTTATTGGAGCTTTTTTAAGTGTTTTTAAGGGAAAATTCGGCTATTTTAACGCTAAAATGACTAGAAATGCACAAAGTTAGCATTTTATTAACTTTACTAAACCTCTTTGAAAGAATTGATACAAAAATAAATGCAATTATGTACAATTCCGCAACACTTTATAAGATATGCAAATAGAGACAGAGCGGGGGGTTGAGGAGGGCTGTAGCCCCCCTCAGGAATGTATCTGATTATGGTAACAAGTCGATCGAATCAGTATATATGATTATATAATAAAGAATAAATAAAAATGACTTATTGAATAATGTCTGATGTAAATAGGACGTTGAGGCTCCTGGTCTGCAGATCCACTAGTATTCTTCTTTTTGTATTGGTCAGAATCAAATGGTAATATAGTAGAAAGAGCGAAAGCTATAAATTATGCACCAAGACTAAACTATTTAATAAATGCTGAGATGCACCCATCTTTTAAAATCATAGTTCTTGAATAACAGCTTTTTGTCATCCAATAGATACCCAGATTGAAGTGCTCAGGAAAGATGCTGCATTAGGCCGCAAGTGCCTGAAGTGAGGTTAAGGGCCCTCTTCACTCATCGCTGCCGGAAGCCGAAGCTAATGATATTCTATGGGGAATTTTTTTTTTTACAAATAACTTATTAACTAATATATATTTTTAAATTCTGTTTTCACATTCTGAAAATTCCCAGCTGTTATACGGACCTTTTTCAAAAAAATATTTTTTTAATTTTTAATATTTTATTTTGAAGCTGCAAAATACGAATTTTCAATGTGTGAAATTTTTTCATTTTGAAATTTCAAAATAAAATATTAAAAATTAAAAAAATACATTTTTAAAAAAGGTCCGTCAATTTAACAGTTGGGAATTATCTGAATGGGAAAACAGAATTTTAAAATATGTATTAGTTAATAAGTTATTTCTAAAGAAATTTCCCCATAGAATAACATTGACTCGGGCTTCCAGCAGTAGTGGCACCAGAAATTCCCCGACGGGGGGACACCACCTCCCCGACAGGGGGCACTACATAAAGAGAGTTTATTATATAAGTATTTATTAAAAACTGCAATACTGTTAATATTTGTACCATTCAATTTGTTAGTACTCCTCGTGGTTTTGGAGATCATCGTGCCACAGACAGACATTTTCTAAAAATATCATGGTCAAAACGTGTTCTGGACCTCTCAAAACGTATATATTCATGGAAAACTGGAAGCTGAAAATTTTTACGAATCCAATACTTTCTATTGAATACAGAATGGAAAAACTGGAATGCTCCAAATTTGTAAAAGTAAAGAAAAATGTTGCTAAAAGTAGGAAAACTGAAAATTTTGTATTTTTTCCCCCCGAGAGATTTTAGGAGTATGCCCCGATGGGGGATCACAGACTCCCCAACGGGGGGGGGCCCTGTGCCCCCCCCCCCCCCCCCCCCCCCCCGGCCCCCTAGCTGACGCCACTCCTGGCTTCCAGCGACGGTAAGTGAAGAGGGCCCTTAAGAGCGATTTCAGAAGAAGCAGCGTTTAAATTTTTTTGAAGATTTATTTAAGTATAGCGACTAGCAAAATGGACAGAGCCTGCTAGTATTAAATAAATGCAAACTTCCTACAGAAAAACTCTTCCTGAATCTTGCAAGTTTTTTTTTTTTTTTTTTGTTGTTGTTGTTGCTTATTATTGTGAAATTATGCTGCAGATTATTTTCTAATACGTAAATATTTGTCACAGATTGATCGAAAAATTTCTACTACTGTGAGTACAATAAAGGGGATCCTCTAGTGAAATTCTTACACAAATTGTATATAAAAATTTCTAAACATAAATTATTAGTATACAGTAGAACTGTGATAAAATGTTTATTAAAAAAAATAACAAAAATAGCAGGAAGGCACCAAAAATTAAAGAATAAATTTTAATTATTCCTGATTTATGGGAAAATATAAAGGTGGAGAGAAAGGCGTATAATCAGAATGTAAAGAGAAAAAAATATAAATTTATTAAACAAATCTTTGACTAAAAATTTAGTTTTCTATTCTTTAAAGTAATTTTTTTTTTATATCTAAATGAATATTATGTAATAAAACTATATTTTTAGTGTAACAGCTGGATATATATATTTTTTTTCCTCTTCTTGTTCGCATGTTCATGTAATAATAAATGAAACATAAGTTGGCACATAAATACAATACAATACATTTTATTACTTTCTTCTGTATTCAATAGAAGGTATTGGATTCGTAAGAATTTTCGACTTCCAGTTTTTCATGGATTTATACGTTCTGAAAGGTTCAGAGCACAATTTAACCATTTTTAGAAAATGTTTGTGTGTGTGACCAAAAAATTTGTATCAACTGTATCTCTGGAACTACTGTACAGAATTGCATATAAATTTATATGTAGATGCACCTTGACTGAATTAGTGCCCATCAACTTTTGGAGTCAATCGCTCATTAGGTAGCGCTGCTATACAGAGATTTTCACACAATTTAAGGGAAGGCTATAATTACATATAAATTTTTATGTAGATGCACCTTGGCATAAATTAGTGCCTATTAACCACTTCACTGGCCATCCCAAGATAACTTGGGGGAAACGTAGCCTTCCACATACTACAGTGGCCAGTGAAGTGGTTAACTTTGTTGGCACCTGTTGCAAATTGATTGGTTATTAACATGTTGTCGATCATTCTACAGGTGGCACTGCTATACTGCGATTTAAGGGAAGGCTATCTCAGGTATTATTACAGGTATTTTTTTGCTGTTTAAAAAAAAAAAAAAAAATGGTGGAGGGATCTATGATTAAAAAGCTATTTGTCATTCTTATGTCTATCTTTTACATTATTCTCGAAATGTTAGCTTTCTAAAAATATATCATCTGCATTAAAAAAAAAAAAGTAGCTACAGAAGACATGGGAGAAAAATAAGTAAATTATTAAAATTCTTTTTTTATTTTAGAATGTTATAATATCTACTGCCAATCAAAGTTGACTGATTTCTGTAATTTTTGGTGTATAATTAGTTTTGGCTCTAGGCTAATTTATCAGGGTGCTCTACCCAGTGGTGCTTTAAAAAACATTTTAGTACCAATTTTTTTAACATTTTAAATGTTCGGAGGTCTTTAGATACTTTTCTTCCTGACATGTAACCTTCTAGCAATAGTTTTACAACATTCCTGGGAGTACCAGAGATGAGAGTTTTCAAACTTTTCTTAAATTTTGAAACGTAATTTTCAGATTATTTTCTTTCTAAATATTTCTATTTTGTTTAATTTTCTTTCATTTCATGTATTTTTAAACAATTTATTATCATATATTCTCCATTTTTGCTTATAAAAAAGTCTGATTTCGTGTATCTACCTTCTTTAATTGCAAAAATTATCTTATCTTTGAATTTTGCACATATTTTTCAGACTTTTTGTCAATTCCCTACTCTTATCTCTGGAGTACAGATACATATAGCCTACATATATGCACATAAAATTAGTAATTTACTTTTGTCACATACAAAAATCACAACACAGAAGACGGCAAAGTATGCAAATAATCCCCTTTTTGAAAACAGGTTTTCTTTTTTTTATTGAATTCCCCCTTGCGGCCCTTTTTTTTTTTTTTTGTCTAAAATTGGCACTAATAATCTGCAAGTAAGATATGCTGTTCCTCCACCAGAAATTTTATTTAATAGAAAAATTTATATATTTTCTGAGAAACAGCTTGAAATTTAGTGCTTTATAATGAATCAGTTATGTTTTTTTCCCCAACTATAGTGAGTTAATAAAATTAATTTGCCCTAAATATGTTAATTGACTTGTAAACATGTTGGATTCTACACAATGCTGCATGATTGTGTGTCATCTATTTTACTTCTAAAAGAGACAGGGAAAACTCAGGGAATTTTTTCTCCTGGTTTGTGTAGCAACCCTGTAACTTTATCTGTCAATTAAACTTTCTGATGCAAAACTCACTTAATCTGACTTGTCGATTATGCGTTAAAATTACGGTACCTTAGTGGAAAGAATATTACCACATTAAGTCAGACAATTGACTTTTCTAATAAAAATGAATTTCTTATCTAAAATATGTTATATTTATTTGTAATTGTAAAATACTAATGATTATTTTATTTATTTTAGGTTTTAGGTATATTTAAAAATGAGTGACAAGAAACCAAAAAAAGAGCTGCTGGATAAAAAGTATTTGATGTTTGAGAATGACAACAACAATTGTTGGCTGGATGCAACTTTGTCTTTAATAGTGCACAACAGCACCATTAAAAGGATTGTTGACTCATCACCTGAATCCCAAATTAAAAAAATCATTGCTGATTATGAAGAAGCCATGGATATCTGCAACAACAACAACTTGGACACAGAAAATCGGGAAGAAAAAGCAAAAGTGATTCTTCTCAAGATTCAAAGATTAACCTCTACTTTCTTAAAAGACTTTATTAAGTACAAGCCCGGTGAACCAGAATCCGCATTCTGTGCCCTCTTGAATATGATATGCCATGACAAGTCTAATCTTAAGGAACAATTGAACTTAAATTGTTTTTGGTGTAAAAAGTGTTCTAAGTGTGGGTTGGATTCAAATTCTAGTATAAGCATTAAACCTATCATCACATTGCCTAAAGTGAACGTTTTTAATCCGCGTTACCCAACATCTATTTACACCTGCACTTGCAAATCTGAAGTAGAAATGAAACTTATATATAAGGACCTTCCTCCTTGCTTAATTTTCCATTTTGAAAATGGAGTTACAGCGACAACTAGATTCCCCCAGGAATTTGGTTTTAAAAGTCGTTATTACTACATGACGACCCTTGTGATTTTAGAGAAAGGTACAGAATCAGATTTAAATCATTATGTCACGTGGGTTAGGCACCCATTCTTCAACGTTTGGATGGAGTGCAATGACCTGAATACTGGTTATTCATCTTTCTCTCCAGTGAAGCCAGAATTTGATTTAAAAGATGTTTACATTACAGTCTTTGAAGCTTTTGATGATATGGGGAGAATCCAAAATGATGTAGATGAAGATCAGCTAAAAAAACTTGAACAGGCTGATGTAGAACTGATTAATCTATCAGACGATGATGAGGGGTCAAATACTGCAGATTTAGAAATCGGTAAAAGTGATGGAAATGCACCTCATTTGGAAGTAAACAATTTATCTAGAAAAGAATTAGTTGAGAAGGAGAAAGAAAAAACAATTCCTCTGCAGAATTTTAAAACTGATAGTGTTGAAAAGTGTGAAGAGAACGAGAAATCTTTTACCACTAGTGATAGTGATGAAGATGTTCCTGTATGTGACGTCAATCTCACTAGTAAAATGTCATTGAATGGACAGAAAACTGAAGCTGCATCTGACAGCTTGAATCTGGAAGATAAGACTGTTGATGATGTTGAGGAACCAGTAGGTGAAACAAATTATCAGCATGAAATGACAGAAGAAGAAAATGACTGTGAGAATATGACTGTCAACAGCTCCCATTCTCCAAATAAAAATTTTCCTGAGCCTGAAAATGATCCTGATGACCTTAAAAGTAAATCTGCTGATGCTTCATCTACAGATAGAAAAGTAGAAATTGATTCTAATATAAATGTAATGACAGATGATGTTACTCTAAAGGGTTCTATGACTAAAGATGTAAAAAGTACTTCAAATGAAAGAAAAAAAGTAGCAAGTTCCATTCCATCTGAAGATATTCCTTCTTGTAGTAAGAGATTAAAAACATCTGAAGCTGTTTCTCCTCGCAGCAAAAAGCCTACAGATGAAGGGGAAACCTTGACAGATGATGTTACTCTAAAGGGTTCTATGACTAAAGATATAAAAAGTACTTCTAATAAAAGAAAAAAAGTAGCAAGTTCCATTCCATCTGAAGATATTCCTTCTTGTAGTAAGAGATCAAAAACATCTGAAGCTGTTTCTCCTCGCAGCAAAAAGCCTACAAATGAAGGGGAAACCTCCCAAAGCACTTCTCCTAGAACCCGAAGTGTACACACTATGGACGTGTTGCGTAATATTACTAGAGAGAACTTAAAGTTGGCTATCAAGGCGATATCTCCATTGACCCTTGAAATGTTTGTGAATTGCAGTCCAGAACTGGCAAGCAAACTCTAAACTAAGAAAAATCTCAAGATCTTGTTTAATTACTATGTGAATAAATTAACAATAATGTCGAACACCTGACTGAAAAATAATTTTTTACAAATATATCAGGGTTCTCATTACAGTGCGAGAATCTCATATATATATATATTTTTTTTTTTTTTTTTCATTTTTCAGAGTAAATAAATAACGTATTGTTTTGTTTCTTTTTAGGATTATATTTTTCCTATGACAAAAAAAAAAAAAAAAACATGTAGCAAACAAACCAGCCCCTAATCTGCTCAAGTATATCCAAGGGGTGCAGAATATATCTGGACTCCTGAACAAGGCTCAGAGGAAATTTCGACTAACTTGGGAAATTTTCAATATTTTCTTGAGAAAATTAAAATTTATGTTTAAAATAACAATGTACTACTTTACAATGCTTAAAATATAAACTAACTCCTTTATTTTTATGTTACAGTGCTAACTGCTTTTTTTTCTTAAATACTTATTACATAGACAGGGGGAAAACTCTCATCTAGGGGGAAAACTGGGTCCGTTTACGGACCTTTCACAAAATTCCAGGCTAAAAAAAACAGACCCTTCACAAAATTCCATGTTAAAAAAACGGACCCTTCACAAAATTCCATATTCATAAAACTGACCCTTCACAAAATTCTATACTCATAAAACGAACCCTTCACAAAATTCCATTCAGAGATAAACTATTCCCAAATTTTTTTTGAAAAACAAAGCATTTATAAAATAATGTCGAGCAAAAACATCTGCTCAGCAATATATAAACATTGCATCCCATCAATTTTCTCTTATGTTCTTGTACTTGTCACTGTCGCTACTACATGACAATAAAATGCCTCCATTTCTCGCGGAGTCCACGCTGATTAGTAAGGTAATGACGTCAAACACGATAATGGGTGTGCCATACCTTTCCTTGATGTGTCGAAATTTTTCTGTGGAAAATTACATAAGTATTTTGGAACATATTTTTCCTGCGTTGTGTTTGTTTTTGTTTAGTTTGTAATTCTTTAGTAGGTGGTTTGTAGAGTAGCATAGCTATAGATGTGTGATTTTGTATTTTCTTAATTTTGTCAGTAATTTGGTCACTTCCATTTAGTAAAGATGAAGCGAGGCCAGCCAGTTATGGGAGGAAATTCCCATAATTCGGACTATTACGTTAAAATAATACGTTCATCATACATTCAAATTACATTGCTCCTCTTTTATTGATTGGCTGATAACAAGATACAGAAAGATCAGGGTTTCTGTCTCAGTGATTTCAGTATCATTTGAAATTCAAAGGGTTTTTTTTTTTTTTTTTCTTCTGAAAAACTAGTATTTTGGGGGGTTTTACCTATGAGTTGTAATGATCCATTAAAAGCATAAGCATATATATCAGAGTTGTCCCCCAGGTTTATAAAAAGGGCAGTGTGCTGCTAAAGAAAAGGCATTTTCTAGATTCATGTGGGCAGTTTTGGATTCTTAAGAGCTCATTTAAAATTTATAATCCAGACATTTATTTTAAAATTTCGATTTTAAGTACAAATAAAAGAAAAACTTTTAAACTTTATCTTTCTTTACAACTTAATTTTGTTACTGATATATGAACGACTGTTGATTGTTATGCACAATACATTACATTTATTTGTATTTATAATATATCTTCAATTTGAAGATTATTTTCAATAAAAGGCAAGGGTGCATCTTTTTTAGATTAAGGGCAAGAAGGGTGCCATTTTTTCAGTCAAAGGGCAGGCAGGGCACAGTGCCCTCCTGAAATTGTCTAGATGAAACATATATACATGTGTGTGTGTGTGCAGATAAAATTTGTGAAATGAATTTTCACAAAAATAAAAATAACTATGTCAGAAAAAAGTTCACAAAAATAAGAAAATTTTTCTCAAAATTAGGACCCTGGAAAAAAAAACCTGGACAGACTCCTGATAGAATAAATGGCTTTGTATAATAATAATAAAAAAAAAAAACTTTTGTGTTATTGAGGAAAGTTTACATTGCATTGGGGGGAATTTTTTAGGTCTGTACATTTTCTGCACTCCTGGTATATGCAACTTCTTGGTTCCCTATCCATTTAAAAGACCTATTATTATTATTCAAAGTTTATTTGGGGTCTCACTTGATTTTTAAAAATCTCACTTATTTTATTTTATTTATTTATTTTTTTTTATTTTTTTTTTTTTTTTGAGGAAGGAGGAGAAATTCTCACCCATTTTTTTCCTTTGGTGAGAACTGTGTAAATGTTAAACAGATGTATTATTTTTGGTCTTATTTATTTTTTTTTACTTTAGTTTGTCTGTCTATACTTTTATTTTCATCAATATTTTAAAAATGTCTTAAAGCATAATTATACCTGTCAACAGTGGCGGCTCATGCAAATTTTCACAGTTGGGGCTCGATCCATCGTATGATGCGTAATTTAACTTTATAACTATTCATTATTCAAACATGAAAACAAACATTAATAAAATGGGATGTAAAACGGAATTTCGGATTTTTTTTTTTTTTTTTTTATGATGGTGAATGTTAAATTAAACACTATTATGGAAAACATTGCATAAAATTATCTCAAAAATTAAAGTTTTATAAATACGATTGCAAAATTCTGCAGTGTTCTGATCAATGGAATATCAAAATTTAAATATCTGGAAGCTAGTAGACGGAAATTGCCAAGTTCGATACCAGATTGCTTTTGTCGACATATACATTTGGAGTTTACTATGGTTTTCTCCAAAACTCAAATAAAAAGGGCTATGTAACACTTAGAAAGACTTTTAAAAACTATAATAATAAAGCCACAATTAAAATTACGATAAAAACTAAACCTTACTTTAGCTTTATAGATGTAACTTTAGATGGAGTACGTTCCTTCAGAGCCCCCCCCCCCCCGTCATCTTCAGCACCAGTTACTCTGTGCTTTGTTGATTCTGTGAAAATTTCTTTTGTACTACTTGATCGTCTTCTCTCCTCCAGGAGGTGGTGCCAGGTTGAATCAATAGCTGCCGTCGATTGGTCCAGGTTGCATGCACTAGGATGGTCAATAATTTCGATGGTTTCGCTGAAAAAGCATAGTTATGGTTATTATAATTAGCAATTTTTTCTATGTTTTTAAAATTATTTTAATATTTTCGTTTATGGGTTTGCGCTAAAGCTGTATTGTATCTTCCAAATTTAATGGCGTTAATATGTTCTTTAATACGTGTGTTGATTTTCCTTTTCGTCATTCCTATGTAACGTCCGTCGCTGTTGTTTTGGTATTTGAAGGGAATTTTGTATATTCCAGCGAACTCGAGGGGGGGGGGGGATTTTGATCTTTATTGTTTCTAATAATTTGATAAATGTTCGGATTAGGTTTGATCAGAATGTTTATGTTTAATTTACTAGCAGTATTTTTCATTTTTACGGCGGCTCCGCGATCATATGGTAAATTTTATTTAAATGTTTTTTATAAAGATTTATCCCTCCATAGATACCGATGAAGTAATTGAAATCATAAATGACCAAATTGATAAAAATTATAGCCCTTTAATAGCCCAAACGTTAAAATCCACCACCAATTTAATTTTGAAAGAAAATTATTTTAAATTTGACCAAAAAACTTATCATCAAGTCAAAGGGGTCCCAATGGGATATCCCATATCAGGGATAGTTGCTGAAATTAAATTGAGAAAACTAGAAACCATAATTTTGGAAAAATTTAAGCAGAAAATAATTTATTGGAATAGATACGTTGACGACATTTTTGCAATAAATCACGAAAAACAAGATATAATAGAACTTTTAAATGATTTAAACCACCTTGATAGAAATATACAATTCACCAGTGAAACTGAAATAAACAATGAAATTAATTTTCAAGACGTTAAAATAAAAAGAATGAAAAATACAATAAATACCACTGTTATAGAAAACCTACTTCCAGTCAAGAAATCATTAATTATAATAGCAAAACACCTTATAGATACAAAATAAATGCAATTCAATCTTACATTAATCATGCAATCCTCATATGTACCGAACCGGAAGATCTTAAAACCGAAATCAAATATATTAGAAATTTAGCCATACAAGCCAATTATCCTAAAAATCTTGTTGACAAACTTTATAAAAAACGTTTAAATCAAATTTACCTTATGATCACGGAGCTGCCGTAAAAATTAAAAATACTGCTAGTAATTTAAACATAAACTTTCCGATTAAACCTAATCCGAACATTTATCAAATTATTAGAAATGATAAAGATCAAAATTTCCCGCTGGAATATATAAAATTCCCTTCAAATACCAAAACAACAGCGACGGATGTTACATAGGAATGACGAAAAGGAAAATCAACACACGTATTAAAGAACATATTAACGCTATTAAATTTGGAAGATACAATACAGCTTTAGCGCAAACCCATAGAAACGGAAATATTAAAATATATTTTAAAAACATGCATAGAAAAAATTGCTAATTATAATAACCATAACTATGCTCATTTCTGCGAAACCATCCAAATTATTGACCATCCTAGTGCATGCAACCTGGACCGATCGACGACAGCTATTGATTCAACCTGGCACCACCTCCTGGAGGAGAGAAGACGATCAAGTAGTACAAAAGAAATTTTCACAGAATCAACACAGCACAGAGTAACTGGTGCTGAAGATGAGGGGAGCCCCCTGAAGGAAAGTACTCCACTATCTAAAGTTACATCTATAAAGCTAAAGTAAGGTTTCGTTTTTATCATAACTTAGAAAGACTTTCTACAGAGAGTACCACTCAGGTCTAAGACCCTCTTTTAGTCAACTGGCTTTAACTCTAACACTACATACCATTAAAATTTAAATTCAAATGTCTCAGAGTGTAATATTATTTAGCTTATGCTAATTATATCCCTAAATCTTTTAATTATAGTATTTCAAGTGTTATATTCATGCTTCTTATCTTAAAAAATAAATAAAATAAACCTTAATCAATCTGTAAGAAGTTATATTAAAAAGTCATGATTAATGTAATGGGGATACATATAAAAAAAACACCATGTTTCTCACTTTAAGAGCTTAATTTTAGATAATTTAAATTAACTTTCAATGAATAAAGTAATAAAACAGGCTATCATCTTTAAAAAAAAAAAAAAAAGAAAGAAAAGGGAAACATTGTGGATGTTTCTATTAAATTGCATTTAAAAGAAAAATCATTTAATAATAATAATAAATCACAATTTTATGCAGCTATTTAATCCATTTATCTATGTAAATCCATTATTTATTTATCTAAAAATTTTACAATTTATTTACATAAAAGTTTTAATACACTATTCTGAAGGAGGGGGGTGGGGGATCGCATATTATTTTTATTTATTCCCCCCCCCCTCATTTAAATTCAAAATACTGTAGTTAAACATGTCTTAAATTCTTATACAAGCTTTTATCTCAAAGGCTAGTCAAGAAAATATTTTTGACTATTACCAGATTTCTTTTTTAAAACACTAAAATTTTAAACTGTCATATATAACTCTAAAAAATTCATCTAAAAATCAATGAGGAAAAAAAACGTAACACAAAAGTCGCCAAATGTTATCCGTGACTTGCATGGTTAACAAATTTTTAAGGAGACAGTTTTTTTTTCTCTATAGTTTTGTTCTAAAGGACCAGACTCTGCTGGCCCATGCACGAGAAAATTACAGTGTGCTTACACTGATAAAGCAGTTTGTCACCAAATCTGTTAATCCGATGTTCTAGCAGAATAAACTGTACAAATAAACATGCCAATTCCGGGCCGATTGTAAACGGCCCCATTGTCTAAGATAAGGAAGGAAAGTAGCAGTCGGTCAGTCATTAGTTATTTGTGACAGCTGAAAAAAATATATTGTTAAATAAATGATAAAATGAAAGAAGATTAAGAAAAAGTTAGATAGACTTGTTATTTTGTATATATATTTTTGAACAGTTAAAAAAAAAAAAAAAAAGAATTATTATTTTAATTGAGAAAAAAATTAGGTGGGGCAGTGCCCCGCTGGCCCTCAATTACGAACCGCCACTGCCTGTCAACATTCTAATATTCTGTAGTATTATTAGTACTCGTCCTTCTTTCCACACCACCTTATTTTTAGAGTAATTCTCTCCAAATGCATTTACATTAAATAAGAAGAAAAGTACTCTAAAGAAAGATGGGTGTGAAAAAAAAGGCAGAACTAACAATACTGTGAAATATTAATTAGAATGTTGGCAGATGTGTGTAACATAGATGTATTATAACAGTGGATGGAACAGTGGCAACCTTTGTGTGTGGTGAAGATCACTCATAAAAAAAAAAATCATGTGACACCATGAACTACAGTAAGCAGGGTTGCCACAGGCTACTAAAAGGCAACTATTTGCAGCCTGGGGAGACTTTTTTTGCATAAAAAGCAACTATTGGGAGACTATTTTTAACCTTTTGCAAAATTCTTCTTCCAGAAATAGGAAAATCTTTCAGAAAGAAAGTTTTCTATTCATTTTTTATAAACAATCCCATATCTTGACCTTTTCATCCTTTACTTATTTATTTACCATCTTAAAGTATGGCATATCCTTGATGTTGACCTTGAAGCAGGTGAAATATCCTATGTGAATGTAGAAATTGCATCAGACTTTAATCTAGCCAATTTTCTTATTGCAAATGACTACTAGTACACTCCTGTGACCTGTTATGGCTTCCCCTACCCTGATTTCATGTAAGAAACAGTAAAAAAAATTATAAAAGAAAGCTCTTTTAGTAAATCAGAAAAGGAAGAATGCAGCAAGTAAACAAGCAACAAAGGAAACATAAACATATCTTAAAAGAGGACAATACTTAATATTTTCGACAGCCAAAGCCCATGTTTCCACAATGCCTCATTGCTTAATGTATTTTTTAAAATTCAGTATTCACATTCAGAAAAATCACAATTGTTAAATTAGCACTTGTTTTCGAAAAATTGATTTTTCACATTTAATAATTTATTTTCAGGCTAAAAATTAGTTATTTTTTCGCTTTTTTAACTCATAAATAAAATTTAACAAATGAGTACTAATTTCATGATTGTGAGTTTTCTGAATGTGAAAGTGGAATTAAAAAAAAAAAATCTGGTGTGAAGCAACCACACGACTTCCATTACCTGCTATTTCACGTATTATATGCAATTTTTAAAAATGTGATAAGAAATGTCCTATAAAAGAAAGCTAATACATATATAAAAGCTGATATATATATGAAAGCTGATATATGTAGACATGTAAAACAGAGTTTACATAGTGAGTTAAAAAGTAAGAAAAAAAAATGGGAGAGTTAATTTTTGAAAGACCAGGGGCTCTATTCTCGTCTAGTCATTGCGCGGAAACCGGTTGTTGTGAAGCAAGACAACGACGATTTGCTATTCTCATTCGAGCTTGTTTACAGTCGTTAAGTTACCGGCAGCGAGGAGGCAGTTGTTCAGCTTAAAAATCGTCGTTTATCACAATAGAAATGGGCGCGTCTGTATAATGTTTTAGTTTGCTCAGTTAAAGGGACATTTCACATTTTCCACCATTGAAAACAGGTTGTCATCATCGCTATTCACAAAATTCCCCTCCCAAAACGGATTACGAATGACCCCTTGGAACTGATTGGTTTAAAATGTCACCCTTAAACGTGAGCGTTTATTCTCCCACTCAAGATAACGACAGACCAGAATAGCACTTAACCGGAAGATGGTTATTACGGTGGGTAGAACAGTAGTTAAAAACTGTCGTTAACGGTTACAAGTGGTGGTTAATAGGTAACTAGATGAGAATAGAGCCCCAGTTTCCAAGATCTAAAACTGATCTACTTAAGCATGTTTACTGTTAATTTTCTTGTAATAACCAGGTAATACACGAGAAAGGATATCTAAAATGGATTTATGTAACAGTTTTCAAGAAAATTGTTAGAGCCGTTTTTGAGATACCAACTTTTATCAAAACTTGGCATACTCAATTATTGACTGAAAAACAATAATTACATACAAAAGGATATTTAAAAGGAAGTTAATATGTCGAGTATGAAAAAAATCCGTACAGTTGTTTGAAAAAAAAAAACGCACTGCAAGACCTGAAATTGAACTATTTATACATGGCGCCTATCAATTTTCCTGAACTAACCAACTATATCATTCGAAAGGATATCTAATAGAGTGTTTATGTAGCAAATTTGAAGAAAATCGTTAGAGCCGTTTTTGAGATACCGACTTACGGTCCCACTTCCCGTTTCCGATATCCCACTTCTGTTTTTCCAATTTTCACCAAAATTGGGAAAATTCATCTGTACACCAGTTCTGTCTTAATTCTGAAGTTTCGTACCTGTATCTTTATTAGTTTCGGAGATATGATAGTCACAAGATTCCCCCCACACACACTGACCAATTGCCAAAAACCACTTTTTAGGGCTCGGGAGACTTTAAAACATGTAAATCAGGTGAAATCTCGATATTGAATTTTTGGACCGTACACAATACTTCCATTATCGACGGTAGTCGGGTAACGGAAATAATACATTAGGTGGTGAGTAATTGGGGAAACATATATTTCTGTAAAATAAGACGAGCCATGCTGTCGACAAAATACACTCCTCCTCATATTTATAAGGGCACTTTATGTTTTGAAATAACTAATGTAAAAATAATTGTGAACAAGATTGTACTAAGTTCACTTAATATATCTAGCATTCTAAAAACCAAAACTGCTATAATTTTTTTAATATGAAACAAAATAAAAAATAGTGCAAAATATTTTTTTCTCCACGTTTTTAGATGTTCAAAATTATACGGACAATCAAGATTTTTTTGTTTTATTTAACTTACTAGCGGATAAATTACAGTTGACATGCGAATTTGTTAACTACTGGGCTAGATTAATTCCCATATAAGCCTACAATTTTTCTTGGTGATAATTCCTCGAAAAAAAGAACATTCATGTAGTGAAGTATGCTAAATGTGTTTTTTAAGTGGAAGGATAATTTCAATCCACCGTATTTGTAATGAAATTCGAAGATCTAAAATTGCTGAAGGAAATATGATCAAACGTTGAACTCCTGGTTCGACAGGAGAGAGATCTGATGCAAAATCAGAGTTGCTTTACTGAGATCGAAGACTCATAATTCCTCTTACTGTTCTAATCAAAATGACTGCAGCTGAATTTGCTCGTAGTTTTGAACGAAAGGTTGGGGTCCACAATTATGCATGTTTAAAATAATTAATAATATGTTAAAATGAATAAAAAACCTGTAATAATCAATAAGCATTTAATGGGGGGAAAGAACGTCTGTGTTAAAATTGAGTAAAGACAATATTAAATGGTAAAATGTTGAATTTTCGGATGAAAAACATTTTATTCTTGATTAATCAAATGGTTTTAACAGTTATTGGCACGATCTGAAGATAGCGAAAGACATAGTAGATTTTTTAAAGGCAAATATGAATCGGGCATTTTAAAGGTGGATCTATGGTGCTGTGGGGAGCTGTTTCTACTGAAGGCAGAATGAATTTAGTAATTTTTTCTGTTATGAACATCAAGAGAATATTTCCAAATTTTAAACGTGTAATTCTCAGATTTTTGTTAGATTTTGGGGGTAATAATATTTTTTTCAACAAGATTTACAGTTCTGCTCTACTTCTAGAGCAATAGGAAATAGTTTGGAGAAAGAAACTTCTGTATTATTGCCTTTCCCGTGGCCTAAAAGTTCAAAAAACCTTAACTTATCATATTAGAAAAGTGTATGCAAGTGGAAAGCAATTTTAAATAGTTTAAATGTATTCAGAATATCATCTATGCTGTATGAAATGGTATTGAAACTGAATATTAAAAAGAAAAATATGTATATATACATACACCAGAGAGAATGCCTGACTGTTTCACCCTAAAAAGAGACCCCATGAAATATTAATTTAAAGAATAACTGAAAAAAAAACCTAAGATTCGAGCTGTCCTTATAATTGTGAACACCTGAAAAATCATCTTTTTGACCGTATTTAATGTTTTTTAAGATAGAAAAACGATAAAACTTCTTAAATATAATCTATTAATGAAATTCAGATTAATAAAAAAAAATATTTGTTTAAATAATAGTGTTTAGTTAATATAGAAAAACGGGTGTCCTTATAATTATGAGAACCAGTGTATTGTTCACTTTTAAAGCTAAATATATACAGAGTGTTAGATTACATCAGAACATGTTTAAAAAGCCTTCAGCAGAGATTTAAAAAAAAAAAAAGCTAATGAACAAAAAAAACGAATAAAATTTTAAAAGTAAACAATGTTTGATGTAATCATTCATGTCCAAAAAAGCCTAAAGGTAATTTTTTAAATAAATTTAATAATATACTTTTTACAAATTATGTAACAATTTTCTTACTAATTTAAATCGTAAAGTTTTAGACATGTTTTTAAGTAATTAATGTTTTCAATAGAAGATGCTTATTAATGGTTATTATTAATTTTTTTTATACATTGAAAAAATAAATGGTAACTTTTTTTCAGATTATTTTTTCTATTGCCTCTTTTAGAATGAAGTAAAAATATATGTATATCAAAAATTAGTTATTTGGTATTTCAATTCAACTTTAATTGTCTAAGGTTCAAAATTTTCTTTCACCTAAATTTTTAATGACTGTTTGCCTCTCCATTCCTTTTGGTCTTATAAAAATTTTAAAAATAACAAAGTTTCAGCTTTTCTCCCTCCTTTTTTTTTTTTTTTTTTTTTTTTTTTTTGTCTAATTTTGTAGGAATGACTGGTATATATATTTTTTTTTTCAATTCAACACTTTAAGATATGAATAATTTTAATCAGCTTTATTACAGTATTTAAATATTCATTTCTTTAGAGAGATAAAATATTACTTTGTGTAACTGAAAATTTTATTTTGGAAAATCATTCATTCTGATAGTGTTTTTTAATGAATGTTTATTTTCTCTTTGATGTGTACCTTTTATTTAATAAATGTTCATCATTTGTAATTCTTCCTTCTACCAACTAGAACTTCAATGTGTATTATTTTTCAACATCATTGCTTTCTAAGTATTGCATTAAACTCACAAAAATGACAATTAAACGCAGGGTTCTTGATTTTTTTTTTTTTTTTTTTTTTTTTTTTCTCAAAAAGAAAATCGATATTTTTTTTATTTAAATCGGATTTATTTTTTATTTTTTATTTAAATCAAGATTTATTTGATTTTAATGATTTTTTTTTTTTTTTTTTTTAACTATTCATACATTATAGTACAAAATTTGTTTTTTATTGTGTGTATGTACGTGTAATATTTACACTATCAGTCATTTTGCTTAAATTATAAAAATAAAAATATTTCTTTAGAAAAAATGCATGTAGGCATGCATTTTGGATATTATATTCTATATTCAGTAATAACAGGAGACTTGGCGTTGGAATATTAAAACCCGAATAAACTACTACGTCAGAAACGCCAAAGAAAAATATTGGAAATGCATACAGCTATTTCGATAGCTTTAAGCGTACCCTCTTCAGTGCAAAATGGGTCAGATCCTTTTTGCACTGAAGACGATACGCTTAACGCTGCCGAAACAGCTGTATGCATTTCCAATATTTTTCTTTGGCGTTTCTGACGCAGTAGTTTATTCGGGTTTTAATTGTATTCAGTGTAATATCTTCACAGTAAGAATAGACTTCATTTCATGCCTAACACAATTCCAGTATAAGCCATTTGTTTAGAAACTTTGGACTTATTCATTGTCGGATAGAGAATTTAATTTTTGGAAGAGTCTAAGATTTTTCAAGGTGTTATTTGAAATCAATAGATAACATTGCATTAAAAAAAAAAAAAAAAAAAAAAAAAAAAAAGGTTGGCCCCTGATACCATTCTTGCTTATTCTTATGTAATGACCTCCTGAATTTGAATATGACTTGCCCAGTCATCCACCGTTTTCTTGAGACACCATAATAAAAATAAATGTATGTTGTGGTCACCACAAGACTTTCTTCTATATTTCCGTATACAAATTCACTCAGCAAAAATAATTTATTAAAATTATTATTTAAAAAAATTATCTTCCATGATAATGCAGATGATTTCCATATTAGAGAAGTAGTATAACACTTAATATCCCCCCCCCCCCAAAAAAAAAAAAGTCAATTTTATTGTTAATATTACATTAATATATATATATATATATTTGTAAAAAATGAGAAAAACCGAAAACTTCATTTTAAATTATCGCAGATCTATGGTTCAACCATTCGTTTTAAAGGTACTGGCGAGCTCTTTTGGAAGATACCCATCATGAAAATTTACTCCCCTCGAGGGGGGACTTCCCCCCCCCAGGGGGAGAGGCGAGGCTCCTACATATACAAAAAAAAAATTCCCAGTTGACTATCTCTATTATAAATAATTCTGGTAAATTTCAGAATGATTATTAAAAAATAATTCTCTTTTTGCACATTTATACAAAATTTTGTCCTATACCACCATGTTAAAAATTTAGAAAAAGCGGGATGGCAACGCAACCTGTAAGACAATTTTTATCAAAAGTTGATAGGCACTAATTTATGTCAAGGTGCAACTACATACCAGTTTGTATGAAATTCTGTGCAGTAGTTCCTGAGATACAGTTGCCACAAAATTTTGTCACACACACGCAAAGACAGACAGACATTTTCTAAAAATGGTCAAAACGTGTAAATCCATCAAAAACCCGAGGTCGAAAATTTTTACGAATCCAATACTTTCTTCTATTGAATATAGAAGAAAGTAATAAATGTATTATTCTTTATTACTTTCGTTCAATGTGGATGTTTACTTTACTGTAATAACACAGCTTTGTGAAAAAAATTTTTTTTTTTCGAGATCTGATACCATTTTTGCTGATTCTTACGTAAAATGACATCCTGAATCTGGATATGACTCCCATTTTGTCCATTCACCCACCGTTTTCTGGATACACTACTCACTCACTCAATTTTTATCACTGTTCAGTAATTTTATAACCATGAATTTGATTTGAAGAATGAAAAAGAATTAACACCTAAAAAAAAAAAATAATAATAATAATAATAATAATAATAATAATGTTTAATGAATAACATTAATAATAAATTTAAAAAATATAAGAAATGTAATACATAGTTTTAGTTGGCAAATCGCCCCCTAAAATTTCCTCTTACCGCAAATGTTCATGTTTTAGAATTTTCCAACTCTGTAGATCCTCAGAAGATATTTAACAGTTAAAATAATCTTCCCCCTCCTAAAAATTAAATTTATATCCATAAAACTACCGAAATGTGATAAATATAGGGTCCCTAAAAAACGGTGGGTGATAAGACCAAAATTGGCGTCATATTCGGAATCAGGAGGCCATTTTACATAAGAATTTGCAAAAATGGTGTTGGGGACAAGCCGAGCAGTGTAATTTACAACAGTAATTTTACTATGAATTTCACAGACTGCATTATTAAAATGTTGTAATATTTTTAATTATTACATACACTGTTCATCCGTGGATGTCAGTCGGAAAAAACAAGTAAAAGGGGTAACCACCAGGGCTAAGCTGGTATTGAAAGAGTGAAGTTGAAAAAAGGTAAAGATCTATTCTCTCTTTTGAATAAAATCACAACAGACTTGACACATTGATCTGACTCTGATATGAAATTAACTAGCATAAAAATTAAATGTACATCTTTTGTGCAGCCCTGTATATGAGCTGAAGTTTTACTAGTAATATACAAACACTATGAATATACCGATTTCATGTATCTGGAATATCTAAACACAAATAAAAGCGCACTTTTTTTTGACAACTATTCACTATCACTATAACTGATAAAGTACCAAACTGGTAAGAAAAAATATACCAGAGGATAGGCATTAAAAAGCAATATAAAAACTTTGAAAAACACCAGAAATTGCAAAAAAGAGTTGTTAATTATGATGAAAAAGTTTTTTTTTTTTTTTTTTTAGGTATAAGCCAATGGGCAAATTGGTATGAGACTGAACAAATAAGGAAATAATATATTCCTTTTCTAAATATGAACCACAAGACAGGCAAAGGCCAACTAGCATAAATAATGAATCATACACTTACTAAATGTGTATAATTCATACACTAATCACAGGGTTCCTAGCGGCGACTAAAAAGCAACTATTTGCTACTAAAATCAAACTCAGGCTACTATGGCAACTATTTTTGTGTAAAAGTGGCTTAAAAGCTACTATTTTCAGGTTAGTCAGAACTGTTTTCAGGAAAATGGAGACTATTTTGAACAAAAAATTGTTCCCCATTATTTTTCCTGCACCTTCACTGCATTTTTACGTCCATTACCCGACTACCGTAGGTAATAAGATACTTTTTGTATTCAGTTAAAAAATTCAATTTTGAGTTTTAATCCAATTTACATGTTTTAAGGTCTCCTTGTGCACAAAAAAGGGGTTTTTGACAATTAGGTGCGTGTGTGATTTGAGGGGGGAGTGGAAATATAGAACGATGAAACTTCAGAATTTTAAGGCATGTCTGGTGTACAGATGATTTTTCTCATTTTGGTGAAAATTGAAAACCGAAAGTGGACCGTAAGACTGTATATAAACACCCTCTTTGATGTCCTTTTGTATGTATTAAAAAAAAAAAATTGTAAGTAAATAAAAATTTTGGGAGTTTATTTTTCTGAGGAAAGTAGGCTTAAAATTCCCAAAACTTCAAGTCTTTTGATTAATTGTTTAATGGTTAACCTCAAATTGAATCCTAAAAAGTGCAACTTGTTCCGCCGTGAAATAAGTTATCTCGTCCATATAATCTCTGCCGAAGGTGTGAGAACTGTTCCCGAGAAAATCTCTGCAGTCGAAAACTGGAATATTTTTGCAAAACGTCATCGCCTTCTTCTTTCTCATTCTTTTTTTTTTTTTTTTTTTTTTTTTTTGTGAAAAACCCCTTCTGAATTAAAAGATCTTAGAAAATAAATAAAGATATGTTAGAGTTACAAGCCCATAAGGGATTTTCTACAAAAAAGAACCTTTGCAACGTGGTTAAAATAATTGGATTTTCAAATTAAATGCGGCATATGAAAAACTCCTTATGAAACTTCAACTATCGAAAATGGGCGACTACCAGCTGCACTCGCTTATTTTTCCCCCACTTTAAAAAACTACCAGCTACATTCGGACATGCAAACGTCTCCTACTACCTGAAACCCCCATTATGAATTTTGATCCTTCCACTGAAAGTAATGAAATAGAAAACGAAAGAGTCAATGAGAAACCAAAATAAATAAATAAAATCACTGGACATCGCTACCTCGCTGTGCAAGAATCTGAGAACGTCTGTAACTCGGCAATCTCTATCACGCACGTTAAAACAACAGCAACAAAAAAAAAGATCAATGGACACCCCTACCTTGCTGTGCATGAATCTGAGTACGCTCGTAACTCGCTTCCGTGGCAATCACTATCACGCACGTAAAAAAAAAAAAAAAAAAAAAAAAAAAATATCACTGGTCCCTACCGTGCTGTGCATGAATCAGAAAACGCACGTAACTCGGTTCTGCGGCAATCACTATCATGAACGTTAAAATAAAAAAAACAGCACTGGACACTAGAGATGGGCGTTATTTCACGTAACATAATAAGTAATATTATTATTGCATTGTAGCCTATTAGCACTGTAATATACTACAAAAAATATCCTATTAAAAAAATAATATTTTCAACTTTATCTCTGCACGCGAAATAGACAAGAAATTTATGGCGATAAAACTGATATAATACACCATTATACAAGTAAAAAGCTTGAATTATTTCTTTTATATAATTACTTTTTTATTTTATTTTATTTTATTTACAAAATTCAAAAACAATATTATGAACGCCGGCTAAAGACTCGCATCAAACTTTCCACGCAGATGTTCGAATCGATTTGTTACTTCACGTCTGAAAAAAATAGGTCTGAAATCTCAGTAAGGAATACAGACGATTTCATTGCAACTCTGTTACTCAGTGATATTCTGAATCAATAATATCTTTCCATTTCCAAGTTCATAAAATTATCGTTAAAAAAATTACACAGCTGCAGCTGTATTATTTGTTTAACGATAAATGATAATATTTTCTAGAATGATTTGTAATGATATTTTCTAGAATGTATTACGGAATATTCCTTGTGAAATATATTAATCAAAATAATTTTAATAAGCTAGATGATTTTAACGTTTAGGACAAATAACATCGTGCTCATATTAATTTAGAAATGATTCTATTTGGTGTTGATTATTTTTCATGGGATAATAAAATCGTTTGAATAAAATACTTTGACACCACGCTTTAACGAAATAGTGTTAATTTATGCAGCAAGCATGAGATAGGTAAGGGGTGATTATTGGTCGTTAATTACTATTACGTCATGAAGGTGAGGAATGACATTACACTTGTTAGGTTTGGATTCGCTTGTGTATTGGAAACAGATGTTTCCGTAGTTTGATAATTGAAAGGAAGGTGTGTTTGTTTATATTTTAATTGCTTATAGCAGATGAAATTGAAAATGCGTAATGGCATACAGCATTTATTGTGGTTTTATTAAGAAAACTGTTTAAGTTTAATTAAGAATAATTTGAGAAGAAAATTGAATATTTATTTATTTATTTATTTTTACTGTTTAGCTTTTCTTCACTTTTTTTTTTAATCTGATTTTTTCTTGAGACTATTTTTTTAGATTTAAAATGAGTAAAGGTGTTAAGAATAGTTAATTAAGCTCTTATGTTAAAATTAAGTGTCTGAAATAATACATCATTTTATGGAAATTTTTTAAGCAAAATCTATATTTTTTAACAAATGTTTCTAATTTTAGAAAACATATCCAAAGTGACTGTTTGCTAAGTATGAGTGAAAAACACTAGTTTTCTTGTCAATCTGGAAAGTTCAAGTTCTTCGGAAAATCAAAAGAAACAGTCACTCGGTAGTTTAAAATTTGGGATGCCTTAAAGATATTTCTTAAAAATTTGCTATTATTATTTAATTGTTTCTTAATTACATATATGGCTTATAATATGAGAATTCCCCCCCCCCTTTTTTTTTTTTTTTTCAGAAAACGGCTCTTGTGTACGTGTTTCTTGATATTGTTTGAGATATTCTGTTTTCGTGTTTAAAGGAATTGGTTTAATGAACCTTAAGCTTACTCGATTGGGACAAACGTTTGTGTAAAATTTTGACTCTACCACTATTTCATATCTGCGTTTTTATTTTATTTTTTTTTTATTGAAGAAATTCTACACTGTAAATACAAGTGTCTTAAATTCAGACACAATTGTGTCTAAAATGGGTGTTCAATTTTAAGATGCTAAAAAGTGTCTTAGTTATTTCAGACATTTGAAGTATCTTAACGGCCCTCTTCACTTACCGTCGCCGGAAGCCCGAGCCAATGTTAATCTATGGGAAAATTTTCTTTACAAATAATTTATTAACTAATATATATTTTTAAATTCTGTTTTCACATTCAGAAAATTCACAGCTGTTAAATTGACGGACCTTTTTTAAAAATGTATTTGCTTAATTTTTAATATTTTATTTTGAAATTGCAAAATGAAAAAATTTCACATATTGAAAATTCCTATTTTGCAGCTTCAAAATAAACTATAAAAAATTAAAAAAAATAATTTTTTAAAAAAGGTCCGTCAATTTAACAGTTGGGAATTTTCAGAATGTGAAAACAGAATTTAAAAATATGTATTAGTTAATAAGTTATTTGTAAAGAAAATTTTCCCATAGAATCGCATTAGCTTCGGCTTCCGGCGGCGGTGAGTGAAGAGGGCCCTTAAAAGGCACATCGTTTCACACTCGAAGTGTCTGAATTCCGCCATCTTTGATCCTGTCTACAGCGAATATTTTTTTTATAAATAAATAAATAAAAAGATGCGTTTTATACTGTTTAAACTGTGAAAAATAGATTTTAGAATCTCCTAGAGCATAAAATAAAACAAGCAATAACGGCAGTTTTGCTTGTTTTATTTTAATAAAACAAGTTTTTTGTTTAATAAAACGGCAGTTTTTTGAGTGACGCAGCAAAGCTCAAACAAAGCTTAGCAGCGACACTCTATTATACAGCTAATTTAACATCAAAGGAATTTGGAAACGCCGACATTTAATATCTCAGTAAATTGGAGATATTCTGATCTAATATTTTCAGAATAATCTTTTGTCTTCTGCATGATGCTATCCTGAAAGTTTCACACTTCAACATTGTATATATTTTGAGATCTGGAATTGCAATTTAAGACTTCAAAGGAAAAATGTGTTTTGTGTGAGTTTTTTTTCTCGAAAACGGCTCGAAGAAATTTTATGAAATTGATATATGATATTAATTTATTTTGTCTGAGACGCATGACGTTCTCCGTTTTTCCCAAAAAACTCTTGTTTCTTAGATAATTTAGCTTGAAAATCGAACTATTTTTCCTCCGCCATGCATGGATTTGAACCGCAGATTCTCAGAATTCAGAACAGGCGTCATTCGGTTTTCTGAGGCTGTGGTTGGTTGGTCCAATCTGAATGCAGTCAATAAAATATTTAGATTCTTTTTATTAAATGCAAAAAGGAAACTTCATTGTTTGTTTTAAATACTTATTATATATATACTAAATTAAATTTTACTTAAATATTTCTTTCTTTTTACTTTCTTCTATATGTAATATAGAGAAAGTATTGGATTCGCGAAAATTTTCGACCTCCGTTTTTTGACGGATCTACACGTTTTGGGATGTCCTGAACACGAATTGATAGTTTTTAGAAAATGTCTGTCTGTCTGTCTGTCTGTGTGTCTGTCTGTCTGTCTGTCTGTCTGTCTGTCTGTCTGTGTGTCTGTATCATTTTTTTGTGGACGCTGTATCTCACGAACATATGAATGAAATTTAACCAAACTTGGTATTTAGTTGCACCCTGACATGAACTGGTGCCCATTAGATTTGGGGATCAATAGCTCAACAGGTGGCGCTGTAATCGCATTTTATGCAAATTTTTAACATGGCAGCATAGGACAAAATTCCGTATAAATGGGCATAATGAGAGTTATTTTAAACTTGTGATTGTAAAATGAATTTGAATTATTGATGATAGTAGTAGTTAACTAGGAAAAAAAAATTGTGCATGGGGGGGCATCGGTTCCCCCCCTGGGGGGGGAAGTACCCCCCCGGGGGGGTTAAATTTTGAAGGTGGGTATCATTCGAAAGATCTCGTCAATACCTTTAAAACGAATGGTTGAACCATAAATCTGTGATAATTTAAAACAAAGTTATCGATTTTTTTTACTTTTAACAAAAAAAAAACTTAGAAAAATAATCGTATTTTTTTATTTATTTTTTTTTTTTTTAACGAAATTTTACCAAACTTGGTATTTAGTTGGTCCCCGACATAAACTGTTGCTGATTATATTTGGGGATCAATAGCTCAACAGGTGGCGCTGTGATAGCATTTTATCTAAATTTTTAACATGGCAGCATAGGACAAAAATTCGTATAAATGTGCATAATAAGAGTTATTTTACACTTGTGTTTGTAAAATTAATATGAATTATTGATAATAGTAGTACGTAACTAGGAAAAAAATTTTGTGCATGGGGGGGCATCGCTTCCCCCCCTGGGGGGAAAGTACCCCCCGGGGGGGGGGTAAATTTTGAAGATGGGTATCATTCGAAAGGTCTCGTCAATACCTTTAAAACGAATGGTTGAACTATAAATCTGTGATAATTTAAAACAAAGTTATCGATTTTTTTTACTTTTAACCAAAAAAAAAAAAAAAACTTAGAAAAAAATTCTATTTTTTTTTTTTTTTTTTTTTTTTTTTTTTTTAAATATTGTTAGTGATTGAATATGTATTAATTTTCACAAAAAAAAAAGGAAAAAAAAATCTTTTTTTTTTTTAAATATTGTTACTGATTGAATATGTATAGGAAAATATAGAAGAAAGTCTTGTGGTGGCCACAACATACTAGTTTGTTATGAAGGAAATTTTTTGATTTTAAAATTTCACATTTCGCCAAAATACTATTTAGATAATATTTCAAATAAGGAAATATTTTGTAATTATATGTATTCTATTTAATAAGTATTCATAATAAATTTAT
Source organism: Salticus scenicus (assembly GCA_963930645.1). Classification (NCBI taxonomy): domain Eukaryota; kingdom Metazoa; phylum Arthropoda; class Arachnida; order Araneae; family Salticidae; genus Salticus; species Salticus scenicus. Next base: position 118,273,882 of record OZ005658.1, on the reverse strand, counting down.
AATTTTTTAGGAGAAAATATTTCACATTTTTTTTCCGATTAATTTTTTCCGACGTAAAACCCAACTAATCAATCAACCGATTAATTTTTTTCATCATTCATGTATTCATTCGCCGCCTCTGATTGGTGTTTCCTTCCTGCGCTCTCTGACTGGCTGAGGCTGTTGTGGTTTTATTGTACAAGGCGTTTGCGGGAGCGGAGCTGTGATCGCTTTCTCATTATTGATTCTATATTTTTCTTTTGTAATTCGTAGTTCCTTTCTAAATTTTTATTAATTACCATTCTCTCGCTCTCCCTTTTTTTTTTTTTTTTTTTTGAATTGAGTGATGTAATTGTGGTGCGCTAATTTTTTTTTTCCCCTATTAAGACAAAATGGAAAATAAAAGGATTACTCTATATTGCATTACAAGAAATTTATATATATTAAATAAGAAAGGCTTGCTCATGTATATTAAAATTTAATATTTGAAGTATCATAATCAGAGGGAAACATATTTATTAAAAAAATGGAAGATAAACATATTATTGGTAAAATGACTAAATTATTATTATTATTATGTATTATTATTTTGTTCTTAATGAATGGCAGTCTATAATCAATTGCTGTATAAATAACAATAAAATCATTAAAATATACTTCAATTTTATTATTTTGCTATTAGGCAATTTATGATTTTTAAATAATTAAATGTCCATTATGTATTTCTACCAGTAAAACAAGAATATTTCGCCCCCCCCCCCTACACACAAGCACTTCAGATATTAATAGTTTAGGTTAATGAAATTTCCTTTTACATGATTTTAATTTTAAAACCAATTATAAGCTGTTTTTTTTTTTTTTTTTTTTTAATAATTTAAAAAGAAATAAAGAAAGTATATATTATTTCTTCGGTGCATTGCTGAAAAAGAAAAAAAAAAAAAAAAAAAGAACAGAAAAAGAGGGGGGGGGGATAGCAGAATATATTAATATAAACTAAACTTTGTCTGCATCTAATTATTCTTTAAAAAGGAATTGAAATTTGATTTATCAAAATAAATAATCGTTAATAAATGAAAGTATTTTTGTAAAATTATATGAATATTATATGATCTGCCATCTTGTTTCGAGTGCCAGCTATTTGAAATATTCAAATTCTCATTAAAAAGGTATTTATGATCCAATTTACTTAAAACTCCATATATACGTAGCCCTCATTAATATTTCCATTAAGTCCATTAATTAATTGTAGCCGCCATTTTTAAATAAAATGGCAGCTACATGATAAGAAAAAAAAAATCTACTCTTTCTATGAGCTGGAAGGACTTGATCAGTTGATCAATAACCCCTAAAAAGTAATGATATCAGAACAAAAACCCTTAACGGGTTAAAAGTTTGTGACGCAGCACTTTATTTCGATATGAATTGGAAATATGGGTCTTAAAAATAATGATATCAAATTTTGAGTGACGCTTTGCTATTAATTGAAATATACATAGATTTTTCTTATTTCATAATTTGCTTTTTTCTTCTATTTATATTTACATCACAGTACATTCATAATATTTTCAACTTCAACGTGAAAAAATATATAGAATTTACTCACTGATGCTTTTTCATTTGCATCTCGTGAATTCAAAATATGAGTTTTAAAAGAAATGATATAATTTCAGTGACGCCTGAGTGTTACTTTAAAAAGATTTCTTTTTAGATTCCATAACAATCACTTTTGTTTTGTTGAATAAAGTGTATTTACATATTGAAATAATGATTTTAATTTTTAAATATACTGTCAAACAGTGGCGTATCCAGGATTTTTCCAAGGGGGGGGTTCGTCCTTCCGAATTTTTAATTAAGTTTAATTAGGTTTAATTAAGTTTATTTAAGTTTAAGTAGGTTGAATTAAGTTTATTTAAGTTTAATTAGGTTTAATTAAGTTTATTTAAGTTTAATTAAGTTTATTTTTAATTAAGTTTAACAATCTTTTAAAATATCATAATTACTTGCCGAAAATAAGAGTAAGAAAATGAAAAATAGTAAAACAAACTCACCAATTAGAAGATCAAACTAAAAAATCTTTAATTAGCGACGAATAACTTAGAGCCTGTACAAACTGCTACACAAAACATAAAATTCAATACATAGTTGCGCAAAATATTTCATTGAATTTTCTTATTTACAGAGCGAAGTCTAATCGACGAGAAGTTTTCGCTAGTTCATTTAAAATGTCTTCTACTGTTGGGGTATTGTTTGGGTCACTCCTTCAAGGTCACTACTTCAATGTTCACCCCTTTCCCATATGGACGACCCCTCTTGTCCTTGAGTATGAACTCGTAAAGGCCGGTTTCCACTAGAGTTGGAGCTTCCAGGTCCAAAAAAACCATTAATCACGCTCCGCACACAAAGAGCCAAATTTCTTGTCATCAGTTGTAACCTTTTTTTTATCAGATTGCGCAGTTACTTCAAAGGAAAGCATGCAAAATTGACAAAGCTATCTGCCTCTGGCCCATCAATTATCTCAGCTGGGGGCTGGAACCAGGTCTTCCAACGCCGTTCGAGGGTTTTGAGCGCGGCTGACCACATCAAAAGATTCTGAATAGAAGCCGTCGAAAAAGCCGTAGTGGAAACCGGACTTAAAGGTGAAATCCTTTCAGAGAATTGTTTTCAGGGGAAACATGTTTCGCGCCGCGCAAATGAAGTGGTTTAGTTATTTTCAGGAGTGTTTATCGCAGAGTAATGAAAAAAAAAGTTAGTCATAATTTTAAACCACTGGGTAGAAAAAAACATTCTATGCTGCCATACATTTTTTCTGCCTGAAATGTGAAAAAAAATGTCAGGAACAGCCTAATTTTTCTTATCATACATTTTGTCAAGGGGGGGGTTTAAACCCCCAAACCCCCCCCTTCCATACGCCACTGCTGTCAAATAATCAAACTTTCACTCAATGTACATTATAAATTGAAGTTATCTAGTTCAATAAATTGATTTGTCTATTGCGTCACGCTATCCAAAACTGCAAGTAAAATTTCTGCAAATGTTTTCTTTTTGCATCACACAATCTCTTTGTATCATAGTATTAACAGTGAAAATGTGTGCAAAGTAACATTTACATAAATTTTACTTACAGTTTTGGATAGCGTGACGCAATAGACAAATCAATTTATTGAACTAGATAACTTCAATTTATAATGTACATTGAGTGAAAGTTTGATTATTTGACAGTATATTTAAAAATTAAAATCATTATTTCAATATGTAAATACACTTTATTCAACAAAACAAAAGTGATTGTTATGGAATCTAAAAAGAAATCTTTTTAAAGTAACACTCAGGCGTCACTGAAATTATATCATTTCTTTTAAAACTCATATTTTGAATTCACGAGATGCAAATGAAAAAGCATCAGTGAGTAAATTCTATATATTTTTTCACGTTGAAGTTGAAAATATTATGAATGTACTGTGATGTAAATATAAATAGAAGAAAAAAGCAAATTATGAAATAAGAAAAATCTATGTATATTTCAATTAATAGCAAAGCGTCACTCAAAATTTGATATCATTATTTTTAAGACCCATATTTCCAATTCATATCGAAATAAAGTGCTGCGTCACAAACTTTTAACCCGTTAAGGGTTTTTGTTCTGATATTTTTTACAAAAACATTCCCCGTTGCCCGCGCCGGGAGTCGAACTGGCAATCAATGGATTCAAAGTCGAGCGTCTTTCCAATCAAGCCATCGGTACTCACGTTAAACGCTGCTTGTATAATAAAATATATTCTAGTATCCGTAAAACAAATTGAAGTTTTATGTCTTTGCAATAAACCTGTCCACACGAAGTAAAGCATAATACATATTATTATCTTAAATTTCATGTTTAAAGGTTTTTTTTTTTTTTTTTTTTTTTTTATAAAATGCGTAATAAATAGGAAAAAATAGTAGACTGCGGATTTTTAAACGATTTTTTTTTTTTTAACTGGTATTTGCAAGAAAACAAATGTACATAAAACCAAAAAAAATTGCACTTTTACATTTTGAAGTGTAGGGAAACATAAAACAATTTTTAAAACGCGGAAAAAAAATCAATTATGCACAAATTGTTTAAGATTGTTTAGTTACGAATTCGCTTTCTTAGCTACAAGTTACATGCTTCGTTTATGTTAATATTTCTTTTGTTTTATTACACGTGAGAACTTTAAATAAAAATTAACTTTGTTTTTTAAATTTTTAACAGAATAAGTTCCGCGTCTAAGTATTTTAAATAAATTAACTACTTATCTATATAAGGTAATTCCGGGACAGATGCCCCACTTAAGGAAAGGGAGCTATAAAATAAATTGGGTAGTAACAATGGCAACGAAAATTTGTGGTAAATACATAATAGATATTGTTTATTACTACTAAGTAGTTTTTTTTGTACCATATTGTACTACATTTGGCCATCTCTCCCGAAGTTGCGGGTGAGATGCCCAGTGTTGCCAGATTTGGGGACTTTTTTATTCAACCCCCGCCGCTAATTTTTAATTGTAACGGTTGCCTAAGCACTTCGAAAGAAAAACGTCTATTATGTATAGCAAATATCACTTCTCAAAATTATTGGTGAGAGTTGAATAAAAAAGTCCCCAAATCTGGCAACACTGGAGATGCCCCACTCACATGGGAGAGATGCCCTACCTGTAAAAAAACATAATAAAAGCTGCCCTTTTCCAGGATCCACCAATCAGTTCTGAAGCTTGTATTCTCCCAATGATCCTTCCTGGATGATTAACAATCCCTCTTCTTGCTTCTTCTTTAAAGTAGTGTTTTAGTGGGTAAAAAAGACCGGTCAAGAGGCTGAAGAACTTGTGTCGAATGGCTAGACTGGCATGACTGTAATATTTTCTCCTCTCTTTGTAGACGTCAATAAATTCATTTCCTTCAAACACTCTTGAGAGAAGTTTAAAAAAAATGATGACACTTTCTCTGTTCATGCCTTCCCCCTTGCTAAGAGATCCCCTGAGCTTGTCTAATGCTTACTTCTGGGTTTCTCCTAAGAAATGATGACAGCCAGGCGTACCCAGCCATTCTTTCTTCTAAATTAAATCGATGCTTGAGACCTAGTTTTTCAGCAAACTGAAATACAAGTGTCCTAATTATCTCTCTGTCAGGTGCAAATCCACATTTTTCTAAACGTTGGATGTGCTTGACGAGATTTTTTTCGTTTTAAACTCCAAACACTCCTTGTGGCCCCAAAGAGCTTGTTTGGGTATTATTATCTGTTTTGCTTCGACGACGAAGTGTCCGAGAAGGAATTCCATAGTACCTAGCCGCTTCATTGACACCGATTTCCTCTGCTTCTAGTCTCATAAGATCCTCTTTTAAATGGTCTTCTGTCCAGGTCCCACGAGCTGCTCCATTATTTTTTCTTTTGTACACTGTAGGCATCTTTCCTGAAACAAACAAGAAGCATTGGACAACTGCATGAACAAATACAATAATATACATTTACCGGAACAATTAACCACCCACCTAGCGCCCAAGATTGTTTATGTTATAGTTTAAATGTCAAAGGTCAGTCTGACATACCTGAGCGTTTTTTGCTTTCTTATCTGGATTCAATCTACATTTTTGTGATTTCGTTTTGAGCTGCGACTGCTAGCGATCACGCAAATTTGAATTTTATTTGATGAATTTTAATCTAAATTTATAGTTTCAAATAATATTTTTAAGTTGAAAAATTTAACGATTTACAAATATTACGCATTTTATAAAAACAATATGTTTTTAAAAATATTAGTTTAAAATTTAAACAATTAAAAGTCTTTTCACCTTGAAAATGTATGTGGGGCATCTCACCCGAATATAATCTGGGGCGTCTATCCTTTTGGTATAGGAGAGATGCCCCGGCAACATGAAGGTAGAGAGGTAGTAGGTACCCTCTAATACCATGCCCGGCAACTGTCCAAAGTAAAAGACAGAAAAAATGGCGACACAATGGCAGAAGTCGACTGATCGACTTCTTACTACAGGTATTTAAGCTTATATTAAAAAAATCCATTTTTATTAACTAGTGTCAGTTTTACAATGCAACATCACTCTTATAACAGAGTAGAAAAAACATGGCACCTACTTGAAATATTGTTGTGACAGCAGAACACAAAGAAATAAGTTCAAGTAACTTCCACAGCACACCATTCAACATCTATCTGAAATAATAATCGCACTTGCAGAGCCATCTAGCGTTGCATTTCGAAATTACATTAAGTGGGGCATCTCTACTGGTGGGGCAACTCACCCGGAATTACCTTATATAAAAGAGCAGAGTCTGTCTGTGTGTGTGTGTGTGTGTGTGTGTGTCTGTCCGCTATAGAAACCTAGGCCGTTTCACCGACCGGGACAAAATTCGGCACGGTTAATGCTTACGACCCAAGAAACACAACGCCGCAAGCGATTTTACAAAATTCGCCCCCCGAGGGGGAGAGGGGGGGGCAAAACGTAATTTCACAAAATCCTTCATATCTCAAACAAAAAAACAGATATCCATAAAATTTTTGCTTTAAAATATAGCTAATACAAATGTCTAAAAATCAGTTTCTGGAATTTTTGAAATTCGGCCCCAAAGGGGGGGGGGGGGGCAAAACGTGATTTCGCATAATCCTATATATCTCAAACAAAAAAAAAATAGATACACGTGAAATTTTTGCTCTAAAATATAGCTAATGCAACTATCTAAAAACCAATTTCTGGAATTTTAGAAATTCAGCCCCCAGGTGGGGTAGCAAGGGGGGGGGGGGGCTATGGAGCAAAAACAAATAGAAATACAGTTAGGCCGTTCAAAATTGGTACAGATAGGTTTTAAAGGCCTGCAAGTCGAATGGGGATATTTTCGATTGTGTAAAGTTATTAGGAGGGGCAAGAAGGGGGGAGGGGAAGGGGGGAAAAAAATAAAAATAGTGTCAGATCGTTCAAAATTGGTACATACAGGTTTGCGATACTTACAAATCGATTGCGGATATTTTTGAATTTGTAAAATTATTAGGAGGGGCGGTAGGGGGTGGGGCGGTAAGGGAGGGCTATGGGGCAAAAACAAATAGAAATACAGTTAGGCCGTTCAAAATTGGTACATATAAGTTTAAGAGGCCTGCAAGTCAAATGGGGATATTTTCGAAAGTGTAACGTTTTTAGGAGGGGCGAGAAGGGGGGAGGGGAGAGGGGGAGGGCAAAAAATAAAAATAGAGTTAGATCGTTCAAAATTGGTTTATAGAGGTTTTCGATACTTACAAATCAATTGCGGATATTTTTGAATTTGTAAAATTATTAGGAGGGGCGGTAGGGGGTGGGGCGGTGAGGGGGGGCTATGGGCAAAAACAAACAGAAATACAGTTAGGCCGTTCGAAATTGGTACGGACAGGTTTTAAAGGCCTGCAAGTCGAATGGGGATATTTTCGAAAGTGTAGTTATTAGGAGGGGCGAGAAGGGGGAGGGGAGAGGGGGGGCAAAAAAATAAAAATAGAGTTAGATCGTTCAAAATTGGTATATAGATGTTTTCGATACTTACAAATCGATTGGGGATATTTTTGAATTTGTAAAATTATTAGGAGGGGCGGTAAGGGGGGGTATAGGCAAAAACAAATAGAAATACAGTTAGGCCGTTCAAAATTGGTACGGACAGGTTTTAAAGGCCTGCAAGTCGAATGGGGATATTTTTGAAAATGTAAAGTTATTAGGAGGGGCGAGAAGGGGGAGGGGGCAAAAAAATAAAAATAGAGTTAGATCGTTCAAAATTGGTATATAGAGGTTTTCGATACTTACAAATCGATTGGGGATATTTTTGAATTTGTAAAATTATTAGGAGGGGCGGTAAGGGGGGGGTATAGGCAAAAACAAATAGAAATACAGTTAGGCCGTTCAAAATTGGTACAGACAGTTTTTAAAGGCCTGCAAGTCGAATGGGGATATTTTTGAAAATGTAAAGTTATTAGGAGGGGCGAGAAGGGGGAGGGGGCAAAAAAATAAAAATAGAGTTAGATCGTTCAAAATTGGTATATAGAGGTTTTCGATACTTACAAATCGATTGGGGATATTCTCGAATCTGTAAAATTATTAGGAGGGGCGGGAAAGGGGTGGGGCGGTAAGGGGGGCTATGGGCAAAAACAAATAGAAATACAGTTAGACCGTTCAAAATTGGTACAGATAGGTTTTAGAGGCCTGCAAGTCGAATAGGGATATTTTCGAAAGTGTAAAGTTATTAGAAGGGCCGGGAAGAGGGGGCGGAGGGGCAAATAAAATAAAATAGAGTTAGATCATTCAAAATTGGCACATAGAGGTTTTCGATACATACAAATCGATTGCGGACATTTTTAAATTTTTAAAATTATTGGGAGGGGCAAAAAAAATAAAATAGAGATAGATAGTTCAAAACTGGTGCATAGAGGTTTTTGATACTTACAAATCGATTGCGGATATTTTCGAATTTGTAAAATTATTAGGATAGACGGGAGGGGGGGCGAAGGGGGAAAATAATAGAAATAAGAGTTAGAGCATTTTGGGAATGTTTTCCGAAGACAGTGAGAATCCAGTGCGACATTTTTCCTAATCAGATTTTGTTTCTCTTTTTTTTTTTTTTCACGTGATAAAAATTAATGCAATTCTGAGAATTCAGTAATTATAGTGATTCATTTAAGAATAGGGACCAGCGAAGCGGGCGTCGCCTGCTAGTATTATATAAAATAATATCAAATTTATTTGTTTAAAAAAAATGGTATGCATGCTGCTTAAAGTAGATTCCATATGGAAAATTTGTTAAGTAATACAAATGTCTGAATTTCTAAGTGTCTGAAATTTGTAATGTCTGAATTTTAAGTGCCTAAATCCCTAAATTGTAAAATGTCTGAAATTTTATGTCTAAACTGTAATATGTGTTAATTTAAGACATATCAATTTTATTCAGGCACTTATCTCAGCTCATTTATAAAAAAGACACTTACGTGTCTTAATTTAAGACAGTACATGCGTCTGAAATTCTGCATGCGTAAGTGTTTCAGGCATTTATGTGTCTGAATTGGCATTTCAGACACATTTCTGTTTGAATTTAAGACGCTTCTATTCACAGTGTAGTGTTAAATAAAGTGAAGATTACTATTCGAAAGCATTGGGACTTAAAAACATGAACTGCATCCACTATGTAGGACACATGTATATATTGTATATCACCCAGAAAGGATTAGAAAGACATTAACCATATGTAAACTAAAAAGTAATAGGTTATAAAAATAATATGTTGCAAAAACCTATTACCAAAGGAAGTTTGGAACGAAGTAACCTGTTACTGAAAAGTAACCCATCTCTACTGGACACCCCTACCTCGCTGTGTATGAATCTGAGAACGCGCGGCAATCACTACCACGCGCGTAAAAAAAAAAAAAAAAAAAAAAAAAAATCACTGGACACTCCTACTTCGCTGTGCATGAATCTGAGAACGCCCGCAACTCGGTTCCGCAGTAATTACTATCAGACACGTAAAAAAAAAAAAAAAAAAAAAAAAAAAAAAAATTCACTGGACTCCCTTACCTCGCTGTGCAGGAATCTGAAAACGCAGATAACTTGGTTAAATTACAAATAAAATTATAAAGTTCTAGCTAGCGCAGTTAGTATAATTCCACCAACAAACTTTTGGGTTCTTCCTATTCAGAGCGAAGGGGTGGTAAGATAGAAACTTGCAAGAGAGTAAGTGAAAAAGGGGTTAAGACTAGCGAGTGCAGTTGGTATATTTCGAATGCAGTTGGATAACACCTTCAAAAATATCTAAAATCTAGCTCGTTCTATTGCTGACAATTTGCTTAATTTTTACTCTATTCATATCAACTTTTGACATAAATTGTCCAATATATTTTGCTTTCAAACTATGAAATAAAAATTTTTCTTTCGCGCATGGACAGTAAATAATATTTATTATAAATGCTCATATCTCAGCGAATATCACACATGTGAATTTTAATTTTATGTTTCAGAATAATGTTTCTCTAATATTTTGTCAATTTTTCCACAAGTTTTGTAAAATGTTATGGAAATCCGTTCTTGTTATAAGCAAAAAACGTGCCAAAAAAAAAAAAAAAAATATTTTTGAAAATAAATAAATCAAAAAATAATATATATATATATATATAATAACTAGCAGGCAACGTCCGCTTCGCTGGTCCCTATTTTTAAATGAATCACTATAATGAATTCTCAAAATTGCATTAATTTTTATCACGTGAAAAAAAAAGAGAAACAAAATCTGAGTAGGAAAAATGTCGCGCCGGGTTTTCACTACCTTCGGAAAAAATTCCCAAAATGCTCTAACCCTTATTTCTATTATTTTCCCACTTCGCCCCCCCCCTCCTGTCTATCCTAATAATTTTACAAATTTGAAAATATCCGCAATCGATTTGTAAGTATCAAAAACCTCTATGCATCAGTTTTGAACGATATATCTCTATTTTTATTTTTTTGCCGCTCTACTCCCCCCCCCCTTCCCGCTCTCCCAATAATTTTAAAAATTCGAAAATATTCGCAATCGATTTGTAGGTATTGGAAACCTCTATGTACCACTTTTGAATGATCTAACTCTACTTTCTTTTTTTTTTTTTGCCCCTCTGCCCCCCCTTCCCGGCCCTCCTAATAACTTTACACTTTCGAAAATATCCCCATTCGACTTGCAGGCATCTAAAACCTATCTGTACCAATTTTGAACGGCCTAACTGTATTTCTATTTGTTTTTGCCCCATAGCCCCTCTTGCCACCCCACCCCCCTTCCCGCCCCTCCTAATAATTTTACAAATTCGAAAATATCCGAAATCGATTTGTAGGTATCGAAAACCTTTATATATCAATTTTGAACGATCTAACTCTATTTTTATTTTTTGCCCCCCCTCTCCCCTCCCCCCCTTCCTGCCTCTCCTAATAACTTTACACAATCGAAAATATCCTCATTCGACTTTCAGGCCTCTAAAACCTATCTGTATCAATTTTGAACGCCCTAACTGTATTTCTATTTGTTTTTGCCCCTTAGCCCCCTCCCCCCCCCCCCCTTGCTGGCTGAATTTCTAAAATTCCAGAAATTTGTTTTTAGATATTTGCATTAGCTATATTTTAGAGCAAAAATTTCACGCATATCTATTTTTTTGTTTGAGATATATAGGATTACGCGAAATCACGTTTTACGCATGTGAAATAACGTTTTGCCCCCCCGCCCCCCTTGGGAAACGAATTTTGAAAATTCCAGAAATTGATTTTTTGACATTTGTATTAGCTATATTTTAAAGCAAAAATTTTACGGATATCTGTTTTTTTGTTTGAGATATGAAGAATTTTGTGAAAACACGTTTTGCCCCCCCTCCCCCCCTTGGGGGGCGAATTTTGTAAAATCGCTTCTTAGTGGATGCCTACGTCATAGAAAGAACATTGTCACAAAATTTCATGCTTCTAGGTCCAGGGGTTTGGTCTGGGCGTTGATAGATCACCCCTCAGGAAGTGTTCTTTTATATATATAGATGATTTATTAAGTGTAGTAAAAGCCAAGCAACAGATACAAGATCACTGAAACTGCAAAGAGCAATAAGAATGAAAAAAAAAATATGTAGAAGAAGGTCAGAAAGGTGAAAAAAAAATATCAGGGGATGAAATACACATATTTGAAGAAACCAAATTTATTAATTAACAGCCTGCAAAACAAACGAAACAATAAACTAACTCAACAAAATCTTAACAGAAAAACTTAAACTGAAATATATATTTATTTAAATCTGCCTGAATAATTGTGCAATTTCCACAAAAAAAAAAAAAAAAAAAAAAAAACATAGTAAGTGTAACGATCAGTTAAAATTACAAGACATTTGTAGTTTTTTATGATACAGTATTTGTGCTTTTTTTCAATTTGTGGTTGGTCTCCTAATTGCACTCTTGACTAAATCAATAGTGGAAAATGTGAGTTTTTCCTGAAAATAAAAAATAATATATATAACTTTTTTTTTTTTTAAATAAAGAAGGGCTCTGATCCCTGCTCGCTCCTCTCACCAACCCTGAAGGAGGCTTCGTATACCCGCGATTCGCTTCATTTATTAACCACTGCGGGGATTGCCCGCCTCTTCGCTGCTTTGCCTTTCACTGAATAGGAATATTGATTCTGCATAGCGCAAGACAAAAGCAGAAAAATGTTATAGAAATCCCCATATCCAATGTCAAATTGAAATACATAATATTTAATACCACATTTTTATTAATGAAATATTATGCTAAAATTAGAAATTCTTTTCAGAATAGAAAGAAATTTGTAATATCTGAACCATTCTGCAGTACAGCTTTAGTATGTGACCCCCTTGACGACTTTTAAAATTTTATCCCTATTTGGCGATGAATTTTTTGTTATAATTGCTTGTTAAAAAAAATAAAAATGTAGTGCCCAATTCTTTAATACTTACACTTTTTCGAGTTAATTTAAGACACTATATAATACTATCTATACGTTCTTAATTTACTATTAGATAATAATTTTACACATTCAAAAATATCTGGAAAGAAAAAAAGTTTATTATTATTATTTTAATTTGGAAAAATCTCCTGCAGCTTTAATTCTTAATTCTCTCCTGCAAACTTCTTAAGATAACGAAGGATGAAATGTACTCGATTCTCTATAAGAGTTTTAGGTGATGATTTCTTTCTTTCTTTTTTGTTCTTTCTTTCTTTCTTTTTTTTTTTTTTTTTAATTTTGTAAAAGTTAGAAATGTGAAATGTATCATAGAAATTTCTAATTATGTAATGTTAAAAATTATCAATGCAAAATTAGAAGATGCGTCATTTATAAATGAATTTGATTCTAAAATGTTTTTTTTTTTTTTTATTCCAAAGTATATCAGAAATATTTTAAAATATGTTAAAAAAAAAAAAAAAAAAAAAAAAAAAATACACTTTAAAATCAAAATGAAATGCAGTTAATTATACGGGCACGACATTATTTCATTATTAAAAAAAAAAAAAAAAAAAAAAAAAAAACAGATTAAACTTAAGAAATTGCCACTAAAAAAATTAATTTTCTAAAAGTAGGAAAAAAGATATGTGCAGCTGACAAATTACAATCATAAATTAATTTTTTCATGGAAATATCTAAGATAATGTTTTTTATTTATTTGCAGATGACAAATTTCTTTTTTACCAATAGAAACATTAACTTTTTTTTTTTTCTTTTTCACTATTGATGATATTTTATATTCCCTGGTAATTGTGACGTCATAAGACTGAAAAACAACGATTTGGAGAAAATGTTTGCATGTTGGCAAATAGAACATCTTTATTAACTCAACGTTTTTAATTAATAACTGCTTTAATTAAGATGATAAAAATTTCTAACCAACTGAAATGTTTCTCGTGGAGTATTCGACACATATTAATAACTTTCATGACACGGAGGACACTGCCATTTGCTAGGAGATGTCGTAGACAAAAAAATTTGACGCCAGCGACAGTAACTTATTTAATATATAGAAATTATTATTATACAGTTATGACAAAATCGATTATGCGACTTTAATATTATTTCGTTGAAGAATTTCCAGACTTGAACGTAATGCAGTAATCATTGTTTAAATTTAAAATATTTTCTTGGAAAATATTGCATCATAATAAACATTAATTGATCAGTTATATAAAGAATTATAATTTTCGGAACAAATACCATAAAATGACGAGACACGCAGCAATTGTTTCGGGTTGAAATGCGGTTCTACTTTTACGCTAGAGTCGGGTTTTTTAATTCGCCTAGTGAAATGTTATGCTTATTTATTCTGACACAAACAATTGTTGCAAATTTTAATGTTATGATATTTTTTTTCTTTATCGTTCAACAATAGTTATTTGATGATGCTTACAATAATTAGTTATGTACGGTTTATGGTATACATATCGCAATGCCAATGATAGTCTTATATTGCAAAATGTACTTTAAAAATGTCATGATTGTACCTCGTAATATTAAAATTATTCAGTATTAAGACAACAGACTAAAGAAACAGATATAAAAATTATTTATTAACATAGTTGTATATACAATTTTCGACTATTAAAAATGACTAATTATTGTAAAGATAAAATATAAATTTTCTGTTTGACAATGTTTGTAAGCAAACTATGTAAAATTTTCAGGGTAATTAATATATAAATAGTATATATCGTAATAAAATTTAACCATAAATTTTAGCAATTCATAGATTCAAAACAATACCAACAAAACAAAAATAGAACTGATTTTAACTTATAGGTATGACTGACACAGAAATGTTACGATACAGATTAAGAACCATTAAGAGACAAAAACAATTTAAATTACTTACGCCGGCACGAATGATAATAATAAAAAAAGGACCATTAAACTTAATGACAGAGAAAATAACTAAAGGACCACAGAAATAATAATTGGATAAAAATGCTTAAAATTAGAAGTAAAAACTCGTCAGGGGGCATGTACTTCATAAAGCTGTGAAAGCTAATCATAGCAATTTATATTGTTCCAGCCCCGATCGAGGCAGCAAAACCAATTTGAATGGGAAATTAAATAAATTATTAAATCAAATCATCAAGGAATACATAGAGAAAACTAGAAAAAAGCAGAGTAGCCACATGTAAAATTTTTACACAAACTGGAGAATTGGAAGATGCCAACAAATTATTGAAATTAAAAATAAAAGCATTGCAAACATCAGTTAATCGATAATGAATTAACGTCTGAGCTGTTTCATTAACGATTAAATTCACTGAGTAATTAATTATTGAGTTAATGAAATTTTAATTTTAAATTAGAAGTTTAATCTAGTTAAATTTTTAATTTAAATTGTACGTAAATCAATGAATATTAATATATATATATATATATATATATATATATATCTTAAGTGTTCAAGCGAAAATAATAATTATCCAGATCAATAACGTCGATAATTTACAAAAATACATACACATTTACTTATAATTATTTAACAATTATCAAACAAAAATTTCGTTAAAAAAAAAATGCATATTTTAATATATATGTGATACAAATAACAATTAAAAGAAATCGCGTGGCATAAACATGATGAAATGGCTGATAATATTTGCAATTCATTATCGACAATTTTTATCAATTTTTTTTCACACAGTTATAGCAATAAAATTAAGGACGCAATTAAAACTTCTGCATTTAAAGTGTCTAGGTAGTTCTTAGAAAAATACAAATCTTTTTTTTACAAATATGTTTTTTTTTTTTCCATATTTAAAAAAAAATAATAATAAATTTGGAAATATCTCTAAATATTGAATTAATTTTTTAGACATCATTTATATAAATTCTTGCAGTAAATCTTAAAGCAGTAGGTGAAGAAATTTTTAAAAATAAAATATCTTGCACATAGCATACAGTCGATAACAAAAGTCTCCGAACACTAGCAAAAATTCCTATATAAAAAAAAGTACACTTAATACAGTTTTGTTAAATAAATCTTTGTCGAATCGTGTTCTTAGACTGACTAAGAACACGATTTGACAAGGATTTATTTAACAAAACTGTATTAAGTGTACTTTTTTTATATAGGAATTTTTGCTAGTGTTCGGAGACTTTTGTTACGGACTGTACGAGCTAATTCTCCCGCTTTTCAACGGAGACTTCATACTGAAAAGTTTTTATAATGTTTTTAGTTTACTTAATTGTTTTTGCTTTACTTTACTTTACTTAAAATATATGTGACAGATTCCTTTTTAAAAGTAGTGGTGATAAATCTGATAAAAAATTAGGAAAGTTGGCAGCTATGGCATCGTTCCAAAAAAGCATTTTTGAGAAAACTAGTGTTAACTTTTGTAAATCTAATCAGATTCAATCTTAGCACCAGTTACAATTTTGTTCATAACTATTTAACTATATACAGTCGGTAACAAAAGTCTCCGAACACTAGCAAAAATTCCTATATAAAAAAAAGTACACTTAATACAGTTTTGTTAAATAAATCCTTGTCGAATCCTGTTCTTAGTCAGTCTAAAAACAGGATTCGACAAGGATTTATTTAAGAAAACTGTATTAAATATACTTTTTTTAGATAGGAATTATTGCTAGTGTTCGGAGACTTTTGTTACCGACTGTATATATATATATATTTTCCCTAGGAATATATGTTACATGTATTTTCGACAATTAAATAAGTTCAAAATAATTATTAAAATTTCCCGGTGTCTCCCTTGAAAAACGGGAGACTTGGTGCTTACAATAAATCTTTTAATGATATCCCTTAATATCTATATAAAAGCATACACTGTTAAAAATTTCTGTAAATTTAATGTAAATATTTATCCAGAGTCTCTGTAAATTTACAGCAATTCTTAGTTAAAAGTGAATAATCGAGATTCTCGATCTTTATTCTGTATTTTTACCTAATTTTATTATTTAGTTTTTAATTAAAATAAAAAATGGCTGTTTCTACTTTAGAAAAAGCATTCTAAGTCCGAAATATATTATCAACAATAATTAATTAAATTAATATTATTTATTAAAATGAATGTGTAAAATAAGTTTTTTTAACATCTCCGTTTATTTTTCTCTATAATTTTACGTAAGACTTAAGATAATAGATTACACAGAGTTTTTTGTTGAAATTTTTAACAGTGTATATGAATGAGGTAATTTTACATTATTTAGAGAAAAGTATAAAAAAAAAATTAACAGGTTAAGAAAAAAGTATTCGTGTGAATATTCTCTGTTTAATAAAACTTTAAAGTGACAATTATTTTACAATAAAAATGAATAAACATATATTTACATGACAAATTTTATATTAAATTAATGTACACGATTTATTTTATAATTTCCAAAATATAATACAAACATCAATTAAATGAAATTATACAGCGTAAATCATATACCGTAATTTCTGGTAGATAACCCGCAGGTAAGATGTGTCATTTCTTCACCAGAAATTTTATTCAATAGAGAAATCTATACTTTTTCGAAGGTATTTATCAATTGAAATTTCCGGTGCAAAACCGGATTATATAACCTGCGGGGTATCTACCAGAAATTATGGTAAATTGATTATGACTAAATAACCAACACTTCAGTCATTATTATTCACAATTTTTATCAATCCTTTTAATAAAACCGTTTTGAGAAATTTCAGATAACAGTTAAAACTTCTGCATCTGAAAGGAGTTTTAATTTCTATAACTCGATTGTCAGAACGTCTTTTTATCATTCTATACATGGGATGATTTATTTCAGTATTGAACTTCTTGATTGATAAATCTTTTAAGGATGGAACCTCTTCCTCTCGGTATGACATCACATATGAATGCAGTAGCAATATATTATTTAAAGAAAAATATATAACAGAATCTGCTGAATTTGGATATAATTTCTCAGATTCTTCTCCTTTCAATAATACTTTAAAATAACAGTTAGTTTCCAAATTTATAATAAAACTGGTAGGCATGTTTTCAAATGGTAAATCTTTTATTAAAAAATCACTAGGAAATTGCTCGACTATCAAAACACAACT
Source organism: Salticus scenicus (assembly GCA_963930645.1). NCBI lineage: Eukaryota > Metazoa > Arthropoda > Arachnida > Araneae > Salticidae > Salticus > Salticus scenicus. Next base: position 118,256,375 of record OZ005658.1, on the reverse strand, counting down.
GTCCTTTTTAAGTGTCATATTAAGTGTGAAAAGTTAACTGGTTACCACCAAGCGAGTAAAAAGTAAGCACACTGTTAAAAATTTCTGTAAATTTAATGTAAATATTTATCCAGAGTCTCTGTAAGTTTACAGTAATTCTTAGTTAAAAGTAAATAATCGAGATTCTCAATCTTTATTCTGTATTTTTATCTAATTTTATTATTTAATTTTTTAATTAAAATTAAAAATTAATGTTTCTACCGTAGAAAAAGCATTCTAAGTCCGAAATATATTCTCAACAATAATTAATTAAATAAATGCTGGTTATTAAAATGAATGTATAAAATAAGGTTTTTAACATCTCCGTTTATTTATCTCCGTAATTTTTCGCAAGACTTAAGATAATAGATAACACAGAGTTTTCTGTTGAAATTTTTAACAGTGCAGCACATAACGCTAACAAATACCTCTCTACGGTAGCACCAATTGCTTGCAGGGGTCGGGCGGCAGAAGGTACTCAGCGGCTAAAGATTACAAGTAGATTAAAGTATACTGTCAAATCCAACATTTTGATTGCAGGATAGGTTAGACAAACCTTTATATCCATCTTCATTATCATCATGTTGCTTGAGGATACTTATTGTAGTCTAAACTACCGGCGCTTATTTTCACTTGAGGTTGGGTTGGATATTGAAAATTGACTTGTAGGGTCAGTCATATCGGTAAGAGTAGTAAGAGAGTTTTAGAAAACTCTGATGTGATGATATGGCGAAAATTTAAAATTCGAACTGGCATGAGGCAAATTACTAAAACTGCAATCCTTTTCTTCTAAAAGATTTCGGGTGTGAAAAAATATTATTAAAAGTCGCTTGCCGTCTCAAACAGCACACAAATGCAGAAACATATTCTTAAGAAAAGTAATATCGGTAAGAGTAGTAAGAGAGTTTTAGAAAACCCTGATGTGATGATATGGCGAAAATTTAAAATTCGAACTGGCATGAGGCAAATTACTAAAACTTGAATCCTTTTCTTCTAAAAGATTTCGGGTGTGAAAAAATATTATTAAAAGTCGCTTGCCGTCTCAAACAGCACACAAATGCAGAAACATATTCTTAAGAAAAGTAATATCGGTAAGAGTAGTAAGAGAGTTTTAGAAAACCCTGATGTGATGACATGGCGAAAATTTAAAATTCGAACTGGCATGAGGCAAATTACTAAAACTTGAATCCTTTTCTTCTAAAAGATTTCGGGTGTGAAAAAATATTATTAAAAGTCGCTTGCCGTCTCAAACAGCACACAAATGCAGAAACATATTCTTAAGAAAAGTAATATCGGTAAGAGTAGTAAGAGAGTTTTAGAAAACCCTGATGTGATGACATGGCGAAAATTTAAAATTCGAACTGGCATGAGGCAAATTACTAAAACTTGAATCCTTTTCTTCTAAAAGATTTCGGGTGTGAAAAAATATTATTAAAAGTCGCTTGCCGTCTCAAACAGCACACAAATGCAGAAACATATTCTTAAGAAAAGTAATATCGGTAAGAGTAGTAAGAGAGTTTTAGAAAACCCTGATGTGATGATATGGCGAAAATTTAAAATTCGAACTGGCATGAGGCAAATTACTAAAACTGCAATCCTTTTCTTCTAAAAGATTTCGGGTGTGAAAAAATATTATTAAAAGTCGCTTGCCTCCTCAAACAGCACACAAATGCAGAAACACATTCTTAAGAAAAGTTGCACTGATATGTGCTTACTACTTATTAATCAACATATTATTTAAATTACGGTTACAATAATATTTTTAATTTATTAAAAAAATAATTAAGAATACTTAAAATGCCAAACCAAAACTGTATAGATATCATGTTTATAACCTATATCAGATAATGATATTCTAATTTTTTGCAAATAAATTTTCAATAATCCAGATTAAAACCTTATCGTTGAATTATTACAATGAAATGTGTATTTCAGATTTCGTATTATCAGTTAACCAGAGTGTTTACTGCTTTTTCTTTCTTTCTTTCTTTCTTTCTTTTTTTTTTTTTTTTAAGTTAGTTTCAGTTTGTATTTCGCGTTCGTTTTGATAAACTGATAAGTTTGATGACATGCTCTACCATAGATAAATTTGGAACAATATTATGATACTTTTATCGGGCATTGATAATGTGTGCAATAAGTGGTATTATTACTAAGAATAAAAAATAATTTAGCTTGCGTTCATGAAAAAGATTAGAATTGTTTTTAATAATTTATTTTAAAAAAGCAGTGTTTGTTACAAACAATAAAGAAAAATTATGCATTCAGAATGTCAATATTTTAATTTAGTCTAAAACAGTGCTGGTACCTGCTTTTTTATCACACCACTTTTCTTGAAAGGGAATTTTTCTTCATATTTCATCGTAATTACATATTGAAGAAATTTTCACTACAAATAAAGTGGTCAGGGCCTGAATAACGCTGAGACATGTGGGACACGTGCCTTGGGTTCTGAGTAGCAAGTGCCCCTAAAATTGGCCCTGAAAATGCCATTTTGTCTTTAAAAATAGCAAAAAAATGGAATGATATAACGCAAAATATCATTTTAGTCTCATATATAGATAGATACTTTTGCTGATTAGTGTCCAGTACGAGGGTGGGGGGGGGGGGATAGAAGTATGTGTGCCCTGGACTTTACATGATATAAACAGGCCCTGAAAGTGGTGTGAAAAGGGTCAGGTTCTAACAGCGCGCCGGAATAAATTAAAATGTTGGCCTGCCTGTGCATTTAAAGTGTTATAGCGACATTTAACAATTCCCAATATTGATAAAATTATAGTAAAAAAATGATATAATGTTCCTTTGCCAGAGTTAAAGAAGAAATAAAATGCCGAATGCTTCAATTATAATCATAAAAATAGTGTTTAGACATAGCAACATGGCTATGAGCTACTATATAACAACGTTTGCAGTGTTGTCACCTGGGGAAAAACGAGGGATTTAATGCTCCTATTTCGAAAACATAGAGGGGGGGGGGAAGAGTTACAAAATTACAGACCATTATCGATTTAGTACGAAAAGACACCTTACAGATATGGATGCTAAGAATAAAGCACTTAAAATGCACATATATTTTGTTCCGATTTCTAAAATTGTGGCATCATGAATTTTGAGCGAAAAAAAAAAAAAAAAAAAAAAAAAAGACTATATTTCGAAAATAGCGATACCGGAACTCGGTACTGTTGTATCGCTTATAAAACTTAATCGAGAGGACTGTGGTTCAAATTCCGCAAGCTGAATCCTTCTACTGATTGTCTTTACAAAAAGGGTGGACAATATGCAAATTGTGCAAAATCGTGTCGCAAAACGCATCAACTCAACGCAACTTGAGTTTGGCGTACGAAATTTGTGCATTATGAAAATACTTATGAAACGTCACACTTGTTCATCTGTATGCGGCCTTTGTGTCAACACTGCAACACCTTCAATGACACATTATGGATGCTTGTGTTCAGAGCCGTGCTTATACTTTTAGCTGCTGTGGGCGAATGATTTTAGCCGCCCTGGGCGAAGAATTTTATCCGGCCAAGGCGTAGTGGCGTGCCAAAGGTGAGGCGGAAGGGTCGGGCTGCTCCGGGCCTCTGTCCTATGTTGTAAGGAGGGGGGCTTCCAAGAAACTTATTTTTTAAATATATGTATCTGTGAAGTTATCAAGTAATTATTTTAAACGTTCGTTGCAATTCCACTTTAAGACGTAGGTTTCTGTCTAAAAACTCATTTATGCAAAGCCTGACTAAGGCTAGGCAAGTGAAGCCAATGGCCCTGGAGGTTTTAATGGGTTGGGCTTCCGAAACAATCTTAAAACTTATTTCAATCCCTCTTTGTCGCAATAAATTTAAGTGAAGAATTGAGAGGGGGGGGGGGGCTTCATATAGGAGAGATTTCAATGAGACATATTCGTCCCAGGCCACGATAGTTGTAGGTCGCCATTACCTAGGTGGCAGATTTCTGCTAACAGGCATTTAGCCTCTGCACCATATAATTTAAAAAAGTACTGCACAACCACGAAAAATGTGAAACTTGATCTATGGGTTTGAATGAATATTTTGTTTTCTCATTGTTAGGGAAGGAGATTTCAATCCTTGTAGAAAGAGGTGTGTTGATGGTATTTAAGTTCTGAAGTATACATATAAATTATTATATGTGTGTAACAAATCATGTACCGGCCAAATAAAATTACCATAGATTTTTTTTTTTTTATTTTTTATTTGGGGAGGAATAAATTTTTAATATGATTTTATTTATCTATTATTTTATTTTGTCATTAGCAGGGTCTATCCAGCGTTGAAAGGATTAAAGTAATGTTTGTCGGATTTAAGAAGAATTATCAAAATTTCTGGCATTCTAGAAATTTGAGGCAATTTTCATTGGCACAATACATCCTGAGAGATTTTTCTGCGCCACTTTTGCCCATTACAATTTACACAAACATTTATCACTCCTGCTATACTGACAATACTTTGAATACCAAAATCAAAAGTATGATCATCCTAAGATTCAAATCGGAGCCTAATGGCAGCTTTTAATGCTGCATAGGTATCGGTGTGATGTCTGGCATCAGCTTCAATTCAAATATGAGATTACTCTACAGTTTCTTCTTGCCTTTCAGTCGCTGTCCGTTGAGTATCAGCTCGTAACCTGACTTCTTGTTGCTCAATTTCTTCTCATTTTCGTGAGTTTTTCTTTTAACATGTCCCTAACGTCTGGCTTATACACCTGGTCTTTGGTTTCTTTTTGTCTTCATGCCGCTGCCTGTTGAGCATTTGCATGAAACGTAGATTGTCGCTATTCGTAAGTTTCTTCTGGTCTTCGAACTGTTTTTTTTTTTTTTTTTTTTTTTTTTTTTTCCAGCCTGATCTTGACTGTTCAAATTCATCTTATCGTTTAGCCACTGGCTGTTGAGCATCACACATTACTCAATAGATCATTTCTAATTGTTCCTTTTTATTTAATATATATCTGTACTGATAAGTATAAAGGGTTTAAGTCCAAAAATGTCGATTTTGAGTTAAGTACATAGTCAGACCCAGAAAAAAATTCTCTATTGATTGGTATAAAGGATTTAAATCCATGTAATTTATTCTTTGAGAAAATTCATTGGTAAAAAAAGATTCAAGTCAGAAATTTAGCATTAATCTTTGTATAAAATATTTAATTCAATTTTTTCCCTTTTATTAAATGAAGGTTGATAATTACTGAACGGTATAAAAGGGTATAGTGTTTCTGAGGGGGGCTGCTACCCCCTCTACCATACACTGTATCTGTCTTTCTATATATATATAAATGTATATATTGAGTTTCCGAATTTTCGTAATTCAAATTAATCTCAATTTTTAATCAAAATTTAATTTTAAATTATCACTTTTAGGTTAATTATTAAAAATCAAACAGTTCACTCAACTTTATTGTTCAGTTGACAAATTTGATTCCAATAATAAATTAATCGTTCAGTTATTTAATGCGATTCCAAAATTAATTGTGAATTTAACTGTATACAGCCACATGTTTGTTTAGGGATCAAGCTACTTATACCAGTTTTTCAAGTGTAATGTAAGTTAAACTTTAGTTTATTAATTATTACTAGTATTTCATTTAACTATTATTATTAGAATTTCATTTAATAATTTTGAAATTGCTGCTTGAATTTAAATAAGTTTGATTCTCATTTGGTTTTTCCCATATTCTTTCAGTTTAAACATTTTTTTTTTTTTTTTTTTTTTTTTTTTTTTTTGGGGGGGGGGGGGTTGTTATAGGTTATAGCTTGTTGTAAATGCAATATGCATACAACAAGACAGAAATAACACATATTTTACATTCAATATTCATTCTATACCCTTGAAAACATAATGAATTTGCATGTTTCAATTTAAGGTTGATTGATATTCGTAATCTTTTTTTGTGGTTTCATCTTATTTCATTGTTTCTTGGTTTCATCTATTCAATGTTTGAAAAGGTTTTCAATGTATATATATATATATATATATATATATATATATAACATATCGGAATTGTTTTGTGTAACCCTGTAAACTAATTACCAATTCTATGCCTGCAATTTTTCACAGAAAAACATGCTTTTAAACATTCTAATAACATTTTATAATATTTAATGGGGTGTAACCTTGTTAAAATACACTTTTAAGAAATACCTTCTATAAACCTTTATGGTACAAAATTCCTTTGGGTGGTTCTGTAAATAAATTAGTCTATATGCGTACTTTTTTTTTAGAGAAAATATTCTTTTAAGCATCTTTATGATGTATGTTGATTCCATTTTGTCGAATGCAGCATAAACGCGTTAAAATGAACTTCAATAAAAATTTGTCGGTAGGCTCTAATCTTACGAAATTCTTTTGTGTGTTTCTGCAAATGAACCATAAACATTGTATACACTACTAAAAACTATTTAACCTATTTTATGTTTTTCACGAATAAATGTTCAAAATTTGACGTAATTTGGATGATTATGTGACATTGTCGGAACACTTTTGTAAGGTCCTGTACATTAATTATGAAGCCTAAAAACCCATATTTTCTGCAGAACATGAGTTTAAGCATCTCAGTCAGTGTTGTGCAAACACACGAAAAAACATGAAAATCTGACATTGACAGATTTTAATTTAGTGCCAGAGGCCTACTGCTAAACTTGTTCATATCGACAAATTCTTCTTTAGTTAATTCGTGACGATCTAAATTCCATGATAAAGTTTTCATTAAATCAAACCAATGTGTTTCAGCTGCAGATATTGTAACAAATAACATTGGAAGTCCAAACTGTCTTATAGCCGCAAAACAACGTTTTTTCTCTTTTTCCCAATGAGGGGGAGGTGTGCCTTGGGGGGGACTCATGTCAAAGGTGTGCCTTGGGGGGGGGGGGGGGGCTCATGTCAAAGTTGTACCTTGGGGGGGACTCATGTCAAAGTTGTACCTTGGGGGGGGACTCATGTCAAAGTTGTGCCTTGGGGGGACTTCATTCAATAAATCCCCATTTAATAAACCGACTGAAATAGGCCCTTAGCACTATTAAGAGTGTATTATAAAAATTCGACAACGCTGTACCGACTGAAATAGGGGTACCTTGGGGGGGACTCATGTCAAAGTTGGGCCTGGGGGGGGACTCATGTCAAAGTTTTGCCTTGGGGGGACTTCATTCAATAAATCCCCATTCAATAAACCGACTGAAATAGGCCTCTAGCACTAATTAAGAGTGTATTATAAAAATTCGACAACGCTGTACCGACTGAAATAGGGGTACCTTGAGGGGGACTCATGTCAAAGTCGGGCCTGGGGGGGGGACTCATGTCAAAGTTGTGCCTTGGGGGGACTTCATTCAATAAATCTCCATTCAATAAACCGACTGAAATAGGCCTCTAGCACTAATTAAGAGTGTATTATAAAAATTCGACAACGTTGTACCGACTGAAATAGGGGTACCTTGGGGGGGACTCATGTCAAAGTTGGGCCTGGGGGGGGACTCATGTCAAAGTTGTGCCTTGGGGGGACTTCATTCAATAAATCCCCATTCAATAAACCGACTGAAATAGGCCCTTAGCACTATTAAGAGTGTATTATAAAAATTCGACAACGCTGTACCGACTGAAATAGGGGTACCTTGGGGGGGGGGGGACTCATGTCAAAGTTGTGCCTTGGGGGGACTTCATTCAATAAATCCCCATTCAATAAGCCGACTGAAATAGGCCTCTAGCACTAATTAAGAGTGTATTATAAAAATTCGACAACTGTACCGACTGAAATAGGCCTCTAGCGCTAAAAACGAACTAGTTCAAACTAAAGTTCATCGTGGTTAAAAGGAGTTAGTTCGCACTCAAACTCATGTCTGAAAAAAATGAATCCGCTCAACTCATGTTCATTTTTAAAAAGGAGCGAAACTCATTAAAAACTCATTTTTGCGTAAACTTTCATCAGTTTTTTTAAATAGATTTTCCCCTTTGTGACACTTTCATAGATAATTTACATTTTTTACTTTCTTCTAGATTCACTAGAAGAAAGTACTGGATTCGTAAAAATTTTCGACTTGCGATTTTCCATGGATTTACACGTTTTGAAAGATCCAGAAAGATTTGACCATTTTTAGAAAATGTCTCTCTCTGTGTGTGTGAGAGAGACAAAAAAAAAAAAAAAAATCAGAGCAGTCATTGGGAACTGCCGATAGAAGTGAAAACTAAGTAACTTGTGAATTGTATCGTCGAGCTATTAGGTTATTATTTTTGAATTATTTTTGGTTTCTAAAGAAGTGTTAAAATTGTAATATGACTAAAATAATTTTCTTTTTTTTTATTATTTATTTGAAAATTTATATTGAAAGCAAAAAGAAGAATATAACAGTCTGTATAAAAACACGTGCTTGTACTTTGTGAAATATTGTGTGTACTGTGGAAAAGGTACAGTCGGGGAAAAAAAACGCAACACTCAACGTAACTTCGTTGCTACTCGATGTAGAAAAATGTAATAGGTATCATTCGACGGGGAATTGTGAGTAGTTTCAGAAAATGAACTGAAATTTTGAATTGGGGGTCGTCTACATATTAAAATGCACACCAGCTTTGATTTTTTCAATGGTAACACCCTATTTTTATTTTATATTTGGATTCCTGGGATCGCGACAACGCGAAAAAGTATACTGGTTGTATATTTTACTTTTTTTTTTCACAGATTTATAAGCGTTCAAAGTTTGAAGGTGCTAATGTTAAATTCATATTTCAAACTTTTATTAATATCTTCACAAAAAATAACTTGATCGATATAATTTTTTTACGAGATACAGTGAAGAAACCCAAACATAATCCATCATTACTTTTGATTCTGAAAAATATTTTTAATTCTGAAAAATATTAATAAATTCATATTCATAAAAATTATGAATTATGACCGATATTAATTTTTACATAAAATGAATCCTAATGCTGAAAAATATGGGCGTGCAAATTTGCAGCTCATTCCAGTTATTAGTTTTCGAGATATAATAAATCTTTCTTTTGAAGTGGTTTAGGGGGCCATCTCTTATAAAGTTTTGCATGAGATAACGAATCAAATCTTAAAAATATAACAAAGAAAATTAAACAAAATATTTTTGTTTTTTATTTACGGGTCAAATTATATAACAACAACGTCAAACGCAAAGAAATGAAACAAAAATGATGATTTTTAGACATTGGTGTTAGCATCAATAATTCCTGTTTTCTAAAGAAGACAAGCCCCGCCTTCATCGTTCTTCAAAACAAAACAATGCACAAAAGAAAAGTTAATGTGACATTGAGTATTCGTGTTAACCCCCTTATTTTAAGTTGATGAAAATATACACTTCATCGATTAATTGGTGATAAATTTTGAGTATTTTAAACAAACACTAGAAGAAAAAAAAAAATAACTAAATAGGCGGGGTTTACTGTTTTAAATAGAAAAATAGGTTTAATGTGAAATTGTCAAATATAAAAAACGAATGGAATTAGAATGCAAGACAGAGTTCTAAAATCGTTTCTTAACTACCGTCATAGTTAAAAAAGGCTTAATCATTTGCTTCATATATTGCTTTATTTTATTTATTTACTTATTTATTTATTTTGTAGGGGGACGATTATTATTTTAAATACACTTTAGTCTTTAAAATTTTATTAATATATTTTAACTCTATACATTTTTAAAAACATACTTTAACTTTTATAAATATTTTTTAACACTTTTTGCGACTACAGGATTTTGTCTTTTTGACAGTAAGACCCGCCTACGGGCGTTATACTCTCAAAATAAAATATTTCATAATAAATTTTCTGTATTCACAATTATATTACAAATGGATATACATTATAATTATATTTTTTCTAATCAATAGACTATTTCTATCCATAGTATATTTTATTGCAAAAATATGAACACTGGGTACACACTTAAGAAATGTGTAACACACAAATTACGAAAGAAACGCCCACTGACAGAGTTACAAATTTTCAAATAGCGTGAATCTACGTAAGCAGTCGCGAAAGGGTTAATTAAGAAATTATATTTTCATAGAAATTATAAAACGAATTAGTACAGTTCCAAAGAGTTCAACTGACCCAAAACTGGTAATTTCGATTAAAATTGTTTAATATTTACTTCATGAACATATACAATAATTTATCCGAGAAGATTTATTTTATGCGTTGTTGTATGTATATATATATCTATATTCTTTCATTTCGTATATTATGTTACACCTACGAAAGAAAATTTAAGCTTTATTGGTGATCAGTACAGCCATAATAGACACTTTTACTTGAAAAATATTGCACTTTTTTCAAAGAGTACTGTATGGACTAATCGCAAGTGTAATGTATTTAAATTTTAAATAGACCTAAAACTATCTAAGAAAGTACTGAAGTATATACAAATGTAAAAAAGATTGAATTCAGGATAATTAAAGAACTGGAAAAGAGGTATAAGTTTTATTAATTTTTATAATTATTTTTTTCCTGAAAGATTTCCGGTGTGAAACATTAAATTTTTTTCTGAATTTTATAGGATCTTAATTTTATTTTTCTACATTTATAGATTACCCCTAACACATTTTTGATTATAACTCTGTAAATACAAAACATAAAGTATACAAACAGTATACTTTTCCGCACTGCCAGACTCTCAGAAATTCGAAAATGAAGTCAAAATTGGGTGTTGCTATCGAAAAAATCAAAGTTGGCGCTCATTTTAATATGTAGATGACCCCTAATTCAAAATTTGGTGACATATTCAGAAAGTGTTTTTAATTTCCTGTTGAATGATGTCTATTAGATGTTCCTGCGTCAATCAGTAACGAAATTACAGCGGGTGTTGCGTTTTTTTTTCCCCGACTGTACATACATACATAGAGTATAGAACTAGAAAGAGACAGATGCCAGTAGCCAATATACTACTCGTATTAGTATACATTTTATCCATACATATATATATGATGCATGCCGCGCCGTGCGCTACATATATGGATATATATGCAGAGAGATATACTCTTTGTATATATATAATGTATACTAATAACGCACGGAGGTATATCTATGTACATATATACAAAGTATACATATAGCTCATGGAAAGCGTTCGGGAACGATGATGCGAGTTCCATGATTTTTGCTCAGCCAAAAAGTGTTCAACGCGCCGAAAGAAGTTTTCACTTCAAAAATTGTGGTGACTGTATCTCAAGAACTACCAAACAAAATTGAATATAAATTTATAGATATATGCACTTTGATCTAAATTAATGCCTATCGACTTTTGGTGTCAATCGCTCAACAGGTGGCACTGCTATACAGCGATTGTCACAGTTTCAGGAAAGGCCATATCTCAGGAACTACTGCTCAAAATTGCATATAAATTTTTATGTAGTTGCATCTTGACACATATTAGTTTTTATCAATATTTGGTATGTGTGGTAAAAACTATTCAATTATAAATTTATTATATAGAAAGAGAAACAATTTGCGTTATTTTTTTTTCCTTTTAGCTTTAACTATTTAATTCGAAATATTTTTTTTAATATTTGTATATATATATATATATATATATATATATATATATATATATTATGTATGAAGGCCCTCATGTATTTTGGGATTAATTTTTCATCTGGCTTTAATTGTTTTGCTTATTTATTATAGTTTATATATTTCCTTTTGCTGCATTTGCTCATTGGTTTATAAATCTCTGTTCTAGTTCTATATATATCTAATAATTCAAGTTTTACTCCATCCTATATTTAAATTTTATTATATATATATATATATATGTACGTTTTAAATTGATTTCTCTAGCTGAATTTAATTGAAAAAAAAAATTGAAAAAAAAAAAAAAAGAAAAAGAAGAAGAAGAAAGAAAGAAAGGGAAAAAAAAAGCCACAAGGGTGTTATTGAGTTGCGCTTAAGAATAGGAGGTACTACTCAATTGCGCTTAGGGCCTTCATTCTCATAGGCATCAGTTGCACCGAAATCATATCCCCCCTCCCCCCCCCCCAAAAAAAAAAAAGCATAAACGTATCAATTGCGCTCGTAGGTTTTTTAGAAAATCATAAATCAGAAAACAAATTTTAAATGCGTTTGACTATTCAAATTTACATAATTTGTCGATAAAGTTTTCTGATAATCATTAATATTTGTTTGTTTTAGTTTTTTGAAAGCTTTTAAGGAATAAATTTGTTTTTCAAAAAATATTTTGCATATCAGAACAAATTGTTCAGCTTATTCTATTATAAGTTATTGATGGCATGAGGTATTTTGATTTCTTTTTGATGTACTTATGTTTCATTTAAATGTGAAAATATTTTGAAAACATTACAGGTATAACAAAACTAAATAAAAATCTGGTGTATATTCAATATTTAAACTTTAAAATTTCTTCACACACCATAAAATTCAATACAGCACAGCCGGTTTCGAAAGGACGTGGCCTTTCTTCATCAGGTGCAAAAAACACGCCTTGAAGGCAAAAGCAAGACTTACTTTTACTTGTGTATTTATTTGCTTTTATTTATTAGACAAGTTTTATTTGTGTGATATAAATATTTCTTTAAATAAATAATATAGTATAAATATATTTTTTAAATTGCTCTTGTTTGAATTGTTTTTAAATTGCTCTTGTTTGAGTAAAGAATTTTTTACTTCCTAGAAATTATCATTGGTTACCTTCCGGTATACAAGGGGGGGGGGAGGTAACGACAATGAACGTTATTAGTAATTTTTCTCGCGAGCGCAATTGATGCACTTTTAACAATAGGGGGGATTAACATAAGCGCAATTGATGTGTGCCTAAGGTGACACATAAGTCTTTAATTTCTCTCTCCTCCTCCACTTATTAATATATGTATGTATGTACATAAATTTATTTTTTAGATGATAAATAGACAAAAAAGTAATAATTTTAATGATTTTGTGTGGCTGCTTGATGTAGCAAGCTCAGAAAAAAAAAAAAATAGTTTCTCTATATATTGAAAAAAAGTAATTGTCGCTAGCGTCAAATTTTTTTGTCTGCGACGGCATCTTCTCGCGAAGGACAGAATCCTTCGCGTCATGAGAGGTATCAATTGCTTCCGAATACTCCAAGGAAGACATTTCAGCAGCATAGAAATTTCTATCATTTCAATTAAAGAAGTTACTAGCTGGAACCCGTCGAATTCGATGATCACTTTATTGACCGTAATGTTTCAAAAACCGTCGCATCATTATTTAAATGTATTTCATGTTAAAACATCTAATATAATTTACGACATTTCACTTAAAAAAAGAAAGTCGGAAAAATGCTTATAAATCGAAATACTATGTATGACATCACTTTCTACAAAGTACTCTCAATGTGACATCAAACTGACTTCAAATAAACAGGTGCTATCTTTTATTTTCTATTTCGTTTAATACTAAGACTATATGTTAGCTGACCCGTCCGGCGTTGCCCGGGCCTATGATAATGCGGGCGCATCATTATTTAAACGTATTTCATGTTAAAACATCTAATATAATTTACGACATTTCACTTAAAAAAAGAAAGTCGGAAAAATGCTTATAAATCGAAATACTATGTATGACATCACTTTCTACAAAGTACTCTCAATGTGACGTCAAACTGACTTCAAATAAACAGATGCTATCTTTTATTTTCTATTTCGTTTAATACTAAGACTATATGTTAGCTGACCCGTCCGGTGTTACCCGGGCCCATGATACCTTAAATGAACCTTAAATTTGTGTTATTTTAACTCGATTTTGTTTGAATTTCTGTTTTTAAATGAAAGCATCACGAAAAAAATAATCATCTGTAACAAAACAATTACCTCGATCCGAACGAAACTCTGCTTTGTGACCTCGGTGCTTGCAGCAGCGCATACACGGTGCTAACAACATAAAAAAATTCCCAAAAATTAACCTGGAACCGAACGAACTAGCCCGGCAATGCCTGGGCCCGTGATAATAACCTTAAATGAACCTTAATTTTTTTAGATTTTATACCTTTAACTCGAATTTGTTTGAAATTCTATTTTTAAATAAAAGCATTGCGAAAAAAAAAATAATCAGCTGTAACAAAAAATAATTACCTCGAACCGAACGAAACTCTGCCTTGTGACCCCGGTGCCTGCTGCAGTGCATACGCGGGCCGCTAACAACATAAAAAAAATTCCCAAAAATTAACCTGGAACCGAACGAACCCGCCCGGCAATGCCCGGGCCCTTGATGAACCTTAAATGAACCTTAAATTTGTATGGTTTTATATCTTTAACTCGATTTTCTTTGAATTTCTATTTTTAAATGAAAACATCACAAAATAAATAATCATCTGTAACAAAAAAAAAATTACCTCAAACAGAACGGAACTCGGGTTCGTGACCCAGTGCCTGCGGCACGTATATGCAGGCCGCTAATAACATGGAAAAATTCTCAAAAATTAACCTTGAACCGAGCAAACCTCTGACTCATGTTACCACTGCCTGTGGCAGCGGCACCGTATAGCAGGCATGCTACGCACGCGCTGCAAAATCCATTTTCCTCCACCAGGGAGCGCAGTATATTGTACACGAACATCACAATCGCCTTGAATTTCCAAGACCTTTCAAATAAGGTGTCACATGGTGGTGTCAACTGCAAAATCCTTTAGTTACACTTTCCACCGCCAGGGGGCGCAGCGTATTCTATACATAAACACCAACGGTCAGGCAATATCAAGATCTTTAAAATAAGTTGTAACATGATAGGGTCTACTGCAAAATCACCTAGTTCCATTTTTAACCACCAGGGGGCGCACTATATTGTATACGAACATCCCCAATCAACATGAAATTTCAAGACCTCTATCAACAATCGCCTTGAATTTCCAAGACCTTTCAAATACAGTGTCACATGGTGGTGTCAACTGCAAAATCCTTTAGTTGCACTTTCCACCACCAGGGGGCACAGTGTGTTCTGTACGAAGATCACCAACCAATACCAAGACCTTTAAAATAAGGTGCAACATGATATGGTCTACAGCAAAATCATTTAGTTCCATTTTTCACCACCAGGGGTCGCACTATGCTGTATACAAAAATCCCAATCGACATGAAATTTCAAGACCTTTAAAATGAGGTGCTACATGTGTGGGTCTAGAACGGATTTCCCTCTCAAACTAATTTCTCCCCTTTCCCCTCCCCTCCAAATCTACTTTCCCCCTTTTTCCCCCCTTTAAAATCGAAAATTCCAAATTCGCAGATATTGATTTTTTAGTATTCGACTCTAGTCCCCATATGTACAATTTCTTCACCGTGAAGTAATTTGAAGCTTAGTTAAGCTCGTAAACGTGTTTTTAACCCAAACGGGTGGGAAACGGTTTCCCACCCGTTTCCCCCCCCGGGGAGAAAAACGTTCGACTTTTTTTTATTTTTCTCTTCTCATAGCACATCTACAGACCAAGACCTCTTTTTAGACACCTCAACCAAATTTTTACACCAAGTAGTTCTCTCAATATAGTGGAGACAGACAAAAACATGTTTCAAATTAATATATAGATTGACTAAAAACGACAGGTTTATGAAGGTACTCTATTTGCCAGCTTGAAAAAAGTTTCTCCGAGTGACGTCGTTCATCTGTCATGAAGTCATTTTACACGGGCAAATTAAAATATGATCAATGATTGTAGGTAGGTAGGTTGGGTTTAACGTTGCACCAGTACTGCGCTGTGGGTAATTTGCGACGGTTTGGGACACACCCTTAGGGATGTTCTGGAGACATTCTATCACAATTTTGATCCTCCACGGAGGGGATGGCTCCCGCGCTTTGCTGATCCCCAGAGGTATAGTTTTGATGGGAACATGGAGGACTTTGCGACCACTGTGGATTTTATGTTCACCAGCTACCGTTAATGTACCCGACGGTCTTTGGCCGGTTCAAGTATCGAATCGGCTATCTTCCAATTATGAGCTCGGCATTTTACCTACTGGGGTACAACGGCCCGGAACCATGGTTGTAAAAAAAGAAAAAAAGAAAGAAAAGAAATGTCAATGTTTAGTAACCTTTTTTCTCTACTTTTAGAATGATAAATTTCTTACACGGGAAAATTAAAATATAATCCACGGTTGTAGGTATGTAGGTTATGTTTGACGTCGTACCATTATTGCGCTATGGAAATTTGACGACGGTCTGAGACGCAACCCTAGGGATGTTCCGGAAACATGCCACCACATATTTTGTCCTACATGGAGGGGATGGCTCCCCCGCTTCCGTGATCCCCAAAGGTATAATTTTGATGGGAACATGGAAGACATTGCGACCACGACAGATTTTACGCGCACCAGCGACCATTAGTGTACACGACGGTCTTTGGCCAGCTCGAGTGCCGAACCCGCAATCTTCCAATTACGAGCTCGGCGCTCTACCGACTGGGGTACAACGGTCCGGATCTACGATTGTAAAAAGGAAATAAAAAGTTTCATATACTAAAGCTATAATGCAAAATGGTCTAGATATTATGAATTTCTTTTCATTCAAAAAAAAAAAAGTACTGATTTTCAGCATAATTTTCATAAAAATAAATAAAAATAAATAATGTGCTATTAAATGTTATATATTTCAATTTGACATTGAGTATGGGGATTTTTATAATAGTTTTCTGCTATTGTCTTGTGCTATGCACTATTAATATTCCTATTCAGTAAAAGGAAAGCAGCGAATAGGCGGGTAGAGCTCAGCATGTGTTAGTAAGTAAAGTGAATCGGGGGGAGGCGAAGCCTCCCTCGGGGGTTGGTGAGCGGAGCGAGCAGGGGCAGAGCCCCCTAGTTTATTACAAATTCGTAAAACATTATGCACAATTCATGATATTTCATACTAACTTTGTCATATATAGCGTATATATCTTCTGTGAATTTTGAATTTTTATATAAAAACATTATCATAAACGAAAAACTCGTACCATTCATGCTATCAGGATTGCTAAGGCTCATACAAGGCTGCCACAGGCAACTTTATTATTATTATAGTGGTACGAAAATAATTGGCAGCCCTGCTCATAGTATCTGAGTTCGAAGTTTCCGCCTTTTTTTCGGGGCACATTCAAAGATGAGAAATTTCTGTCTTTTTCGCTAATACGAATTTTGTACAATAATCTTTAACCTATTTATTTACGATACATTGCTATAAAATTATGGTAAATATTTCTGTAAGAAATAATGGTAATGAAAGACGGAAATTTTTCATCCCTAAAAATGGAATAGGGGCGGAGACTTCGGGCTCTGTAGTATATACAAAAGGCACTATTCTTTAACCACATTTCTTGCGACCATGGAAGCCTCTGCGCAAGTGCGGATTGAACGAGTCCTGTGTTAAAATAGGGGTGACTGAGAGAAAACAAGCGATAACGGAACACCGAATAACTGGATGTTTGCCAAATAACTATCTCTCGGCCAATTTTGCATCCCTCCAAACTTTTGGACTCGGCCTCACTGCTAGTCGTAGGAAACGTGGTCGCACTATATCATTGATTTGTAAATACTTTTATTATATATTTTTAAGATTAAATAGGGCAAAAATTACTGTACAAAAAGTGTGGCTTTGGAAAATACAGGATGTAACAATTCTGCCCCTGTATAGGGCTGTACAGAAGAAAAAAAAAAAAAAAAAACGTAAATCTACAACAAAACAAACAAAACTTTATTTAATTCATTCAAGCTGTTGCGGTCTTTCACAATAGACACAAGGCCTACACCCAGAGGTTTCAGTATTCTCTAATATCCAGTCCATAAAACTACTAACCCTAGTGTAGACACCTGGTACATGAGGAAGGGCGCAGCGTCGTCCAAAAGACACCACTCCAACTAAAACGAATTGTTTATCCATTTGAACGACTAGACCACTCCCAGAATCACCCTGAAATATAAAATTTTCAAATTACTTTACAACAAATTACACTGCTCGGCATGAAAATTGCCTCTGACACCATTTCAGCATATTCTTATGTAAAATGACCTCCTGAATCCGAATGGGAAGCCCATTTTGCCCTATCACCCATAAATTTTTAGGAATGCCCCCCTATTTTCATCATTTTACGGTGACTTTATGGCTATAAATTTGATTTTTAAGAGGGGGGGGGGGATTATTTTAACCGTTAAATATATTCTGAGGGTCTACAGAGTTGGAAAATTCTAAAACATGAACATTTGCGACAAGGGAAAAATTTTGGGAGGGATTTGCCAGTGAAATTATGCATTACATTATCTTATAATTTTTTTTTTAAATCTGTTATTAATGTTATTTTTTAAAGTTTATATTTTTGTGTTTTTAAGTGTTAAATTAATTATTTTTCATTCTTCAAATCAAATTCATGTTCATGTTCATAAAATTATCGAACGGGGAAAGAATTTGAAGGAGGGGTGTTGTTTCTAGAAAACGGTGGGTGACTGGGCAAAATGGGAGTCATATTCGGATTCAGGAGGTCATTTTACATAAGAATCAGCAAGAATTGTATTAGACCTCTTTTTTTTTTTTTTTTTTTTTTTTTTTCCAGAGCAGTGTTATTAAAAAAAAAAAAAAAAAAAAAAAAAAAAAGATAGATAGAAAGAAATATATGCATATACAATTATAAAAATACACCAGAGGACTGGCAGTAAAACGTAAAAAACTTTGAATAAACACCGTAAAATGTAAAAAAAATAAAAACCTCGCAACAATTGTTTGGATCGAAATAGAACACGACCCTTCGTCAGGCGAACAAAGTAGGCACGAGTGCTGCAAACAAAGCATGGTGTTCTTCAAAGTATTTAGCGCATTATGTATATGTATACTGCATTTCAATACTACAAAAACAGATTGTTGATTATGGGGTATGATATAACAAGTATTGTATGCGCACCTACTTTAAAGACTATTCAACATAGGATTAGCATCAGTTTTATTTGACATATATAATTCGGTTTTCCTCCTTCATCCAGTACGTTTGAATAATGATAAAAAAAAAAAAAATCAAGGCTTTTACTAAATTAAGAAATCTGGAGTGACTCTACTCGACTTTCCGAACATTGAGTAATTAACAGTTTTGTAGATAAAGTAAAGAAATAGGAGTTGTTAAACAAACAAAAGAGAGAAAACCATAATAGAGTGTTTGAGTATTTTTCTCCATATATTACACGATGTTTTATTTAACGCTACTGAACTTTGAGCCCATAATATCATAATGATAAAGAAATTTTCGTTGTGTCCCTGTAAAAACCTATAAATGCTAGATTCACCAAAATGCTTACAGTTAGTGCAACAGTGATTTATAATATTCATATAAATTTTCAGCTCAATTGAATAAGGCGTTTAGATGCTATCGCACTTTTAAAAATTTGGTCCCATAGGCGATACCAAAAAAGAATTTTTCTTTGTGTCCCTGTAAAAAAACTGTAAGTGCTAGATTCACCAAAATCTATACAGTTGGTGCAACTGTGACCTATAACATATGTAAAAAATTTTTGCTCAGATTAATAAGGCGTTTAGACGCTATCACACTTTTAAAAATTTGGCCCCATAGGCCATAATGATAAAGAATTTTTCTTTGTGCCCTGTAAAAAAACAGTAAGTGCTAGATTCTCCAAAATCTATACAGATTGCGTATCTGTGACCAATAATATGTGTATAAATTTTTTCTCAATTGAATAAGGCGTTTAGATGCTATTGCACTTTTAAGATTTTGGTCTTATAGGCCATAATGATAAATAATTTTTCTTTATGTTCCTATAGAAAAACTATAAGTGCTAGATTCACCAAAATCTATAGGGTTCGTACTATGGTGACTTACAATATACGTACCAACTTTCAGCTTATTCAAACCAAGCGTTTAAATGCTAGCGTGTTCACTCTCAGACATACACACATACATACACACATACATACACACACACATACATACATCATCGCAAAAATAGTGAAAACGAACTCATTGGACCTCGAAACGTATAGAAACATCAAAATCTCAAATTCGGATTTTTGACATGATTACAATACTTTCCTCACTATAGTGTTCGGAAAGTAAAAATTAATTGAAATTAAATTATGAGAAAAACCTTACATTACAAATTCGTAGAAGTTTGTGTAGCCGCTTTAATTTAGTTAAGTATGCTTCGTTTAATAATTTAAATAAGCTAATTCAAATTATTCAGATAACTTAATAATTTTGAATAACCCTATATATTGCATATAAATTATATACACCTCACATTGTGTACTAAATTTTGTCCTATATGATAAATACATAGCACAGCCAGAAATGCACTTCCAGCTGTTTCAAATATTGCACCAATAAATCTATATTCTTTTGCGTAGACCTATAAGCGTGTGATGAATGGTTTCCACGCCGTACTCTACACGAAACATGCTTTTATGTGTATAAAAAATATATGCTCATTCTATTTATTATTACAGTCTACAGACGTTAAACTGTACCTACAAGAAATTTTCGCCCATGAATGCAACGTATTCAAATTCGCTTGGATGTTCTGTACATAAACTATTCGCTTGATCTCAACGAAAAGTTTAGTGTAGCATCACTACAAATAATACAGATTTAGAATACCGAGTTTGGATTTCTGCTAGAACTGTTTTTTGCGATATGCTGAAAACAGTCATACAGGCACATACAGATAAATTGTTAAAATCCTGTTTTTCTGGCTCAGGGCGCCTCAAAGCGTTTATATATAATAAGAGCTTAATTTGAAAAATACGACACAAAAACAATACCTTCTGTACGATTTATTTAAAAATTCAATCAAATAACTACTGAAATCAAATTAGTGTTCATTTTAACATGACAACTTCCAAAATCACCTTAGGGTTAGACTCAGTAATGACTTTTCTCTTTTTATAGTCTCGTTAGTGATTTTTAGAGCTCTCGAGCAAGTTAGTTCTTTGCTCTAGAAACTAATGAATCATTCCAGAAAAATAAAAAGCTCTTTTCTTATTGAAATTAGAGCTTCCAAACTTTGGCAACACTAAACTACAACATTTCGCCAAATTCGGTCACCAAGTTGCCAAAATCGACCCCAAGACCAAAATCTGCGTTGACGACAAAGTTGACGACTTATCGAGATCAGCGAACGAATTTAACGAAAAATTGTAGTTCAGGATTACCAGAATCGGTAAGCCTTTTATGGAGTTAATTATGGAGCCTTTTATAGAGACTTAATAGAGTTAATTGCTATAATGTATCGTTTCTTGCCACTAACTTTTACCAAAGTAAACAAAAGTAGGTCATCTACACTCGAGTGAATTCCATTGAACTCTAAGCTGTGCATTTGACAATCAGAGATTCTGTAATATGCTGTGAGATACTATTCGTGAAAAAGGGATATTTGTTTTCTGCTGTGAGTTAATCCCTTCTTTAATCCCGTTTTCGTAACTTTTGTAGTTGGAGAAATAGTTTTCTTGGCTTGCTTTCAGGAAAGTTCATGGACTAGAACCTGTCTATTTATTTACGAACCAGTTACACTAAACAAAAATGTCCACGTTTTTGTAACAATAAGTATATTTCATTGGGTGTATATAGAGACCCTAAATAAAATAATAGGCTGGCGCATCACCGCCATTTTTTTGCCTCCGAAGAGGACAGCATTTCCGCTTGGCGTCCTTATAGCTTCCCTAATGATTTTAAGAAATCTTGATCTGGAGCTAATCCGGTCAAGATAAGAGCAATAAGCAACAATAATATTCCTAAAAACACATTTTTTTTACAGTACATTCTCAGGATGTCATTTTATTCTGAGGATATCCATATCCTATGGATGTACTGGCGTAAGATGTGTTGTTAGGGCGGTTTCCGTTTCTTTTACAAAATGTCGCCAAAACTCAAATACACAGTAAAAGAAGGTCTGTGAACACTTTATATTCACTTCTTGAATGATTGTAGCAGTTTATCGCTAAACAAACTTCCATATCATAGTTTACTTAGCTAAAATTATGAAATCTAATGAAACAAGTTACTCTAAAGTAACGTAAGACGATAAAAAAAATGTTTGTCGTTTGTTTATCTGAGAAATGCGCTGGGTACATGTGGCAACCCTAAGGCAACAAAGTGCCTGATGCGCCAACTCGTATATATAGGAGCCTTAGGTGTATATAAGGACGTCACGTGGTGTTCACGTCAGATATTTGTTTCTTTAAGCATCAACTTCTAATATTGTTTTAAACAAATTTACAAATTATGATGAAGTAATTGACAACGAAATTCTCTCCCAGAGAAAACTCACAATATTCTACATAATTCTGGGAATTAAAAGAAATTTAAATTTGTGTATTTACATACTATGCAAGCATCTTTTCCTTCCTCTCCACCAGCACAGATCATCGAACTTTCAATTTTGGTCACGAATTTTGGCTTACATTCCTCGTTATCCATCACTGGCAGCTCAACAGCGTTCAGTTTATCTGGATGGTTACCCGCTAAATGAAAAAAAGGTAAGATAAAATTAAAAATTTTATAACTCGAAATTATTCTTTCGGTGTCATCAATGCATTACAGAGACATGTACAGTGACTGTATATGGATACACACGAATATACAGGGAAGATTTCAAATTTGATTGGTACAAACTGTGAGAGGAAGTAGAGAATAAGTACACGAATATTACTCACACAGGAAACCCATTTCTTTAATCATAAATACAGGATGTCTCACTTCACATGAAACAAGATGTTTTATTTCTAACTTCTACATCAAAAAAAGATATATATTTTTTAATTTTTAACAGTGGTACATAATGATTTATATAATGGTTTATAATGATCATTTATTGTATACGAATGTATGGGCACAAGTGGCGGAATGAAACGCAAACATAGGAAATTTGGTAGCGCAGGTCTGGAGATTATTTTTTTTGCACGGTCGTACGTACATGTAATGCGTGCCTGCTTTTTCGGCATACGTAAAGTCTACTATCAGTGGCGACAGCACTATCGAAAATGGCGTTTTTCCCTACTTGATGAATAATGATGAACGACGGTTTACCACCCTCTACAGGCAACGGTACCAAACAATAGCTCTGTTATCTTTCCTTTAATGTAATTTCCCATGCTTGCCCCCTCACCCACGCACTGTTAAAAATTTCCGTAAATTTAATGTAAATATTTATCCAGAGTCTCTGTAAATTTACAGTAATTCTTAGTTAAAAGTGAATAATCGAGATTCTCAATCTTTATTCTGTATTTTTACGTAAATTTATTATTTAACTTTTTTATTAAAATTAAAAATGACTGTTTTTACTTTAGAAAAAGCATTCCAAGTCCGAAATATATTCTCACCAATAATTAATTAAATTAATATTAGTTATTTAAACAAATGTATAAAATAAGTTTTTTAACATCTCCGTTCATTTTTCTCTGTAATTTTACATAAGACTTAAGATAATAGATTACACAGAGTTTTCTGTTGAAATTTTTAACAGTGCGGATTAAGACATCTATCTCACCTGTCACTTGCGTCCATACATTGCTATAAAATAAATGATTGTTTTAAATAAATGTACCATTGCTGAAAATTTGATTAAAATATCTTCATTAGTATAGAAATTAGAAACAAAACATCTTGTTTCAGTTTAAGTGAGACATTTTGTATTTATGTGTAAAGAAATGGATAGAGACCTTGGTTTCTCACGTGAGTTCGTATTCTTATTCACTACCTTGCCTCTAATTTTGTACCATGAATTTGGAATCGCTCTGTGTTATTGGCATGAGTTTTTTGCTAAAAAGAAATTATTCTAATTAGATGTTACATTACATCGGAATATACTTAAAAAAAAAAAAAAAATTGCAAAAATTTGTAGTTATGATATACTTTAAAGATAATTGTTAGCATCGGTTTTACATGGTAAATTGCTATATATAGATAAAATAAAGCTTTAAATACATTGGAATTTTAATTGTTATTATCTGAGAAAAAGTAGCGATAAGATTAAAAGATTATTTAAGAATTGATCTTCTTTTAAATTTTATATAATACATGTTTTATCATTTTGTTTCAAATATCTCTAAATTATTAGGACTAGCATTCAACACTTTAGCGACAATTTTTCGATGTGTTTTCTTTGTTTTAATCGAATTTTATATTTTTGTTCCTCCTCTGTTCGGTTGATAGCAGCACTACTCCGAAATTTAACAAATGGTGTTTCAGAGCAAACTACACCCCCGCGACATAAAGATAGGTACAAAGGGTTTTTTCTTTGATTTTTCATAAAATAACATTATCTAACTTTTATCATTTATTATTATCATAAAATAACACTATCCCCGGACTAATTTTGTTTTAGGACTAATGCAGAAAAGTTTTAAGACTAAAATTTTTCTAATTTAAGACTACACTCCTCGACAAAAAGATAGGAACAAAGGGCTTTTTTTTTTACATTTTTCATAAAATAACATTATCTAAATTATGCTGATCATTTATTATCATAACAAAATATTATATCAAAAACAAATTAAATATTTGAATCATATTCAAAATATTCCTATTCAAAATAATCATATTCAAAAATTTAAAAAAACCCCTTTGTTCCTATCTTTTTGTGGCGGTGTGTAGTCTTAAATTAGAAAAATTTTAGTCTTAAAATTTTTCTAAATTAGTCTTAAAACAAAAATTAGTTCGGGAATAGTGTTATTTCATGATAATAATAAATGATAAGCACAATTTAGATAATGTTATTTTATGAAAAATCAAAGAAAAAACCCTTTGTACCCATCTTTTTGTCGCGGGGTGCATATGCAGAAGTCACTTTAAATTTCTTAGTATTCGCGAGTGTGCTTTGCTGCTTTGATTATGCACTCGTGACTAGATTTTTCACTCGATGAAGGGCCATAAAGTTATTTTGAGCTGAAACAACAAATTGCGAGTTTTTTGCAAATTATAGTAGCATTTACTTTCGAAGTTATTTATTTAAATAAATCATTATTAGAAATTAATCATGTGTTTCAAAGCAAAAATTTTTGGAAGATTAAATAAGCTAATTTTTCCTTTTTACTTCCATTACCCTACTACCGTAGGTAATGGAAGTATTGTATTCGGTCTGAAAATTCGATATCGGGTTTTCACCTGATTTACACGTTTTAAGGTCCCCTGAGTCCAAAAAAGTGGTTTTTGGCAATTGGTCAGTGTGTATGTATGTGCATGTGTATGTATGTATGTGGAGAATCTTCTGGCTGTTATAGCTCAGAAACTAATAAAGATAGAGCTACAAAACTTTAGAATTGAAATACGTCTGGTGTACAGATGAAATTTCCAAATTTTGGTGAAAATTGAAAAACCGGAAGTGGGACATCGGAAACCGAAAGTGGGACCGTAAGTCCGTATCTCAAAAACGGCTCTAACGATTTTCTTCAAACTTGCTATATAAACAGTCTCTTAGATATCCTTTCGAATGATATAGTTGGTTAGTTCAGGAAAATTGATAGGCGTCCTGTATAAATAGCTCAATTTCAGGCCTCGCAAAGGCGTTCCTTTAAAAACGGTTGTACGGATTTTTTTCAAACTGGCCATTTTAACTAACTTTTAATATACTTTTGTATGTAATTATTGTTTTCCTGTCAATAATTGAGTTTAACCGGAAGTGGGACATCGGAAACCGGAAGTGGGACCGTAAGTCCGTATCTCAAAAACGGCTCTAACGATTTTCTTCAAATTTGCTATATAAACACTCTATTAGATGTCCTTTCGAATGATATAGTTGGTTAGCTCAGGAAAATTGATAGGCGTCCTGTATAAATAGCTCAATTTCAGGTCCGTCCATTATTTTTCTAATTATTATTTTAAATAACTTATTTGACGGATAGAGCAATTTTTTTACTTATTTAAATAAAAAATTTATATAAAATGTTTATAATGTGCGTAGTACTGGGTAATGGAAGTCGTGTGGCTGTTACACGCCAGATTTTTTTTTTTTTTTTTTTTTTTCTCTTCATATTTATGATAAGATATGTGTGTAACAGCCGCTTTTGAAATTAGTTTCGGAATTTTTAAAAGAAAATATTTTCTGAACGTTAAAGGGTTATTATCCCCCAGAAAAAGATCTTGGTCTTTCGAATATTCTTAAACAGATCAAAACTACAACTTTCTTATGAAATTGAAGAATTCCAGTCTATAAATACAGCAATTTTTTTTTTTTTTCTATATATTTAGCGGTATTCAAAATGCACGCAAAAATTGGCAACTGTACGAAAGCAGTTACTGAGGATCTTGCGTAATAAAACAGATGAAAATACACATCTTTAAACGAACGTTTCTTCATCACTGTTTACTACAATTATTGTTAAACGAACCTTTCTGTTCTCAAATCAAAATTTTCATTTTTCTGACACGTCATTTTTTTACCGAAGTATTTTTTATAAATAAATAAATAAATGCAAATTTCTGTAGCAAAATCGCAATTCTACACATGTCTACTAACGTCAATGTTGATAATGAATAACATTATTCGCAATCATGTACACACCGCGACAAAAAGATAGGTACAAAGGGTTTTTCCTTTGATTTTTCTATTTTTCATAAAATAACATTATCTAAATTGTGCTTTTCATGTATTATTATCATAAAATAACACTTTTCCCGGACTAAGTTTTGTTTCAAGACTAATTTAGAAAAGTTTTAAGACTAAAATTTTTCTAATTTAAGACTACACTCCGCGACAAAAATATAGGAAAAAAGTTTTTTTTTTTTTTTTTTTTTTTTTAATTTTTCATAAAATACCATTATCTAAATTGTGCTGATCATTTATTATCACGACAAAATATTATCATATCACAAACATATTAAATATTTAAATCATATTCAAAATAATCATATTCAAAAATTAAAAAAAAAAAAAAAAATGCAGACACGACATTATTTCATTATTTAAAACATGAAAATCTGACATTGACAGATTTTAATTTAGTGCCAGAGTCCTACTGCTAAACTTGTTAATATCGACAAATTCTTCTTTAGTTAATTCGTGACGATCTAAATTCCATGATAAAGTTTTCATTAAATCAAACCAATGTGTTTCAGCTGCAGATACTGTAACAAATAACGTTGGAAGTCCAAACTGTCTTATAGCCGCAAAACAACGTTTTTTCTATTTTTCCCAATGAGGGGGAGGTGTACCTATGGGGGGACGCATGTCAAAGGTGTGCCTTGGGGGGGACTCATGTCAAAGGTGTGCCTTGGGGGGGGGACTCATGTCAAAGTTGTACCTTGGGGGGGGACTCATGTCAAAGTTGGTCCTTGGGGGGACTCATGTCAAAGTTGGACCTGGAGGGGGACTCATGTCAAAGTTGGTCCTTGGGAGGACTCATGTCAAAGTTGTACCTTGGGGGGGACTCATGTCAAAGTTGTTCCTGGGGGGGACTCATGTCAAAGTTGTGCCTTGGGGGGACTTCATTCAATAAATCCCCATTCAATAAACCGACTGAAATAGGCCCTTAGCACTATTAAGAGTGACGTATAAAAATTCGACAACGCTGGGCCTTGGGGGGACTCATGTCAAAGTTGTACCTTGGGGGGGACTCATGTCAAAGTTGTGCCTGGGGGGGACTCATGTCAAAGTTGTGCCTTGGGGGGACTTCATTCAATAAATCCCCATTCAATAAACCGACTGAAATAGGCCCTTAGCACTATTAAGAGTGACGTATAAAAATTCGACAACGCTGGGCCTTGGGGGGGGACTCATGTCAAAGTTGTACCTTGGGGGGGACTCATGTCAAAGTTGGGCCTGGGGGGGGACTCATGTCAAAGTTGTGCCTTGGAGGGACTTCATTCAATAAATCCCCATTCAATAAACCGACTGAAATATGCCCTTAGCACTATTAAGAGTGACGTATAAAAATTCGACAACGCTGGGCCTTGGGGGGACTCATGTCAAAGTTGTACCTTGGGGGGGACTCATGTCAAAGTTGTGCCTGGGGGGGGGACTCATGTCAAAGTTGTGCCTTGGGGGGACTTCATTCAATAAATCCCCATTCAATAAACCGACTGAAATAGGCCCTTAGTACTATTAAGAGTGACGTATAAAAATTCGACAACGCTGGGCCTTGGGGGGACTCATGTCAAAGTTGTACCTTGGGGGGACTCATGTCAAAGTTGTGCCTTGGAGGGACTTCATTCAATAAATCCCCATTCAATAAACCGACTGAAATAGGCCCTTAGCACCATTAAGAGTGACGTATAAAAATTCGACAACGCTGGGCCTTGGGGGGACTCATGTCAAAGTTGTGCCTTGGGGGGATTTCATTCAATAAATCCCCATTCAATAAACCGACTGAAATAGGCCCTTAGCACTATTAAGAGTGACGTATAAAAATTCGACAATGCTGGGCCTTGGGGGGACTCATGTCAAAGTTGTACCTTGGGGGGGACTCATGTCAAAGTTGTGCCTTGGAGGGACTTCATTCAATAAATCCCTATTCAATAAACCGACTGAAATAGGCCCTTAGCACTATTAAGAGTGACGTATAAAAATTCGACAACGCTGAGCCTTGGGGGGACTCATATCAAAGTTGTACCTTGGGGGGGGAGATTTATGCCAAAGTTGTGCCTGGGGGGGACTAATGTCAAAGTTGTGCCTTGGGGGGACTTCATTCAATAAATCCCCATTCAATAAACCGACTGAAATAGGCCCTTAGCACTAATTAAGAGTGTATTATAAAAATTCGACAACTGTACCGACTGAAATAGGCCTCTAGCACTAAAAAAAAAAAAAAAAAAAACCTTTGTTCCTATCTTTTTGTCGCGGTGTGTAGTCTTAAATAAGCAAAATTTTAGTCTTAAAATTTTTCGAAATTAGTCTTCAAACAAAAATGAGTCTGGGAATAGTGTTATTTTATGATAATAATAAATGATAAGCACAATTTAGATAATGTTATTTTATGAAAAATCAAAGAAAAAACCGTTTGTACCTATCTTTTTGTCGCGGAGTGTACATATAAGCCACGTTATAAGCAATATCCTCTTGCTAATTGTGAATTTGACAATGAAAACTGTCATCCCGAACGTTCTAAAGCCTGCCATTTATTGCATCGTTTACAATACAATTCCTAAATTTCGTTAATGTACTATTCTACTGAAACAACTAAAAATCATATTTTCACTGTAAGAGAACAAAGGGAAAATTGACACAGGCAATTTTATTTATTTGTTTTGTATTCTTTTTTCACTACTATTTCCGAAAAATAAAAGTTATAATATATTTTCGAAGGTAAAGGGTTCCACTTTATTATTATTCTCCTGGTAACTGTCAGAGCTTTGCCGTTTACCGATAGATGGCAGCATCAAAAATCTTTTGGTTGACTTCATTTTACTACTTTATTGTCGTGACCATTCTTTTTCCTCTCGTGGAATTTTTATTAAGCAAATAAGTAAATAAATAAAATAATAATAACAAATGTTCTAATTATCCTAATTTTATTTAGTTAGAGGAAATGCACCTCCATATGTTTAGGATTTCCTGTAATAAACTTCATCTTAGTGTGTGTAATTTTCACTTAGCTTATTATTTTTTCCATCTTTTTAGGCCTCCCCCCCCCCCCCCTTTGTTTCGCCGGAAGCCCAAGCCAATGTTATTGTATGGGAAAATTTTCTTTACAAATAACTTATTAACTAATACATCTTTTTAAATTCTGTTTCCACGTTCAGAAAATTCCCAACTGCTACATTGACGGACCTTTCTTAAAAAAGTATTTTTTAAATTTTTAATATTTTATTTTGAAATTGCAAAATGAAAAAATTTCACATATTGAAAATTCGTATTTTACAGCTTCAAAATAAAAAATAAAAAAATAAAAAAATAATAAAATAATTTTTTAAAAAAGGTCCGTCAATTTAAAAGCTGGGAATTTTTAGAATGTGAAAACAGAATTTAAAAATTTGTATTAGTTAATAAGTTATTTGTAAAGAAAAATTTCCCATAGAATAACATTAGCTTCGGCTTCCGGCGGCGGTGAGTGAAGAGGGCCCTTAATCCTCTCAGTCTGCAGAAGTTGCGATGGAAAGACGTGGACCTTGGGCCGGGGCGCTTTCCAATATTTCTCTGTTCGATTCGATTTGCACTTTCGACCTTCAGATACTGTGGGATGGATTTTCCTTCATAAATTTATTATAAATTTAATACTATAGAAATTGTGGAAGGAAAATAATAATAATAATAATAAAGCCATCTGTGGCAGTCTTGCAAGGGACATTAAATTATGTATTTTTGTTTTGCATTCTGTCCCTTTTTAAATCATATACTCTCATTAAATCTGTCATTTTTATGTATATGTTACAACTAAAGTGCAGAACTCAGTTAATCTGCAGATTAGCTAGGTAATCTGCACATTAACTAGGGTGATCCGTAAAAGTGAGGAAAATTGTTTCATTTCTCAAATTATCTGGGTAATCTGTGAATTACCTAGATAATCTGCACATTACGTACTAGGCACTCGTTAAAGTGAAAATAAGATCTCTAGTGTTGTAATTTTAGAGCACGCTGTGTTGTATT
Source organism: Salticus scenicus (assembly GCA_963930645.1). Classification (NCBI taxonomy): domain Eukaryota; kingdom Metazoa; phylum Arthropoda; class Arachnida; order Araneae; family Salticidae; genus Salticus; species Salticus scenicus. The sequence continues at coordinate 118,225,891 of OZ005658.1, read as the reverse complement.
TTTTTTTTTTTTTTTTTTTTTTTCCATTCGGAAAATAATAATAATAAGAAGAAGAAGATTGGTTTTCTTTTCTTTCTTTACTTATTTTAATCTGCATGTGTTTTAATTTTTATGTCTTTTAAAGTTATACTAGTTTTAATTTTTTTTATTTATTTCATCTTTTTTATTCTGTCAATATAAGTTTAAAGATGTTATGCATTTTTTTTTAATATGAAATATAATATCTTTAGTAGCTTTTCAATAAATTCTATTTTATAAATGAATGTTAGAATTGTAATACAGTAACGATTTCTTTTCAAATAAAAATATTTAACCATTTAAATTTTTTTTAAAAAAAGTTCTATTAACAACTTATATTGCTATTATTATTATTATTATTATTATTATTTTAATTATGCACCATTTTTTAATTCGCTATAGAAATATTAAATTAGACAAATCAGAAGCATTATTTAAGAAGTACTGCAAATTATTAAAACTGCTTTAATATTTTTTAGAACGCATAAAAATTAAAATGACAGTTTTCCAATGATTTATTAAACTATATTTTACAGCATACATGCGTATATCTGTACAAGTTTAGCAAATATATTAATTTTATAATAATAATAATAATAAACTTTATTAACACATTCTACGTGATAAACTACAACGAAATTATCTGAAAAGCGAACAAAATTAAAAAAAAAAAAATAAATATAAAAATATAATCATGATATATAAAATGTATAAAGGAAACTTGAAAGAAAAAAAAAAAAAAATGTAATGAGAAATGCTAAAAAGTGCACAAAAATTACATATTAAGTATTTATTAAATAACGCCATGATATTTTTCAGATTTAAAAATTAATACTATTTTTTTCTGTAACTAATATTAATTTAAATCAATTTTAAAATAAATTAGTTTTAAAATTTGTGATTTAGTAGTTTTATTTCGGGAGGAAATAATTACTGTGTTGTACATTTAATATTCATAATTCAAAATGGAATTTCACGAGAGAGAGCTTTTAATTAAGATTAGATTTCATTAATAAAATACAGACCCTTATCAAATTTATATTGACAGAATTAAAAAAGAGAAGAAATAAAATCAAAATTAAAAAAATTATAACTTGTTACTTTAAGTTTTGTGTTTGTCATAATAAGAAACCTAATCATGCATCGCTTCCTCCACGTTTTGCGTTGTTTATCAATCATAGCGGAGCGCAGTGATGCCAGATGGTCGAAAATTATTCCCCCAAACAGATTTTCACATTTCCCCAAATCAGGGTTTTTTTTTTTTCGAAAAAATCCTCAACTTGATTTCTACTAAAAAGTGAAAATAAAATTAAAATATATATATATATATATATAAAGCAGATTTAAGCTCAGATTTTTTCCCAAATGAAGGCAATTTTTGAAAAAAAATCCCCAAATAACAATAAAAAGCTATTGAAAGTCCCTAGTCGTAGGGATAAATCATGTTGGCAATATTGACAGAAAGTTGAACTCCCCAGATTTGTCCCCAAAAATTTTAGAATTCCCCAAAAAAGTTCTCACAAACATTTGGTCCCCAAAATTGTCCCCAGAAGCCTCAAAAATCCCCCAAAATGGGGACAAAATCCCCAATCTGACATCACCGGCGGAGCGGAAGTGGTAAAAGTTTTAGTTTAAGTTTGAAGGTCATTCGCCTATCTGTATCACATGACTGTTTGACGTCATTGTGAATGTAAAAAAACTAAGGCTTGAAAGAAACATTTAAACTTTAACGATACACAAGCCGCTAATGTGCAGATTACCTAGTTGAAATGCGGAAAACTCTTGATTCCGCACTTTAACGGTCATTTTAGTTAATCTGTAGCTAGGTAATCTGCACATTAACGGATTTCGAACTTTAACGGTAACATATCCATGTTTTAAAGGATAAAAAGGAATTCAGGAAAAGAAAAGACCTATGCCCATTTTCAAAATAATGTCCCCTTTTCTAATTACTTAATGCGAATTCCGAATTATTTTAACTCTTTGCTGGCCGTAACGCTGTAAAGCGCTCTAAACAGTGCTGCCAAATATATGGACTCTTTTATTCAATTTTCACCAATAATTTTAAGGAGCAATATTCAATATATACATACCTGATAACATTCATACTTTTTTTCAGGAGTACTGTTAGCCCCGTTTTTTTTTTTTTTTTTTTTTTTAATACCAATATGTTTTTAAAGATCTTTTCTTCTTATTTCATCGTAATTGACATATTGGAGGAAATTTCTCTAAAATCATACTAATGTGAGAAAAGGGTGGAACTAACAGTACTCCGGAATAAATTATGAATATTACCACATAGCCTCCTAAACTAGATGCCTTCCGCGTGGCTCGGAAACTTGGTAACAGTTCAAGCGGTAGACAGCGCCACCTGGTACAGATTTCGAGATTTTTTATTCAACTGTCACCAATAATTTTAAGAAGTGAAACATGATATATGTAATCTACGTTTTTTCGATTGTGTTCGCCTATTATGTATATCAAATCCCCCTTTTACAAATTTTGGTAGCTGTTGAATAAAAAAGTCGCGCAATCTGTACCAAGTAGAGCTGTCTACCGCTCGAACTGTTGCTAAGTTTCCGAGCCATGCAGAAGGCATCTAGTTTAGAAGGCTGTAGTTACCACACACACTTGCCAACATCCTAATTAATATTCCGTAGTTCTATTAGTCCCGCCCTTTTTTCACAACAGTAAATTTTTAAAGTAACATTCTCCAAATGCGATTACGATTAAATAAGAAGAAAAATACTCTATAAAGATACTGGTGGGAGAAAAAAGGCGGGACTAACAATACTACGGAATATTAATTAGTATGTTGGCATGTTGGCAAGTATGGTTACCAGGTGTGTATACAAAATGGACTAATAAATTTTTAAAGTAACATTCTCCAAATGCAATTACGATTAAATAAGAAGAAAAATACTCTATAAAGAAACTGGTGGGGAAAAAAAGGCGAGACTAACAATATTACGGAATATTAAATAGTATGTTGGAAAGTATGGTTACCAGGTGTGTATACAAAATGGAAATGGACTAATAACACAACCTACGAAATGATTAGACAACTATCACAGTTAAAATTCAGTGGTGGATATTGAATAAAAAAGTTCCTAAATTTGTCCATACTAACCTCAGGAGTAAAATTAAATAGGACAAGCAAAGGGTTAAAACTCTTTTCTTTAAATATGTGTCTCATTTATATATGTAAACATATCTGTGTATTTAAATTTTTGTATCTTAATTACAGAATCGGTTACAAACAAAAAAGTGTAAAATTAGAAATCATCGTGAATTTTTGTCTTATGAGCGAATTTGAGTTTGTTATAAATGCAATAATTTCTTGATTTCAAAATCAGTAAGTACCCAGTTTTGTGATAAATACAATGATTAACATTCATGCAAATTTTTAAAAGACTTCGATGAAAACGAACTCGCCAGGAACGTTACAAGTAACTGGTTATTCCCGAAATTCGGAACTCAAGAAAAAGAAATTTAAAGTTCAAAATTTTGTAAAAGCTTTTAAATAATATTTGAGGAACTGTAGAGTGATATTATTTTAAAAGTACTATAGCATACTTAGTAACATTTATAATTTACTTAGGAAAACTGTTAGCTTCGCCCATTTTTCACACGAGTACGATTTTAGAGAAATTTTCTCCAAAATGTAATTACGATGAAATAAGAAGAAAAATGCTTTTAAAATATACTAGTGTGGAAAAAGGGCGGGGCTAACAGAATTCCGGATTAAATTTTACAAGTTACCAGGTATACTATATAGTTTAATAAATTTTATAATAACTGTCTGGATATTTTTAAATGCATTGAATTTTCCAATTATCATTGTCCTTTGTCCTTTAATAATAAAAAAATAAATTGTTTAAAAATGAAATTGTTTTCAAATCAATGAAATTGTTTAAAAATCATTAATTTTAGAATTAATTTCCCTTTTCAAACTTTGCCACGCTTTGTGGTTTCCATACTTGCCAACATTCTAATTAATATTCCGTAGTGTTGTTAGTCACGCCCTTTTTTTTTTTTTTTTACATAAGTAAATTTCTCTCATAAGTTTAATGGTCCTTTTTTATTATCATTCATGTCGGCGTAAGTATTTTAAGTTACTATCGTAACTCATTGGTTCTTAATCTATATCGCAACTTTTTGTGTAATTCTTTCCTCTATGTTAAATTCAGTTCTATGTTAAATTCAGTTCTATATTTTAGTGTGCTGTTATTGTTTTAGTTCTATTAATTGCTAAATTTTAAGATTAAATTTTATTACGATATCTATTATTTATATTTGCATTTAAATTCCATCTGCTGCTTATGCGCATTTAATTTAAATGTATTTTGTTTAATATAAACAGTTTTTTCATTTATTTTAAAATCTTGTTTATGTTTTAATGTATATATTATTATATATATACATATGTTTGCCAATTTGGCTTACCATCAATATATATATATATATATATATATATCAGGGTTGGCAGGTTTTTGACACGTGACAATTTTTGACGGTTTAAACCATGGTTAAAACCGTCATGTCAAAAACCACCTTGTCAAAAATGTCAAAAACCTATATTTATAATTTAATTGTCGTATAAAAACTTAGCTTAATAAAATATAGTTCATAAGGATTTTTTGAAAAGTAAATAGAATGATGTTCTTTGAAAAACACATTGTTACAACATTTTGATTAATATAAAAAACAAAACTTTAGGCTTTTAAAATTTTACTATGAATTATTTCTATGTTCATTCAAAATATGCTGTGGTACTTTTATATATTATTATGAAATTTATTTATAACTATGCTTGATATAGCACATGTTAAACTTAGTTATGTGATACTTTAAAAATATAGTTGTTTTCAATAAGATATTATTTATCAGTATGTTTTAAAAGGTAAACATAATACATATTAATGTTTTTGGAGAAACATTATTATAACATTTTGATTAATATAAAAACAAAACTTTAGGCTTCTAAAAATTTATGATTTATATATCATTGATAGATCATTTTGATTGACAAATCATTTTATTTGCAATACAACATTGTATAGTTCAATTTTTTTAGTACTGTGCTTTTAGTATTATGTATTTAACCAGTAAAATAAAAATGCATAGCCTAAAATTTTGTATTTAAATATTTTATAGAAAAATATAACTTTTTTTTTTTTTTTCTTAATGACTGCTGATATTGCAAGTTTTTAAGAAAAAGTAATAATTCTGAATGTTAAAAAAGCTTGAATTGTGTCTGAAATTCTTATAATTACCGTGAAACCCGAGAAATATGAATGCTTTCTGGACATGTATAAATTGTAATAAATGTAATATTTACCCGTACAGATTTTTTAAAAAAAATTACTAGTCTAAGCTGTAGGGCCCACCAGCAGCCAAGTGGTACTACGCTCAAAGCTGGTAGACGTGAGGTGTAGGGTTTGATCCCAGGGCGCACTCGTTGGCCTAGCCATTCAGAGTTTTTCATGTTTTTCTCCGAAACTTGTATAAATACGGACTAGGACCCTGTAGACAGACCCACACGGAGGGCAAAAACCCTTAGGTCTAAGGTCTAAGATACTAGAGTAGTCAATCAGCCTTACTCCCAAAACACCGAACACCAATAGTCCAAGCTATAAACAGGTACAAATATTTATACAATCAATAATAATAATAATCAGATAAAAATTCATTAATAAATGATAAGTATAATAAATGTAGATTATAAATATAATTATTTTCAAATTCATATTAATTTACTGCCCACATATATTATGTTTTACTTAAAGAAAAAAAAAAATCCAGTATTCCTGTGTTTTTATGTCTTATGTGAAAATTCATAAGTAACTTCGGAATTTTAGAATTTCATAAATATTAATATAAATAAACATAAACATACAAAATATAACTGTATGCATACTTTGTATATATTTCTTAGATTATAAACCAGTATCAGGGGTGATTGTGTGTAGGATTTTTCCTGATTTCAGGAATTTTTGCATAATATAATTCCTGATTTCAGGAATTTTTTGAGTGACTGTTAAGAAAAAATTGTTGTGTAATAGAAATTTAGGTATGTCTTTTGTATTTTTCTAGAATTTTTTTAGATTTTCAGCAATTTTACATGTGTTTTATTGGTTGCAGTCATAAAAAGATTTTCTGTTTTTCTTTTGATGTCTATTCTTTTCAATCTATTTTTCTTTTCATGTAATTTCAGGATTTTTAAAGTAGGGTCACAATCACCCCTGCAGTATATTTACCTATTTTTTTATAAATTATCTACAAATTGTTTTCAGATTTCTTAATTTATAAACAGCATAATATTTAGTTATTCACTTGTATATGGCAAATATTACTAAATCCTATTTCTAACCAGATTCTAGCTCATTTATAGATGTTGAATTTTGACAATACAGGTTTTTGACGGTATAGAGGTTTATGACAGGTTTTTGACGGTTTAAACCATGTTTAAACCTTTGTCATGTCAAAAACCACTTTTTGACGTCAAAAACCCAACCCTGATATATATATATATATATATATATATATATATATATATATATTATTACAATTTTGAAATCTACATATATTTCGTGCTTAAATATGTAGCACAGTTTTGTAACAAATAGGGTTTAAATGTAAATTTAGATCACATGAACAGATGTTCAGAAAAAAGTAATTTTATATGTAATCATATAATTTTGACACATTTACATGGAAATCGCGGGATAATGTGTCAGAGGATTAAAAATAGTAGAAAGCATTACTCACTGTAATTAAGTCGACCCCATCCATAGACCATAACTGTAGTTCCAGGTTTAAGAACAAGATCGGGACTAGGAAGAGGAACAGTCTGAATACCCATTTCAAAGGAGACAGGCTTTTCTAGTTCAACAATGGCAATGTCAGTGTGGAAGCTACCTGGAGTGTACTCTGGATACTTCATGAGCTTACTGGCTGGAATAAGTTTCCCGTCTGCGTCATCTCGCAAATCGTAATCCCCTACATCTACCAAGAGCTCATCGGCAGTCTTACTGAAACAAGATATATTAAAAATTATTTAAGAGTGCAAAGGGAGAGAATATGTGACATTGTAAATGTAAATGTCTGAACATAACCTCCTAAACTAGATGCCTTCCGCGAACTCGGAAACTTGGCAACAGTTCAAGCGGTAGACAGCGTTACCTGGTACAGACGCGACTTTTTTATTCAATAGTAACCAAAAATTTGTAAAAGTGGATTTGATATACATAAAAGGGGAATGTAATTGAAGAAACGTCGATTATATGCATCATCATAGCCTCCTGAACTGGATGTCTGTCGTGTTGTTCGAAAACTTGGCATCAGTTGAAACGGTAGACAGCGCCACCTGGTGCAGATTGCGCGACATTTTTATTCAACAGCCACCAAAACTTTTTAAACGTGGGATATGATATACATAAAAAGCGAAGAGAATCGAAGAAACGTCGTTCATATATATGATATATCACTTCTTAAAATTATTGGTGACTGTTGAATAAAAAATTCCGCAGTCTGTACCAGGTGGCGCTGTCTACCGCTTCAACTGTGGCTATGTTTCCGAGCCATGCGACAGGCATCTAGTTTAGGAGGCTATCATATCACATATCACTTCTTAAAATTATTGGTGACAGTTGAATAAAAAAATCGCGCAATCTGTACCAGGTGGCTATCGCTTGAACTGTTGCCAAGTTTCCGAGCCTCGCGGAAGGCATCTAGTTTAGGAGGCTATAGTCTGAAGATACATTTTCTCCTATAAATTAGGGAATATATATTTTTTTTAAATAATTCTTCAACTTTCGATGTATGTGTGCATGCAATAAAGCTTTCTAGGAAAAATTATTCAAATGTTTATCGAGTGTTTCTCATCAACGCATATGTAAAAAGGTTTCCGGAGTCTGGTGTAGCACCGTATAAGTGTGAAGTGAATATCGGGAGTAATTATCGGGAATTGTGCTACATTTGACAGTTTTTAAAAGGAAAATATATTAGCAGTCTGATTCCCACGCACTTTCGTATTTTTAAGAATGAGCGATCACCTTTTAGAGTTCCTTTAAAACTTTATGATATTTGATAAAAGGATTTTTGTATTCGAGTTTAATTCCTTTAAATTTTATTCTCAGCAAATGTTACTAACATTCATATAACACAGACGACACTTGAGAGGTTATACACGGATTCATACTTTCTCTTACCCATAAGGTAGAGAAAGTATTGTTTTTGGGTCAAATTTTCGAAAGCGAGATTTTGTTATATTTACACGTTTTGAGGTCCCCTAATTACGAAAATCATGTTTTTAGCAAATGGTCTGTGTGTATGTTGTGTGTCTGTGTGTCTCTGTGTGTGTGTCTGTCTGTTAACAGCATATCTCAAAAACATATTATGGCAGAAAGTTCGAACTTGGTATTCTAAATGTGTATCATATAGGGATGCTACAGTAAGCTTTTCGTTAAGATCAAGCATATGGTTCGTGTACAGGGACAATCAAGAGAATTCTAGTACATTACGTCTATAGGGGAAATTGCAGATAAGTAGAGTTTAACGTCTACAGACTGCTCTAAACGAAATGAAACGAATGTATATTTTTTGTATTAGAGATAGTTGACTGGGAAAATTTTTTTGTGTATGTAGGAGCCTCGCCCCCCCCCCTGGGGGGGGGGAGTTCCCCTTCGAGGGGAATAAATTTTCATGATGGGTATCATTCAAAAGAGCTCGCCAATACCTTTAAAACGAATGGTTGAACTATAAATGTGTGATAATTTAAAACAAAGTTATAGTTTTTTTTTTTTTTTTTTACTTTTAACGAAAAAAAACTTAGAAAAATAATCGTAATTTTTTTTTTTAATATTGAGAGTAAAATGGACTTTTTTTGGATATTTAGTGTTACACTACTTCTCTAATATGGAAATCGTCTGCATTATCATGAAAGATAATTTTTTTAAATAATAATTTTAATAAATTATTTTTTAAAAACAGAATTAATTTTTAATAACCGAATAAAATTCTAAATAAATGTAGGTGCATTAATGAAACGGGGGGCTGAGGGGGGCGGTAGCCCCCCTCACACAGAACTAATTATAGAACTCTTCTGAAGCCTAATTTGAATTGTTTAGCTTAGGTTTACATGACAGTTCTCATTATCTTACCTCTTAATCTGTAACCTGTATTTATAGTATTAAATTTCAGGGTAAGAGAATGTCGTGTGAGTGACACACCAGATTATTTCTTTTAATAATGTATTTTTTAGAGGAATTCTTAAAGGCGGGGCTCGTTTTCTTGATTTAACTAGTTAACTCATGATCGCTCAACGATATGTAAATATTAATAACTTTAAAATCACATCGGTCAAAAATAATATGCAATACGCTAATAATATGCAATGAAAATAAAATTTATAAAGACTAAATAATCGAAACGGTACTTGTCTGCTGCAGCTTGCGCAATATTTATTAAATTTGCAGTAATTCTAGAAAAAAAGTCGAGAAGAGGTTAAATTCTTCCGTGAAAATAATTATAGATATTTCAGTCATATAGTACCCTAAAAATACAATATACTAATGGTTACGAAAGGCATTTACTTGACTTTGATATTTTCATAAATGCAATTCCCTATTGCAAAGTAAACTAAAAAAATAATCTGGTGTGTCACTCACACGACTTTCTCTTACCCTGAAATTCAATACTATAAATACAGGTTGGAGATTAAGAGGTAAGAAAACGAGTACTATTATGTAAACCTATGTTAAACAATTCAAATTAGGCTTAGGAAGAGTTTTATATGATAATTATTTCTGTTTGAGGGGAGCTACCGCCCCCCTCAAACCCCCCCCCCCCAGTTTTATTAATGTACAAAAAACAAGCGATGAATATTTAGCTTAAAACATACATTATTTACCATATCTCTATGAGGAATTTATCCCGAACAGCTTTCCTGGAAATGGTAAAATATTATTAGTAAAGCACATCCACTAACAACAAATAACTAGTGTGTTGTATTTTCCTATACAAATTCACTCAGTTAAAATAATTTATTAAAATTATTATTTTAAAAAATTATCTTCCATGATAATGCACACAGTTTCCATATTAGAGAAGTAGTATAACACTAAATATCCCCCAAAAAAAGTTGAATTTATTTTCAATGTTACATTTAATTTTTTTTTTTTTTTTAAATGAAAAAAATTGATAACTTTATTTTAAATTATGGCAGATCGATGGTTCAACCATTCGTTTTAAAGGTATTGGAGAGCTCTTTTGAAAGATACCCTTCATGAAAATTTACTCCCCTCGAGGTGGGACTTCCCCCCCAGAGGGGAGGGGAGGCTCCTACATACACAAATTTTTCTTCCCAGTTGACTATCTCTATTACACATAAAATCTTTTTGTAAAAAAATAGAACCGACTCCAAAAAGCAACTACTATTGAAACAACAAAGAAAAAAAAATTGTATGAAATGAAACTATAAATTGCGCCTAAAAGTATAAAATAATTCTGTTCGCCAAACAACCTATAACACTACAATTAATCATAACTTTTGAAGTCGGCGCAAAATTAAATAAAATTTAATTAGTTTTTAAAAGTTTGTTTTTAGATCGGTAGAAACAAGTGCTGTTGTCTCGAATGATCCATTTTCATGTTTCTTTTATTATTATATCACTGTATGCAATTGGTCCATTAGTAGCATCTACATAGAACAGTGAACATTCTTCACAATGCGGTATTCATGTTTCTACGAAGTTAGAGTTTCCTTTGCAAATTTGGTATAACTTTTATAACTATCATCCTTGGTGGCTTTTGGATTTAGCGATCAAAGCGTAATACAAAATTTATACACGCAAGATGTATATTTTCATAATATATATTGTACGAAGTATTGTTTCATATTCTTGATTACTCTCTTAATATACCTTATCAAAATACTCATGAAATCCCAAAGAAATTACATATGTTTGGCAGATAATTTTGCGATTTTTCTTTCACCGAGGACGTCAGATACCAACATCTTCGCCAACTTTTGCTGCTTACGAAATCTTATTTGTTTTCTTGAATTAAAGTAGTTTTCGGCTGCGTTTTGCAGGTGACAATATGCGATGTGTATTTTGAATAGGATTTTGTTTTTGTATTGAATAAAGGCATCAATTTTTATTTAATTTTGCGCCGACTTCAAAAGTTATGATTAATTGTAGTGTTATAGGTTGTTTGGTGAACATAATTATTTTATACTTTTAGGCGCAATTTATAGTTTCATTTCATACAATTTTTTTTTCTTTGTTGTTTCAATAGTAGTTGCTTTCTGGAGTCGGTTCTATTTTTTTACAAAAAGATTTTATTTTTCTCTTTTCAGTGAAAACTTATTCCTATAGAAGAATATCAGAAGGCGTTCGACGGTAGTTTCACAAATCACAACTTCCAAGAAAAGTGACATAACTCAAAAAATGGTTTATGTCACTGAAAAATACATGTAAGGCACCCTATGTGAACAAAAAATTACATTTCTATCTAGAAAGTTATCCACTCGAGAGACAGTTGTGCCAATTTTATTCTTGTCAAGTTATTTTTAAGTTGATTTTTCTCAAATGCTGCATTTTAAAGTTGTGTCACTTTTCTTGCCTTTATCGGATATGAGCAAAAAACTATCTATTGAATGAATATACGTTCAGTTAAAAAGTCTTTAGAAATGTAAAGAACGGATACGCTGTATTCGTAACCAAAATTTCTGTTAGGCATATATATTGAACTTTACAGTGAATACGTGTCACCCGCTGCGCTGGAAATTGCGTAGCATAAAGTTCAAACAAAGAGCAAAATATGCATTGCAGCTGACGGACAGAAGTTTCAACATCGATACTTACATACTGCTTTTACCAGTGTAGCTGCATGCAATCAACAGTTAAACAGAGAACAGACTTTTGTGAGCATCCTGTTATTTGTTTATATCTTAATGAAATCATAATGAAACCTTATTCAGGCCGAGATCATTACTACAACAAAAAAAGTATTAAAATTAAATCATCTCTTACGAAGTTATAAGCCAACAAATTTCAACAACAACAACAACAACAACAATGAGAAACATGGTTTGTATTAAGAAACTCTTCCTTTATGAAGTCGGTTTAAAACTTCCATGCGTTAATCGATGTGGCCGCTTACAATAACCATACTTTGAATTTTACATAAAATAAATGTCCCCCGCTACGCTACAATATATGCAATGTTGTTCAAGTGTGCACAAAATAGGAAATTCTGAACAAGCAAATGCCCTTTTAAGTCGTTCTCTTTTTAGCATTAATGTCTAAACTATCTTTTTGTACTTAATCGATGATGCTCTGCAATTTTATAATTCACTTTTTTCCCCTGTCTTGAACCGTTTCCGAGATAGGAACGCTAACTCCACTGTATTCCACCAGGTGGTGCTGTAGGCGGTTGAATCGCGTAGCTCGTGTCCACTTTACTATACCTACATACCACTTTTATGACTGTAGCTGCAGCTTTTCAACAGTTAAAAGAGTCGGGACTGACTTTTTTGGGCACCCTGTATTTTCTTTTGATCGTAAAGATATTACAATGGGACCTATTTCAGACCAAGACCTTTACAATAAAACAAAAAGTATCAATATCGAATCATCCGTTAAGAAGTTATGAGCTAACAAACGAAAAAAAAGCAAAAAAAACATACGCTTTGAATTGAGAACCTCCTCCTTTTTGAAGCCGGTGAATTAGAGCATATCTTACGAAGTTATAAGCTTACAAACACCAACAACAACACATAGCTCGAATTAAGAACACCCTCCTTTCTGAAGTTGGTTGAAAATGACTTTGCGCTAATCGATGTGACCGTTTACAGTAACAGTACATTGAACCACAGAGTATACGTGTCATCCACTATGCTGCAAAGCGTGCAATATAGTTGAAGTGTGCACAGTGTAGAAAATTGCGAACAAACAACTGCACGTTTTAAGCGTTCTATTTTTAGCAATAATGTCTAAAAACTGTCTTTTCGTAGTAAATCGATGATGCTCTACAACTTCGTAATTAACTTTTCTCCCATCTTGAACCGTTTTTGAGATAGAAGCGCTAATTCCGCTGCTTTTTCACCAGACGGCACTTTATTTTCTTTAGATATTACAATGGGACCTACTTCAGACCAAGAATTTTACAACAAAAGAAAATGTATCAAGTAACCGTATTTTGAAGTACATAGCGTATGTCTCACCAGCTACGCTACAATTTGTGAAATGTAGCTCAAGTGTGCATAGTGTAAGAAATTGCGAACAAACAAATGCACGTTTTTAGCATTGTATTTTTCTTCATCAATGTGTAAACTATCTTTTCATAGTAAATCGATGATGCTCTGCAATTTTATAATTCACTTTTTCCCCCTGTCTTGAACCGTTTCCTAGATAGGAACACTAGCATGAATGGCTAAACTATCTTTTTGTACTAAATCGATCATACTCTTCAACTTTGTAATTCACTTTTTCCCCCTGTCTTGAACCGTTTCCGAGATAGGAACGCTAGCATGAATGTCTAAACTAACTTTTTGTACTAAATCGATCATAGTTTTCAACTTTCTAATTCACTTTTTTCTCTAGAACCGTTTTCGATATAGGAGCACAAACTCCGCTATTTTCCACCAGGTGGCGCAGCAAGCGGTTTAACCTTGTACTTCATGGCCATTTTGCTATACTTTTATCATTTACCATTTTTATCACTATAGCTGCAGCCGTTTAGCAGTTAAAAGAGTTGGGACTGATTTTTTTGGGCACCCTGTATTTTCTTTAGATCGTAAAGATATTACAATGGGACCTATTTCAGACCAAGACCTTTTCAAGAAAACAAAAAGTATCAAAATCGGAGCATCCGTTCAGAAGTTATGAGCTAACAAACATAAAAAAAAAACATACGGTTTGAATTGAGAACCTTCCTTCTTTTTTTGAAGTCGGTTAAAAATATATATTCGTTTCATTTTGTTGAGTGCAGTCTATAGATGTTAAACTATACTTACCTGCAATTTCCCCCATAGACGTAATGTATTTGCTTACTTTTGAATGTCCCTCAACAATACTTTCTCGACCCTATGGGTAAGAGAATGTAAAAATAATAAAACAGCACGTGTAAAGCATACCTCCAACATTCTAATTAATATTCCATATACGCAAGCAAAGTGCTGACGTTAATGACCGTCTGTGGAGCCAAGAAAAAGATTTCCTATGTTAATCGCCCACTAAATTTTTTGTAAGAAATTAAAAATCAAGGAAAATTAGTTCCCGATTTTAATCCCCATATTTGGGTATAGATATGTATTAGTTATCGTGTGCATGCATTAGATTAAATTATTTTTGCTGTAAAATTGATAAAATTCGAATTTAAAATTTCAAAACTTGAGGAAAAAAAATGACTAACTTCCATATTCGATTGAAAACATAAATATTCCATTTCAAAGGGTGATATTTACACAATAAATGTCCAACTAATATACTAATTAAAAGGAAAATGATAAATATTCTACAGAGGCTGTTCGCACATTTTTTAGACGATTTTATTTCGCAGTAAGAAAAAATCGTTTGCATGGAGAATTTTATTTTCACAACAGTTATATTTTTGGAAGTTTTATTTACCTCCTGATATTTAGAATTTTTGTTTAGATGCAAAAATGCGCTTTTAAAATGGCAGTGGATGGAAGGATAGGTTTCCGCTCTTTCCAAAGATAGTTTTTAGTGAAATCTTTATGAAAAGCATTTATCAGGAGAAAAATGGAAAAATGCTGCAACAACAGATGAATCTTGGGTCTATTTAAGTGGTTGCAATAAAAAAAGGTCAACTTATTATCACAAAAGTGGAGAAAAAAAAATTTGCTACATTGCCCAAAGTATCAAAAGAAAGTTTTTCTAAAGTATTTATGATTGCCACTGGTTTTTCATACAAGCGCAAGATAAAAGCAAAAAAAAAATGTGACAAAAATGTCAAAATCAACTATAAATACTCTCAAGAACATATTTTAATTCCAATTTTTAAAAATGAAAATCCAGATCTTTATCCACAATGCTATCAATCCGTTGAAATGTATCAAGACAAAACAAGCAGCCACACATCACAATCCGCAATTGCTTTTCTAGACAAAAATGGAACAAAAAACGGGAATTAAAACCATACCCTTCACTGACATTCCTGCTAAATCTTCTGATGTATCACTGTTGGATTTTTGTGTTTTTCGACTCTTAAAATCAACATTATCCAAACACCGACCTACAATGCTCTGTGGACTCTGGGAAGCCGTTCAAGAGGAGTAGAAAAATATACCTCTTCCGATATTATAAAAAGCATTATTATCATAGAAATTATGATGTAGAATGTTAGTTAATAACAAGGGCTATCAAACTGAACAAATAAAACTCGAAATATGAGTGAAATTGCTTCAGTACACTCCATCAAAATCATCTAAAAAATGTGCGAACAGCCTCTGTATCATAATTTGAAGTCAAATTTGCTTTCAAATGTCTAAATAAAGTATATGATATATGATACTAATATGTAGCAGCGAAATAGATTTCATATCTGTCATCCTTGGCGGAAAAAAAATCGCCAAATTATTTGGCGAACATACTTAATTCCTTTCAAAAATCATGGTTATTTTAACAACGTATATTAAGAAAATAATGAATAATATGAAACAATATTTCGTACAATACATATTACGAAAATATACATCTGGCATGTATATTTTCGTATTACGTTTTTGATCGCCAAATACAAGAAACGCCAATGACGACAGATTTTTGAAATTTAAAATTTAGTCAATTTGACAGCAAAATAACTTAATCTGACACATTGTGCACGATAACTAATTTGTAATTATATATCCAAATATGGGGATTAAAATCTGGAAACAATTTTCCTCAATTTTTAATAATTTTTACAAAATATCCAATCCGTTTTAAGACATACATTTTTCTGAGTCACATTTAAATAACATTCTACTGCAAAAATCATAAAGAAAGTGAAATTTATTGTTAACTAGCAGACCCGGCCACGCGTTGCTGTGACTAAGTTATACGTTGAATTATACGGCTGTAAACTATTTAGTACAGTCAAATTATTATTTACGAACAAAGACGAAAACGTTGTAGCCGATGTAAAAACCCACAGGGTTGAGATTTGAAACTTAGGTCAAAATTTGGAAGCGATTGATAAAAATTTTCGTAGTGTTGATATTAAGCACAAATTAATTTTATTGTAGGGTCCTATAAATTTTAATGGAGAAGTGATATATATTATTTCTAATGCTACTTTGGATAAAATTGCTAAAATGACTAATATATAAATTAAATTCTATTAAAATTCTATTAAAATAAAAGTATAAAAGAAACAGACGATTTTAAAATCAATTTTTATGGAGGAGTGAAATATAATATATGCTATAATGGATAATTTTACTATTAAATGACCTCATCATTTTAAATATTTTAAAGAGGGCAACAGCTGTAGTTATAAAAAGGAAAACAATAAGGCTAAACCAGAAAAATAAGTAAATTTGATAAATATTTTAAAACTTTAAAATTGGAAATCTTATGAAATATTGGACATTTAAAGTAAATACATGTATCATTTTAAATAGAAAAAGATTTTGGAAAAGTTTAGTGTATTTTAACGAAGTGATGAGAAGTTTTTGAGTATGTTAAAATTCTAATAGTAAATTCAAGTTAATAAAGATGGGAAACATTGAGGATTAAGATAAGAATAATTATAAGATTAAAAAAAAAAAAAAAAAAAAACTTTTTATATACCATGCTTTTAAATTTTAATATACTAATAATATACTAATTAAAAGGAAAATGATAAAAATTCTATCATAGTTTGAAGTCAAATTTGTTTTCAAATGTCTAAATAAAATATCTGATGTAATATACTAATATTTTGCAGCGGAATAGATTTCATTTCTGTCATCCTTGGCGAAAAAAAAAAGAATATCGCCAAATTATCTGGCGAAAATATTTAATTCATTTCAAAAATCATGGTTATTTTAACAACTTATATTAAAAGAGTAACGAATTATATGAAACAATATTTCGTACAATACATATTACATGTCATACATACGTACAATGAATAATACATATTACATTTCGTACAATGCATACAACTGGCATGTATATTTTCGTGTTACGCTTTTGATCGCCAAATAATAATAATAATAATAATAAAAAGCCAAGGGCGACAGAGTTTTGAAATTTAAAATTAAAATTTTGTCAATTTGACAGCAAAATAATTCAATCTAACACCCGCGATAACTAATACATATCTATACCTAAATATAAGGATTAAAATCGGGAAATAAATTTCCTCGATTTTTAATAATTTCTTACAAAAAATCCAGTGGGCAATTAACATAGGAAATTTTTTTCTTGGCTGCACAGACGGTCAGTGAGTCACACTTCGCTTGCGTATAGAACTCATAGATATAGTATAGCATATATAGAATAGAGTGATCATTGGGGAGAAAAAAGTTATTCCTTTTCATTTGGGAAAAGACGACGTTTTTACCAAAATATGGCCGTCTTTCCCCGAGTGAATACACACGGGAATACATACCAATATTTTAGCAAATAAAATTTATGAATAATTTATTTGCTAAAGGGGAATGGAAGACTCCAGATACAGTTTCAAATTCATATTTCTTTCTTTCTTTCTTTCTTTCTTTTTTTTTTTTTTTTTTTTTTCAATACCACTTAATGGCTGTTTCCAAAGCTTTTATTATTATTTTTTTTTTTTTCGGCATCAAAAATCTTTGTACGATAACATAGGGATGAGAGATCTATATATATTACTATATCTATGATAGAACTACATTAGCACTTTATCAATGTGTATAAAATCTTTAAATTGATTATGACGTCAATTTTCGTGAGATGCATAATTTAACTTTTTATAATTTTTTAACGTTCACGTTTGATTAAATGTATTTATTTTTATGTCGAAAAAAAATGAACTCGTATTTTTTTTTTTTTTTTTTTTTTTTTTTTTTTGGCAACAATTAAATTAATGGAACTCACAGATATTTTGGAGCAACTTTAATAAAGGTCTATAATTAACAAATAATTGCAATAAAACAATACTGTGACAATATATTGAGATAAAAACTATCCTATCTCTCAAGTTGGACCAAACTGCACACAGTGTGCAAAATTTCATTAAAATCGGTTCCTTAGTTTAGGAGTTTACCCCGGACAAACATCGTGACACGTAATTTATATATATATATACAGATATGCTTAAAAAATATTTTCTATAGAATAAGTATGGTTAACCTTCAGATTTACAGGGTTACACTAAAATATTCATATACATTAAGGGTTCCAATTAGAGTTAAAAGGCTGCGATTTCTTTTGTTTTAAGCATTTTTAACAATTTCCAACAATTTTTAGAGTGAATATGAATTCAACTAGTCTATCTGTATGCCTTTAAATCCTTTTGTCTGTCCGATCTGTGATAACGTAAGTAAAGAACATTGAAAGTTTTACAATACAACAGTACGTACAGTTGAAACGTGTTAATAATCAATGTGCACAGCATGATTTTTCGTTCTTGTTTAACATAGTGTTAGTAGAACATAAAATCGATTATTTTGGATATTTTGCGTTATATTTGTATGAGAAAAAAATCGCCTGCAATCATCATGGAAATTAATTTTAATAAATACATTAATTTTAATTAATTATTTGTTTTAAGGCTCACCGCCGCCGGAAGCCGATGCTAATGTTATTCTATGAGAAATTTTTCTTTACAAATAACTATTAACTAATTCATATTTTTAAATTCTGTTTTCACATTCTGAAAATTCCCAGCTGTTAAATTGACGGACCTTTTTTAAAATAATATTTTTTTTAAATTTTTTATATTTTATTTTGAAGCTGCAAAATACGAAATTTCAATATGTGAAATTTTTTCATTTTGCAATTTCAAAATAAAATATTAAAAATTAAAAAATTACATTTTTTAAAAAGATCCGTCAATTTAACAGTTGGGAATTTTCTGAATGTGAAAACAGAATTTAAAAATATGTATTAGTTAATAAGTTATTTGTAAAGAAAATTCCCCATAGAATAACACTGGCTCGGGTTTCCGGCGACAGTAAGTGAAGAGGGCCGTTAAGTGAACTAATGTAAGAAAATATAGAAGAAAGTTTTGTAATGGCCAGGCCACAACATACTAGTTCTTTTTTTCTTTTCTTTTTTTTTTTTTTTTCGTTGTTCAATTAATGTTGTCTTCAAGTTTAATTCATTTCACATATCGTATGATAGAAGGTTATGTTTGACTATTACTATGCGAAACAATTATTTTGTTGCGTTTTTTTTTTTGTAATTTTTCTGTAATTTTTAGTGAATATTAATTACACATTACAAGAACTCACTCTTTGAGACAATGTGCTGCTGTCAGAACATGCCTATCGGTGATCAGAGAACCGCCACAAAAAGGTGAAATTACCTCTAATCTTTCTAAATCGTCCAAACTGAGAGGTCTAAACACCAAGCCACTCTGAAAAGAAAATCACAAAGTTTTACATTCATTGTTGTTTTTTCTGAATATCTAAAAAAAAACATAAATGCACTACTGAACACTGAAATTAGAGCACCGACATTGTAAAGCTGTCATGTTGAAAATTAAAGGACTTAAAAAATAAGAAACATCTGAAATATTCGAACAGTAAAAGTGTTGTATTTAAACCAGGGCGCGAAATTTTCGCTCGCCAGCTCGCCATTAGCGAGTGGAAATTTTACTGTGGTGAGTAAAATTTCGGTCTAAATGTATATAAAATTCTCACAATATGCGGGGCTAACAACAACAAATATATATATATATATATATATCGATTTAAAAACGTAAAATTATGCTAATCTTAGGTAAGGTGACCAGACATCCTGTTTTTAAGAGGACAGTCTTCTTTTTCAATGCTCTGCCATCTTTAACACACATAAAAAAAAAAAAAAAAAAATCACAGGACTATAAAGTTCTCTTTTTTATGTTTTTCATCCTCTGTCCTCTTTTTCAAATGAAAAGGATTTAGTCCTTAATTTTAAGAATTTCTCAAAACTGGAAAGCTACATCGGCTGTTGGCTGTATCGAACGGTGAACACTAACTTTTTTCTGCGTTAGGTTTGCAAAAGAACAACTTTCTAATAAACTTGCCAAAGCATATTATGGTTTATGGCTATTCAGATTCTTTGAATCACAAAGAAATAAAAGTATTCCTTATATTTGTACGGTTCTTTGATCCTGAACAAGGAATCACTATTGAAATTGTCATAAAATCATTAAGAAGGTGGTGCTCCGTTTGATACGCGGTAAGTTCACGTGTGTTTTCACATTTGCATGAATAATATTTCTCATTAAAATATGCCCACCAGTGACCGAGAGGTTCTGTCCTCGAAGCTGGCATACGTGAGTCTCTGGGTTCGATACCCGGTCGCGGCGATTCCTGATTTAGATCAGACACTTTGATTTTTTAAGTATATGGGGTTATCTATGGTCGTAGAAATTGTCTGTCTATTTTTCGATTTGCTTTGACGTCTGTAGCTTAGTTGGTGCACCTCTAAAATAATTGTAACTGAACAAGTTATTGGAATTTAAAAATTTCTTTTTAAGAATTTCTTTACATTCTATTTAATTTCTTTTTATTCTTAAAGATCTAAATTTTAATTAAAAAAAAAAAAGTCTTTTTTTCAAAACTCTAGATTATTTTCTTAAATCAATAAATACATTTCTGTACAATTTAAGAAATTTAAATGTATATATCTGTACTGATAAGTATAAAGGATTTAAGTCCAAAAATGTCGATTTTGAGTTAAGTACGTAGTCAGACTCAGAAAAAAATTCTCAATCGATTGGTATAAAGGATTTAAGTCTACGTCATTTAGTCTTTGAGAAAATCCATTGGTAAAAAAAGGTTCAAGTCAGAAATTTACCATTCATGTATGGTATAAAATATTGAATTCAATTTTTTCCCGTTATTAAATGAAGGTTGACAATCACTGAATGGTATAAAGGGTATAAGTCAACATAATCCCTTTTTCCTAATCGATTCTTCTGATTTGTTTTTAGTTAGTTTAACTTTATTTTTCGTCTCCTGAAAAATCAAGAATATGGACTTAAATCCTTTATACTTATCAGTACAGATATATATGTGTGTGTATATAATGAGAATCATCTGACTGAAATTTTAGATTAAAAATGTATTTTAAAAAATATTTAAATTTGTTTTTCTTCCGTTTCTTGGACCATTGTCCATTACAAAAAAAAAAAAAAAAAAATCATGAAATATTTATTCGTTTTTCTTTTCATTTAAATTTATTTCTAGAGCTAATTTTTATTTAGGTTTTCTTTTCCCGTTAATGGTGACAATTTTTTACTGATATAGGGGGACCAGGAAAGTCATGTTCCTCCACCATGTTAATTTCACCAACTTTATGTATCTTTTTCTCAAAATTAGTGAAAGATAAGAGTTATATATATATATATATATATATATATATATATATATATGGGTTTTAGAATTTTATGTTTTATATACTTTAACAGACTTTTTCTATCTAAGGGAAACTGAAAAATTATTATTAATTTTTCAAAGCCCAGTCTCTGCTATGTTAAAATCGCAAACTTTTCACCTTTTATATCTTTTTCATAGAAATGATGAAAGATAGTTATAAATTTTCCACGTTTTGAGAAAAAACACTCATTTAAAGATTTAATTGACGACAGTGAGCTATGAAGTGCACTTAGAAATAATGAAAAATTCTATCACATCTTTCTTATAAAAACAAGTGAAATACATCGTTGTGAAGACAAAGTTTTAAACTATTTAATGGTATATATATATATATATATATATAAAGTAGAAATCGAATTTTTGTTAAAATTTTGCTTACATGGTCCTCTTAAGCCGCTATCACACGAAGTCTCGTATAAACTGCATTAGCCTATAGTTCAGCATAAACCGGTTTTTCATGAGGAAAACTGACGAAATACCTTCGTTTGATACTTTTGCCTAACGTATATTCTTCTTTCATGCATTTTCGACTGCTTAAAGCACATACAGTAGTCTTTAGAACGAAATCCTCCAATCAGAGGATCGCGATTACAGAACACCCTCTATTCTTTTCCCTTTTAAACATCCTTGGGGGAGAATAATAACCAAATGTTGGGTCCGTTGTTTACATTTCTGGATTTCGTTCTTCCGTTTATGCTTCAAACAACCCTACTGAAGTCGTTTGGTCGCTTTTGAGCGGCAATAGCTTATATTTTAGAATATATCGTCTTCCGTCTGATAGCACCTTTAAGTGTTACTGTCGTCTTTTCCCATTCAATACAAAAAATTTAAATTGAAATTTAAGCATAATTGAGTATATTTTTCAAAGGCAGCATAGCATTTAATTTATGTTTATTAAAACTTTTTTAATAGTTAAAAGATTAAAAAAAAAAAAACTTACTGCATAAGGAAAACCATTTCTCCCTACAGGATGTCCGCCAACCACTCGAGTATGAATAGAACTTGTATTTTGACCACAGGGACAAAATGGTCCTAGGAAAGTTGAATTAATGAAAAATGGTTATCTCTCACCAAAAAAGTAAATTACTTAGAAAATCTTAATATAGGAGCATTTTGATTCATATATTAACCCATTAGGCGCCAAATCTCCCGCTATGGGAACAATTTTTTAAGAAATTTTTCCTCTACAAGTAATTAAGATAAATATACTCTTTCTTTTTTACATTAAATATTGAAATGCATAGCTTCGTTGGTAGTTCTTTCAAAAAGTTTGTAACGTAACTTATATATATATATATATATATTTTCAATTATTCAAACAAATATGTTTGCTTTCCTGCAAAACATCAGCAAAGAAAAAAATCAGGAAAAATAACTCATTCGAGTACAGGAGTTTAAAACAATGGATATGAAACAAAACAATTATTTTCTTAAATTATAACAAAAAGGGATCAAGAAAAGTAATTTAAAAGGGTTTTGAAGTTTTTCAACATGTGTTCTACTCCAATCAGGTGTCAAATCTCCCATTTTGGAAACACATCATATCTTCTACCAAAATAACTCTTTTTTAATTATTTAAACTGCATATGATTAGAAATGCACATTAAAACCCAAAATATACGAAAATTCATAAATTTTCAATGGGCTTCATATAGCGGCGTTTAATCGGTTAAGGGGGGAGGTTATTTGTTTTTCGTTTTTTTTTTTTTTTTTTTTTTTTTTTTTAATTATTATTATTATTATAAATCTCACGATAGGATTGTCATTTCAATTTTCATCTCTTTTTTTTTTTTTTTTTTTCCTCGAAATTTTAAAACTTTTAATTACATATTGAAATTTTTAAAAAATAAATAAATAAACATCCAATACAATATCATTTTCCAAGTATTAAATTACTTAGGACATCTTGATACACGAGCGTTTTGACCATATATGTATTGAGAGTTTTTATTATTATTATTATTATTATAAATCTAACGATAAGATCACCATTTCATTTTTTGTCCTTTTTTTTTTTTTTTTTTTTTTTTTTTTCAAATTTTTAATTCCATATTTAAATTTTTGAAAAATTTCAATTACAATATCTTTCTACAAGTAATAAATTAATTAAAACACCTTAATATGCGAGAGTTTTGACTATATAAGTATTGCGTTTATTATTATTATTATTATTATTATTATTATTATAAATCCCATAATAAGATCATGTTTCTCTCTCTCTCTCTCTCTCTCTTTTTTTTTTTTTTTTTTTTTTTTTTTTTTTTATTTACATTTCTTTAATTTCATACATAGAATTTTGAAAAACTCCCAATACAATATTTTTCTATAAGTAGTAAATTTCTTTAAAAATCTTAATATACGGGCGTTGACCATATATGTATTGGATTATTATTATTATTATTATCATTATTATAAATCCCACAATAAGACAACCCTTTCAGTTTTTGTCAACTTTTTTCCAAATTTTAAAATTATGAAAAATGCCTGCGGTTTTGGGGTAGTCAATTTTATCTTTATCATTTCTAATACTTTGAAAAATGTTTCTGTTAGCCTTCTGGAAATTAACATATTTATCAACGTACGTTAATTTCCAATTTAGCGGCTTCCTTTTTGTTTATTATTGGCCCCTTTATTATATGGATCAGAAAATGTGTACCTTTGTTCAGATTTTTTTTTTTTTTTTGAGGGGGGGGGGGCATTACTTCATCTGGCCTTTAAAAAAGCTAGATTAATACTAGATTTTGCTAGATTAATACTAGGTCTTAAACTATTAACAGGAGTATGGCAGCTGGATAAATACTCACAGGCAAAGTCTTCATTTAGTAAATCAAAAAGAATGATTAAATTGGAAACAGCTGTTTTAGTAGCACATAGTATACCGTCATCAGTGCATAGAATAATTAAAGGAAAGTGCTCCTATATATAAGAAGGGAAACGGTTTCTACGACTGTTTATCAACCAATAGAATTGAAAGAAATGTTGGGGATTAGTCAATAAGAAATTGATAGCTAAAGCCTTGGTTTTTAAGAACTCGGAAGCAAACGTCAACGTTTTCGACGCCGCGACGCTCCAATCAGAGTCTCCTTGATATCAGCGCTGGCGTTGAAACCGCAGAAAAGAGCGTCGTGACGCATGCGCAAAGACGCCGAATACGTTGACGTTCTCGTTTTGTGTTCTTAAAAACCAAGGCTTAAGGCTCCTATATGATACGAGCTGGCGCAGTGTCCGCCAATTTCTAGTCCATCTGGGAAAACGTTGATGGTAGGAAAAGCTAGGATATCTGATTAGCGTTGTTATCGCCTTTAAACTTCTGCACAAATCATGTGAGCTAGACTAGAACTTCTTATCACGAAACAAACAAGTTGGTAATTTTAAGAACATCGCCAACATTCTCAAAACTGCAACCCTTCACGTTAAAAGAAATGTAATTTTAAAGTTAATTTCAAAGGAATTTAAAAACAATAACTTAAAAAAACAGTACATTCATATTAAATTTGTTAAAGAACTTTGAAAATAAAATGAAATAAGTTGAAAATAAAGGAAATCTTGCGCTACAAAGTTGTGTTCCTGCTTCGAGTTACATCTGCAATTTAAAATCCACTTTTTCCTCTTTCTGGATTCGAAGAAAATATAAACAGGCAGTGCCCTTTTCTGGAGTTATTCGTGCAATTTATTGCCGAAAAATCACCAATAATAAATTGTTAGCCGGTCTTGTGGGCTAGAAAATGGCGGATGCGTCAGCCTATCAATATAGTAGTTCTATTGATAACGGTAAATGTAAAAATTGTCGGAAAATTTTGAGAAATCTTGTAAAATTAAATATAATTAATTTTAAATTTAAATAATTTTTTTTCCAACAATCAGATAAAGGATGCACAGCAAAATCAAAATTAAAAATATTTTTAAGATTCTTATAGATCTAAAATTTTTTCAAAGAAACCAAGCGTAGATTTAGGCTTGCAAATTATACTGCTCTGAAAAAAAAAAAAAAAAAAAAAAAATCGAGTTCTGATACCATTTTTGCTGATTCTTATGTAAAATGACCTCCTGAATCCGAATATGACTCCCATTTTGCCCAGTCACCCACCATTTGCTAGAAACACCACCCCCTCCCTCTTTTTTTTTTTTTTTTCCTGTTCGATAATTTTATGACCATGAATTTGATTTGAAGAATGAAAAAGAATTAATTTAACACCTAAAAACAAAAAAATATAAAGTTTAAAAAATAACATTAATAACAGATTTAAAAAATATCAGATATGTAATACACAATTTCAGTGGCAAATCCACCCCATAAATTTTCCCTTGTCGCAAATGTCCTGTTGTTCATGGGTGGTAGGGCAAAATGGGCGTTATATTCGGATTAAGGAGATCATTTTACATAAGAATATGCTGAAATGGTGTCAGAAGCAATTTTCATGCCTAGCAGTGTTATTTTAGTTGTATCAAATTTAAAATTATAGTTTTCCTCCTAGCAATGCTTAAAAAGATCCGATTTGTTAGTTTCTTGTGTTCGAACATAATAGATATGTTCTTTTAAAAGAATTTAAGACTGCGTTCAGTTTGATTAATATATGATGAACCACACTGGCAAGAAATGCTATAAATGCCCCAAGTGCATATCTATAAAATCTTTTAACTGAGAAAATGTGAGTTTATTGAAAAGTTAAAAAAATATTTTAAAATAATACTGTTTGAGAATTTTAGCTATGGCATAACTTGATTTAGGAAAATATGGCAAAACAATATTCAGAGGTTAGAAGAGACCGATTCAGGAGACGAAGTACGAGGAAGCTGTAATTTTCGAATAGCTGTATCTATAACAGAATGGTTATATAAGCTCTATCATTTGTTATGGATTTCAGATATTTATTTCAGAACTGCAGAATCAGAACAAATATTAAACGCACGGTTAATAAAAGCATAAAATTTATTGCCAATAGGAAATTTCTCAATTTCTTATTGTCTAATTTCCCTTATTACACTCAATGCTGTTCGTTGATAAACAGTTGTACGATCATATAATCATACAATCATATTTCATTCTTATACATAGGAGCACTTTTACTTCCTTTCGTTATTTTATGCACTGTTGACGTTACGCTCAATGTTACCGAAACAGCTGTCTTCGAGTCTCAAATGGCTGGTGCACGTAAAATCTGCCGTGGCCGCAATGTCCTCCATGTTCCCATCAAAAATTATACCTCTGGGGGTCACCGAAGCGGGAGAGCCATCCCTTCCGTGGAGGATCAAAATTGTGATGGCATGTCTCCGTACCACCTTTAGGGCTGAGTCCCAGACCGTCGCCAATTGCCCATCTGCGCAGCACTAGTGCGACGTAAAACCCAACCAACCAATCGGGTCTCAAATTATTATTCCTTAAAATAAAAAGTAAGATATTGAACAAAACATAATTTCTATATTGGCTGTATTTGTTTATTACTAACTGTTTCTGCCTCATATATCTTACGATAAACTTGACATATAAAATCGTATAGAAAATTAGTTTATTGACAGAGCATTTTTCAGTCTCGTATGAATTTAACGTTTAATTTTTCACTTACTTGTGTCATTTTCATTAGACAGTTCCTGTAAAAGAGAGAGGAAAAAAAACTGTTTCAGTAAATAAAATATATGTAATATTTATAAAGATACGATCATAAAAGAAATAAATTAACCACATGGACGAATTTTTCAGAATTATTTAATTTTACGAAATTTGAATTTATTGTTAAAATAATAGTTTGTAATATTCAACATTATAAAAAAATAAATAAATTAATTAATTAATTAATATGTTGTGGCGATCATAAAACTTTCTCCTGTATTTTCCTATACGAATTCACGCAGTGCAAGCTATTTATTAAAATTATTATCTATTGAAATTATTTTCCCTGATGAATGCAGACGATTTCCCCCCCAAAAAAGTATAACACTGTATGTCCAAAGAAAGTGCATGTATGATGAAGGTGCATGCACTGATGTCGGTACGCTAAATGTTATCGAAACAGCTGTTTGCTATTCTATTACTCTCTGAGGCGTTCTAGGCGTTGAAGATTTTATCTGTGTTCAGACTAAGTATTAAATTGAATTCGAATTTTCAACATTGATATATTTTTTTTTTTCTATAATTACGTGTTTTAAGATCCTCTAAATACAGTTTTTTTTTTTTTTTTTTTTTTTTTTAAGCGATTAATCTGTGTTTATGTTTGTTATCAGCATAAAATAATAAAAAATAATTGTAGAAAATTCAAATTTGATATTCCGAACATCATATGAGGTTGGTTCTTGAGACCAAGATTGTTTGGTTGGTCTGTTTGAAATTTGACTGAAAGAATATAGAATAAACTTTTTAATTTAATAACAACCTTAATTTTATTATGCATGTAGATACTACAGCCAAACGGCTGATCGAGGTTGTGGGGAGGCAGAAGCGCAACTCACACAAACATTTATGTCAAATAAATCAGTTAGTATAACTTTCTTTCAACTGTTTATAATGTAAGTTCATACACAGTATAAACCAGTCATTATCTTAACTTTTGATTTGCAATTTGTTTTTATAGAATTGAAATGCGGAATAAGAGAAAGTCGTGTGAGTGGCACAACATATTATAGTAGAAAAGGTGACTTTCTTAATCGAAATTTTAACACTGAGTTTTTGATATATTTACACGCTTTGACGTCCCCAGTATTTGAAAATCAGGTCTTTAGTTAAAACCAAGGAAGTCTTCAAGACTTGATTGCCCAAGAGAAAAAACTGAAAAGCAAATAGCTGTTTGGGTAGCATTTAACGTACTGTCTTCAGTATTTTACTTTATTTTCTTGAATTAAGTCACGCCATAGCTAAAGTTCTCAAACAATATGATTTTAAAATAATTTTTTCGACTTCCAATAAACTCACCCTGTCTCAGTTAACAGATCCTATAGCTATGTGTAATTCAGGGAAGAGCGGGGGGGGGGGGGATTTATAATATTTCCAGCTAATGTGGTTTATCATACATTAGCTAAACGCATACATTAACTAAATTCAGTCTTAAATTCTGTCTAAAAGGACATGTTAGTTACGTCCGTAAGCAAGAAACCACCAAATCAGCCATTTCTAAGCATTGCTGGGAGAAAGACATAAATTTTAAATTTGACTGGGCTGAAGTAATTTGTAGGCCCAAATCCGTTTATGAACTACTAATAACGGATATAATATTTTATGTGCAAGGCTATTGAAAACTAAAATGAAAATTTTATTGCAGTATTCTGTTATATCTAGAATAATGGAATCAGCCTGTGTCCGCGCGGCCTAACGTATAAGGCGTCTGGCTTCGAATCAGTAGATTTCAGATTCGAATCCTGTCGCGGACGCGTGCGTTTTTTAAAGATTCAATTTAAAATTTTGCCTTCTTATAAAGTAAGCGAAAAAAAATTATTAATGTGATACTTAATGCTCCGTTATTTAATATTACCATGTTTTTATTAACTTCGATTCTTGTTTGTGGGTTTGTTTGTGTGTTTGTCAGGGACAAATCTTGCAATCGATTTTTAACTAACTTCCCGACTAGCTAGATATTTGAAATTTTCAGGACAGCTCACAACACGGTGACAATACATTTTTCTAATAATTTTAGTCAACTATTTCAAGTCCCGCTGCCTTCGGCAGCGCTTATATGATTCGACAAAAAATTATTTAATTAACTTCCCCACTAGCTAGACATTTGAAACTTTCAGAATAGTTCAGAACACGGTTAAAATCCTTTTTCTTAATACCTTTAACCAACTGTTTCGGGTTCCTGCTGCCTTCGGCAGCATTATCAGTACAAAGCTTGCAATCCATTTTTCACTAACTTTCCGACTAGCTAGACATTTGAAACTTTCAGGACAGCTCACAACACGGTGACAATACATTTTTCTGATAATTTTAGTCAACTATTTCAGGTCCCACTGCCTTCGGCAGCGCTTATATAATTCGACAGAACATTTATTTAACTAACTTCCCGACTACCTAGACATTTGAAACTTTCAGAATAGTTCAGAACACGGCAAAAATGCAATTTTTAAATATTTTTAACCAACTGCTTCGGGTTCCTGCTGCTTTCGACAGCGTTACCAGTACAAAGCTTGCAATCGAGTTTTCACTAACTTCCCGACTAGCTAGACATTTGAAACTTTCAGGATAGTTCAGAATACGGTGAAAATACATTTTTTTAATACCTTTAACCAACTGTTTCGGGTTACTTCTGCCTTCGGCAGCGTTATCAGTACAAAACTTGCAATCGATTTTTCACTAACTTCCCGACTAGCTAGACATTTGAAACTTTCAGGATAGTTCAGAACACGGTGAAAATACATCTTTTTAATACCTTTAGCCAAGTGTTTCGGGTTCCTGCGGCCTTCGGCAGCGTTTTCAGTACAAAGCTTGCAATCGATTTTTCACTAACTTTCCGACTAGCTAGACATTTGAAACTTTCAGGCTATCTCATAACACGGTGACAATTTTTTTTAAAAAACTTTTAGTCAACTGCTTCAGGTCCCTACTGCCTTCGGCAGCGTTTATATGATTCAACAGAAATTTTATTTAACTA
The DNA here is from genome assembly GCA_963930645.1 of Salticus scenicus. Lineage (NCBI taxonomy): Eukaryota > Metazoa > Arthropoda > Arachnida > Araneae > Salticidae > Salticus > Salticus scenicus. Next base: position 118,195,738 of record OZ005658.1, on the reverse strand, counting down.
ACTTCCTGACTAGCTAGACATTTGAAACTTTCACAATAGTTCAGAACACGGTGAAAATGCATTTTTTTAATACTTTTAGCCCACTGTTTCGATTTACTGCTGCCTTCGGCAGCGTTTCCAGTACAAAGCTTGCAATCGATTTTTCACTAACTTCCCGACTAGCTAGATATTTGAAACTTTCAGGATAGCTCAGAACACGGGGGCAATACATTTTTTTAATACTTTTAGTGAACTGTTTCAGGTCCCTACTGTATTCGGCAGCGTTCATATGATTCAACAGAGAATTTATTTAACTAACTTCCCGAGTAGCTAGACATTTGAAACTTTCGGAATAGTCCAGAATACGGTAAAAATGCTTTTTAAAAATATTTTTATCCAATTGCTTCGAGACCCTGCTGCCTTCGGCAGCGTTTCTAGTACAAAGCTTGCAATCAATTTTAACTAACTTCCCGGCTAGATAGCCATTTGAAACTTTTATAATAGCTCAAAAGACGATAGCAAGGAATTTTTTTAATACTTTTATCCAATTGCTGGGGTTCCGGCTGCCTTCAGTAGCGTTTATATGATTCAACAGAAAATTTAAAAACATGGTTTATAAATTTTTTTTTTATCTTATAATTATTTTCTGTGCAAGACTATTGAAAACTAAAATGAAAATTTTATTGCAGTATTCCGTTATATCTAGTATAATGGATTCAACCTGCGTCCGCGTGGCCTAACGGATAAGGCGTCTGACTTCGAATCAGAAGATTGCAGGTTCGAATCCTGTCGCGGACGGGTACGTTTTTAAAAGATTGAATTTAAAATTTTGCCTTCTTATAAAGTAACCGAAAAATTTTTATTAATGTGATACTTAATGCTCCGTTATTTAATATTTTCTCTGCAAGACTATTGAAAACTAAAATGAAAATTTTATTGCAGTATTCTGTTATATCTAGTATAATGGATTCAGCCTGCGTCCGCGTGGCCTAACTGATAAGGCGTCTGACTTCGAATCAGAAAATTGCAGGTTCGAATCCTGTCGCGGACGGGTACGTTTTTTAAAGATTGAATTTAAAATTTTGCCTTCTTATAAAGTAACCGAAAATTTTTTATTAATGTGATACTTAATGCTCCGTTATTTAATATTTTCTGTGCAAGACTATTGAAAACTAAAATGAAAATTTTATTGCAGTATTCTGTTATACCAGTATAATAGAATCATCCTGTGTCCGCGTGGCCTAATGGATAAGGCGTCTGACTTCGAATCAGAAGATTGCAGGTTCGAATCCTGTCGAGGACGGGTGCATTTTTCAAGGCTTGAAATTAAAATTTTGCCTTCTTATAAAGTAAGCGAAAAATTTTTATTAATGTCATGTATAATGCTCCGTTATTTAATATTTTATGTGCAAGACTATTGAAAAATAAAATGAAAATTTTATTGCAGTATTCTGTTATACCAGTATAATAAAATCATCCTGTGTCCGCGTGATCTAATGGATAAGGCGTCTGACTTCGAATCAGAAGATTGCAGTTTCGAATCCTGTCGAGGACGGGTGCATTTTTCAAGGCTTGAAATTAAAATTTTGCCTTCTTATAAAGTAAGCGAAAAATTTTTATTAATGTCATGTATAATGCTCCGTTATTTAATATTTTATGTGCAAGACTATTGAAAAATAAAATGAAAATTTTATTGCAGTATTCTGTTATACCAGTATAATAAAATCATCCGGTGTCCGCGTGGCCTAATGGATAAGGCGTCTGACTTCGAATCAGAAGATTGCAGGTTCGAATCCTGTCGCGGACGGGTACGTTTTTCAAGGCTTGAATTTAAAACTTTTTCTTTTCATAAAATAAGCGAAAAAATTTTATTAATGTGATACATAATGCTCCGTTATTTAATATTTTATGTGCAAGACTATTGAAAACTAAAATGTAAATTTTATTGCAGTATTTTCTTTTACATAATATATTAAAATTACTCTGTGTTCGCGTGTCCTAACGGATAAGGCGTCTGACTTCGAATCAGAAGATTGCAAGTTCGAATCCTGTCGAGGACGGGTACATTTTTCAAGGTTTGAAATTAAAATTTTGCCTTCTTATAAAGTAAGCGAAAAATTTTTATTAATGTCATGTATAATGCTCCGTTATTTAATATTTTATGTGCAAGACTATTGAAAAATAAAATGAAAATTTTATTGCAGTATTCTGTTATACCAGTATAATAAAACCATCCTGTGTCCGCGTGGCCTAATGGATAAGGCGTCTGACTTCGAATCAGAAGATTGCAGGTTCGAATCCTGTCGAGGACGGGTGCATTTTTCAAGGCTTGAAATTAAAATTTTGCCTTCTTATAAAGTAAGCGAAAAATTTTTATTAATGTCATGTATAATGCTCCGTTATTTAATATTTTATGTGCAAGACTATTGAAAACTAAAATGAAAATTTTATTCCTTTTTACATCTATAAAAATCTTTAAAATATTGTTAATTGTGATTTCGTTGTACCCAATTCTTTCTGATTCTTGGAAATTTTAGATTTAGTGCATATTTTCTTAATTTCTTCTAAATTTTTAATATTTACAGTTTCTCAATTTCCTATTGGCCGATCCCCCAAACATTCCACATGATTCTATTGGCTGATCAGAATTCGATTCCTTTTCTACATATACGAGCACTTCTCTTTCATTCCTCTATGCACTGAAGACGGTACGCTAAATTCTACCGAAACAGTTATCTGCTTTTCCGTTTTTTTCTCTTTGGCATTCAAAATGTTGAATATTTTCTTGATTTTAATAATTCAACGTTGTCTCCTTTTAATATTCCAGGTCTTCATTTGCTGCACTATATTCTGGCTGTGCATGTTATCACCACAAAGCAAAAACAAATAATAGCAGGAAGTCCAAATTCAGATTCTAAATTTGTATCATATATGAGGATGCTACTAGAAACTATTTATGGAAATCAGACAAATACTTCTTACGCAGGAATATCGAAGAGAATTTATGCACATTAAGCCTACAGCAAAATTTTTACTTGTACTGTTTAGCCTAGAACCCCTTAAATAAAATAATAGGCCGGCGCATCACCGCCATTTTTTGCCTCCGAAGAGGACAGCATTCCCGCTTGGCGTCCTTATCGCTTCCCTAATGATTTTAAGAAATCTTGATCTGAAGCTAATCCAGTCAAGATAAGAGCAATAAGCAACAATACTATTCCTAAAAACACATTTTTTTCACAGTACATTCTCAGGATGTCATTTTATTCTGAGGATATCCTATGGATGTACTGGGGTATGATGTGTTGTTACGGCGGTTTCTGTTTCTTTTACAAAATGTCGCCAAAACTCAAATACACAGTAATAGAAGGTCTGTGAACACTTTATTTTCACTTTTTGAATGATTATAGCAGTTCATCGCTGAACAAACCTCCATATCATAGTTTACTTAGCTAAAATTATGAAATATAATAAAACAAATTACTCTACGATAAAAAAAATGTTTGTCGTTTGTTTATCAGAGAAACGCACTGGGTACATGTGGCAACCCTAAGGCAACAAAATGCCTGATGTGCCAGCTCGTATATATAGGAGTAGTTTAGCCTATTTAGACTGCACTAATCGAAATAAAATGAACATTATTTATTTATTTATTTATTTATTTATTTATTTTAAAATGCATGTAAACATTTTTCTCTTATTTTTTTTTTTTATCTTAAATTAGGTTATGAAAAACACTTAATATTTGTTTACAGGACCACATGAAAGAATTCTTTTATATCATTATATCATGGATAGGGTTCGTGAAATACAGTCGCCTGGTCGCCGTCGGCGACCAATTTATTTTAGCTGGCGACTATGATTTCAACTATAAGGATTTTTTTTTCTTTTAATTTAAATTTTAATAATTTGATGAAGAAATTGGTCCTGGAATTGGGCTCCAGTTCCCCTCTCGACGATCGCTAACTCTTGCTATTTTGATTCCTGCTCCTCTCACCATGTTTTGAGACACTGTGTTGAATCAACACACCATTAGGGGATTTACACCACATTTTTCTGTGCAAGTTTTACAACTTTGGTGTTAAATCAGTGCACTGCTTCAGGAAATAGGTTTATACTGCTCCTGTTTAAAAAAAAAAAAAAAAAAAAAAAAAAGCAACGGGAAGATATTTTTTATTGGCTACCAATAATTTTTCTGGAAACTGGTCTTTTTTTTTTTTTTTTTTTTTAATTCCTGGAGTCCTAGATCATGGATATACATATGCAAATTGCTGGAAGTACATTTAAAATATATTTATGTATTTTTCCTATTGTGCTAAATTTAAATACACTATGTAATCTTATAGACATACAGGGCTACCTAAAATTAACGGAATGCGTTCCTTTTTTTAAAAAGTAGAAGTGCCTCACTAAATTCTATCAAGTCGAGGAAAATTACTTAGGAATGTTAATTACTTTATTATATCTATATGGTAAATAAAATATTGCTTGAAGTACATAGGGAACCCTTGGCTGTTTTTATATTTTTGTTGTTAATTTGGTGATGAATTAAAATGGGTATCTCATTTACGTAAGTAAAAATCTTGGCGAGAAACGTCCGAACTAATTCGGTGCCAAATTACAAATTTAGCAATGGGGTTCTATACTGAAGCTGTTCTATTTCTTTAGCAGGATTTTTCTCAATTTTATTTTAATTATTTAAAAAAAAAAAAAAAAAAAAAAAAAAATGTGTGCATGTTCTTTTTTTTTTTTTTTTTTTTTTTTTTTTAACATAAAAAGAAACATATTCACTTATTTTTGGCATCAATAACTTTTTCTGTTAAAAATTTTTTTAAAGTTAAAATGAGGTTTTTACTTAATATATATATTTTTAATAAATTATCCGACTGAACTACGAAATATAACGTCAGCTAGATTTTGTCCTTATTAATAAGTGTAGCAAGTTTTAATAAAATCTGATAATCCGGTCAGTTAGAATGACAAACTTTCATCTTTATCTATTTTAAATAAAAACAAAATGTTTGCACGTTCATTGAAGGTGTAATACAATAAATAGCGACAATGCAAATTCGCTGAATCTGAGCGTACTAAAAATCGAGGAATAAATTTAAAGTTAGTAAGCATAGAGCATTTTAGAGTACTTAAAAAAAATTAAAGTTTTTAATTTAATTTATTTGTCTATTTAAATAATTTCGAGAAATTTTAGTCTACCTTATATTGATATACATTTCAAAGCACATACATGCAAGTTTTCATGTCAGTAATTTAAAACAAGTATGTTGTAGCCATCACAAAATTTCCTTCCATATTTTCCTTTAGAAATTCACTAAGGAAAAACTATTTATTATAATTATTTTCAAGGATGAATGCAGATGATTTTCATCTCAGAGAATTATAACATTAAATGTCGAAAGAAAGTCAAATTTTGTACCCTATATACGATATCTGAATTTTATTTATTTTATTTTATTATTTATTTACTAGTATATAACCCCGTCAAAAATAACGGAATGTGAAATCAATTAAGGTAGTGAGTGAATCAACGAATGTTTTGCCTGCTTCGCTGGACACTATATTTAAAGGTGCAAGTTGCACCTGACGGGACTAATATTCAAGTTGTACCTGACGGGACTAATTTGCAAGTTGCACCGAACGAACAAACTATTTCTTTTAACGAAGATACCTACTAACCCAGGCCGATAGGTCTAATATAACGTATCATATTATATATCGTAACATAACTCAGTACTTATTTCGCTTCCTTCTTCGACTCGTTTTAATAAGTATTTTTTAAATGCATGACCCCCCCCCCTCCCTCAATATATACATATATATATACATAATATATAACAATAACTGGTATTTTTTTTTTTTTTTTTTGGCAACAATCATAAATTTAAATGTCCCAATTTTGAAATTATTTTCATATTTTAATTAATTCTAAAATATCTAATCAAAACTTCGTTACAAATAAGATACCAAATGAAAGGTACCATATTTGTAACGAAGTAACGTTAGGTACCTTATTTGTAACCTTATTTATTTTTACTAAATTGATAAATGTGACGTCACAATCAACTGTTTGTTTATATCAGATAAGTACATTATCATGACTGCAAAAAAATGATGCAATAACTATTAGCCCATAATTTTCATGATTGAATTTTATATTACATTTTAATTTTATCCTCCATGGGTATTTTAGAATTGCAATGGTAGTTATAAACTTTCGTTGAAATATTTTTACAGATTGAGATTAAGGGAAAAATGTTCAGTTTTGAAAGATCTTTCTAATGATGTAACATTTATGCAGATTAATAAAAAGATTTAAAAAAAAAAAAAAAAAAAAAAAAAACTACATAGCATTTCTAAGGGGGAAGAAAGGCTACCAAAAGTCTCTGTTTTGAAGCGGTCTAAACCGGAATCGTTCCTGACAGAAGATGGTCATTATTATTATTAATTGATAAAAATGAAAACAATTTGATAACTTTGTTTTAAATAATCACATATCTATGTTTGGACCATCCGTTTTGAAGGTATTGACGAATTCTTTTGAAAATACTTATGTTGAAAATGTACACACCCCACGAGAGGAGAAGAGAAGGAGGGGGGTAGCGATGCTTCTACGTCTTCAAGAATTGTTTCTTAGTATCTGTTACTATCATAAATAAATATTTTTAATTTCACAATGTTCTGTTAAAAATAAATAACTTTGTACATATTTATACGAAATTTTGTTCTATATTGTCATTTTAAAATTATGAGAAAACGGGATGGCAACCCCACTTGTTGGGTGTTTCCCCCCCTGGGTCAAATCACGTTCTGGAAATCTGAAAACGTGTAAACCCACACTGAGGAAAAAAATATACCGCTTTCCTCTAGAATAAATAAATGGCCATTTTCTAAATCCTTTAACTAGAAATATAGTTTTCCGAGCTATGCGCATAAGGCACGCATATAAACTGAATGGACGAAATGATCGAGAATTTCTAGTTTACACATTTCTAGATGGTAAAACAGTATTCTGAATATTTCGAATATTCTGAATCTTTTGTATTGCGAGAAATTCTTGCTTGATTTTCTAGAATTGGGTAATAAACCAAGATTATAGTTGCTGAAACCCACCTCTTGTAGTCTCATTTATTTGCAGAAATTTTTAAATAACTTTGCACTCTATAATATAGGCAAACGCTCTAGAATTCTAATAGGGGCTTCTAGAACTCGCTTTCCAAGGGGACTAGAATTTATAAGGATGGCATGGAACTATTTTTTCTAGAACCACAATTTAGATTCTAGACGTCAGTTACAGAATTTTTTCTCAGTGCAGTGAAAACCGGAAGTATGATTTTTTTACAAGTCCAAAACTTTCTTCTGTCCAATGTAGAAGAAAATAAAAACGATTAACAGCCTTCTTTAACATCTGAACTTGAAAATTATCGAAATAGAACTTACCAAAGGTTTCCCTTGGATCAGTTGAAAATAAATTAGTAATAAAATCACCACAAGCATATCACCTAATGCTTACTATAGGAGAAAGTCATATTTGCTCTGACAGCCTCAAATACTCGCAGTTTCACAGATGGTTCATGACATGCGGCATAATCATAATCATAATAAAAATCACAGACGCGCATCTACCTGTGTTCACAACATTTCTAACATATGGCATTTAATAATAAGCTTTTAGAATCTAAATGACTTTACATTGGCGTAAAGGTATGGTACAATGGCGGTATTAACGTAATTTTAATGAAGTACGTCACTGTTTCTTACGTAATATTTTGTTCAAAGGTGCAAAGCCAGCTTTATTTATTTACTTTTTTTTCTAAAAGGTCCAATCTCGAAGTTAATTATTATTTTTTTATAAAATGCGTAATTTTTCCTTGAAAGAATGCAAGCTTAGAAATTATAAAATGCCAACACAGTGCCGGACTTAAATTTTTTTAAATTTTATTATCAGTACTTTTTTTTTATTTTTAGGAAATACCTAATTTTCAACAAAATTTAGCAATTTTTCGACTATGACATGTACGTAGACAGACAGAAAATTTTTTAAGGTGGTTAAATTGCATTCAGGACATCTGGAAGCGTGTAAATCCGCAGAAAAACGGAACAAATGTACAAAATTTTTTTCTTATTTGTGTAGAAGAATGTAATAAATTTAAGTAAAATAAATGAAAATAATTTTTTTTTTTTTTTTTTTTTTTTTTTTTGTATCTAACGAATCACTCTCTAATTATTATTATTTTTTAAAGATTTTTCAGCACCTAAGATATGATTTTTTATATATTATAAAGGGCCCCGACTGGCTTCAAATAAATTCTTCTGTCATATACTATAAAAGGGTAGTGACCGCACTTGTCGACTAGTTAAAGCCTCTGCGCGAAAATGTAACGTCAGGATATGTAGTCCGTCTTGGAAAATTGATAGGCGCCCTGTATAAATAGCTTAACTTTAGGTCTTGCAAGTGCGTTCCTTTGAAAACGGCTGTAGATTATTTTTATTTTATTTTATTTTTGCAAACTTCCTGTATTAACTCCCTTTTCAATATTCTTTTGCATGCATTTTTTTTTTTTTTTTTTTTTTTTTTTTTTTTTTTTTTCAGTCAGTAGTTGAGTACGCTAGGTTTTGGTGGTCAGTTTTAAATCTCGGAAATTGGTGTTTCATAAACTCTTTTTTTTTTTTTTTTTTTTAACTTTCTCTGTAAATTCTGTTTTACATATTTATATATATATATATATATATATATATATATATATGTGTGTGTGTGTGTGTATGTGTCAGCTTTCTCTTATAGGCAATTTGTTAGGTGTCTACTTCGTTATGTCAATTTTATGTCTTCTGATCACATTATTTCTAAAAAATGTATATAATACGAGTAATAGTGGGTAATGGAAGTCGTGTGGTTATACACACCAGATTTTTGTTTAACTCGTGAGTCGTGAGGCATGCAACATATGCTGTGACATATTCAAGGCTGTGTCCATTGTGCTCGCCAGACTGCGTGAGGTCCCTGGTGCCAGATTGTCTGCAGTCTCGAGAAACCGGGCATACCAGGCGGTTTTTTCATCCTCATGGTTACAAAGTAACCGCGATTTCACGGATGGCTTTGATGTGCCGCTTGAGCACCCCACGCTAGGGTGGTACCCCGCCTTTTTGACGCCACTTGAAACTCCAATGAACTGTTGACCTGAGTGTAAACCTGGATACTCCTCATGACCAAAGACTGTTTGATTGGTGTTTGTCGAGTGGGAAAAATTGTTTCCCCCCTTTTTCAGATCACCAAGATTTTTGGAAGGACTAAAGTTTTCTGATATTAAATCGAGGACTTGGATTTATGTCTAGGTAGAGAACGGACGTTCTCCTGAAAATGTATAAATGTTACACATGCTAGGTTTTCACAGGTATCTGTGATGCATGTCGTATGGTACGATGTTAAAAGTAGTTTTATTAAAGTTATATTAAGTTTTGCACTAAAGTATTATTATTCTTTGTGTGTTACTAAAAACAAATCTTTGACTACTACCAATGTGAATATGTTTTCCACGCAACTTACCGACTATATCACTTTGCATCCAACCAGATTCTGTCATTGTGCTTCATAAAAAAGTGTGTGTATAGAGACAAGGCCCGTATCCAGAATTGGTGGTGGTGGTGTGTGTATGTGTGTGTGGGGGGGGGCGTGTTTTGGGATTTGAACCCACCCCAAACGCACCCCATTTTAGAGATGTCTCAAAATTTCTTGCATTATACTTTATCATTAACACTTTCTTTCTTTTTAACACTTTCTAATAAGGTTTAAAAGTGTTAATGACTTCGGTTTGTCTATTTGTCTGTTCACGCTCTAACTCCCGTAAATAATTATGGAATTTCTTGAAACTGATAGAATGTTGTTCAAATTTACTATTGGATATTCCTTATTGAAAATGCAGTACATACCTTTCATGGTCTGTGTACAGGGACACCCGAAAGTATTTCAAAGCATTGCGTTCTATGAGAGGTATTACGATAAATCATATTTTCGTACCTTTACTTTGCACAAATATTTATGAAATTGAAATATGTTATTCAAGTTCACTACCAGATGTCTTCTATAGAAAATGAAGTAAATACCACCAATAGTTTGCGTACAGGGGCACACGAAAGTATTTCAAAGCATTGCGTTCTATGAGAGATATTTCTATAAACCAAATTTTAATAATTTTATTTTGCACAAATATTAATGAAATCAAAACATGTTATTCATATGTACAAAAAGAATGCTTTCTATAGAATATAGTATGAATAGTATTAAGATTTAAAGGACCACGCAAAAATATTCAGTTACATTTAGGGATATTATTGGAAGTTTCCTAAAATTACATTTTCATTAAGCATTTTAACACTTTCTAACATTTTTTAACACTTTCCAACAAGGTTGTACAGTGTTAACGAATTCGGTTTGTCTGTCTGTCCATCTGTCTGCCTGTCTGCGCTTTAACTCTCGTAAATAATCATGAAATTTCTCGAAACTGATATATGTCATCCAAGTTCACTTGATGTTCCCTATAAAAATGGAGTGAATATCTCTACTGGTTTGCGTACAGGGACATTCCAAAGTATTCCAAAGCACTGCGTTATATGAGAGGTTTTTTGGTAAACCATATTTTAATAATTTTAATGAAATTGAAATATGTTATTAAAATTCACTATCGGATGTTTTCTAAAGAAAATGGAGTAAATACCACACCTAGTTTGTGTTTAGGGACAGCCGAAGATATTCCAAAGCATTGCGTTCTATAAGAGGTATTTCTTTAAACTAAATTTTAATAACTTTACTTTGCACAAATCTTTATGAAATTGAAATAAGTTATTTATATGCACAAAAAAAATGCTTTCTACAGAATGCAGTTTGATTAGCATTAAATTTACAGGGCCGCACAGAAATATTCATTTACATTAAGGGCGTTTACTGAAAATTTGCTGGAATTGAATTTTCGTTTACATTAAACGTTTTTAACATTTTTAACAATTTTTGAGTGTGAATAAGATAGGTATTAGTTTGTCCGATTGTTCGTCTCTCTGCCCATCCCCAGCGTCTGTAAATATTTTCAGAAATTTTAAAAAATGATCCATATGTTATTCAGTTTCACTATGGAAGGTTCCCCATTTAAAATGGCATTAATAGGTCCTGTAAAACTGGTGTGTATACAGGGATACTCGAAAAAGTTTTAGGATAACTATACTTATAAATCACATTTAAATAACTTTATTCTGCAAAAATAATAAGGAAAGGGAAATTTATTTTTAATATGCTAAAATAATAATAACAGGAGACTTGGCGTTGAAATATTAAAACCCGAATAAACTGCTACGTCAGAAACGCCAAAGAAAAATATTGGAAATGCATACAGCTGTTTCGGTAGCCTTAAGCGTACCGTCTTCAGTGCAAAAAGGATTCTGAATCAGGAGAAGTGCTCGTATATATAGGAGAGGGGCCGGATTTAGGTTGAACCTATTGGTTGAACTAAATCCGGCCCCTCTCCTATATATACGAGCACTTCTCCAGATTCAGAATCCTTTTTGCACTGAAGACGGTACGCTTAAGGCTACCGAAACAGCTGTATGCATTTCCAATATTTTTCTTTGGCGTTTCTGACGTAGCAGTTTATTCGGGTTTTAATGCTAAAATAATGTTTTTTATAGAATATGATATGGTTAACTTTGAGATTTACAGGACTACACATAAATATTCAGATATATTAAGAGCTGCATTTTCTTTTGTGTTAAGCATTTTTAACATTTTCAACAATGTTTAAGATTGATTATGAATTCAATTAGTCTCTCTGTATGCCTTTCGATCCTTCTGCCTGCCTGTTATGTGATAACACAGGCTAAGAACATTGAAAGTTATACAATGCAACAATTACGTACAGTTAGAAAGTGTTAATAATCAATGCGTACCGCATGATTTTCCGTTCTTATTTTTTTCTCATATACTTAGAATTATTTAACAAATTTAAAAACAGTCGTTTCAATGTAGCAAATAGTTGAAACAGTAATATGAAAATTATACATACTATACACTGCCTATAGTAATATGAACACTTTATGTTTACTACAGTTGGCCCAATTCTGGACTATTAACAATTACCATCTCGTTGTTGACTGCCTGCAATGGCCCACTAACTATTTTCTCTCTACTGCTAGCTGCCAGAAGCTACCCATCACTGATCCACTAATATATTTTCATACTACTGCAGACTGCCAACAGTAAATCAGTCGAATGTGGCCCTATCGGCCGGCATAAAAGGTTTCTTTCGGCGTAAAAGGTTCCCTTGTCACTAGCGGGCCAGCTGTTGCTACTGGTGGCAGCTAACACCTGACCTTGTGTTGGCGATTATCTCATATTTTGCAGGATATATATATATATATATATATATATATATATACAACAATAGTAGAAAAAATAATTCATCATTACAATGATCAAATACCAAGAAGGAAGAATAGAATAAATCAATAAACAATTACAAATATATATATAAATATCAGACAAAATTGTATGCAACGGGATAATTTATTATTATAAATTGTTGTAAATTATTTCATTGTATAACAATACGCGTCTACATATTATTATTATTATTTTTTTTTTTTTTTAATATGCTCTAAATGGTCTTTCATGATTCATCATCCAGAAAGTATAAACTATAAACGCAAGCAAAAAAAAAAAAAAAAAAAAAGACAAGTGAGAGAGAGAGAAAGAGAGAACTAGAGTTTATTAATGTTGAAAACTTCTTTATATAGTTTCCATTTAATTTCAATATTTAATTTTTTAATTTCTATACAACTCCGAAATGTCAATTTAAACTTTAAGATAAAATAATTAGATCAAATTTATTCTTAGAAAGATGCTTTTTTTTCTTTTTTCATGTTAGTGTAAACTGTTTTATTAAATATAAATATATACCTATCAACATTGAAGGATCAAAATAACGGAAATTTTATAAGTGGCAACTTCAGGTCTAGACAACATTGATGAGTTTTCGACATATGGCAATATTTAACAGTTTAATCCATGGCTTAAACTGTCAAAAATTTATATGCGTAAGTTAAATTTAATTATTAAGTAAAAATTTAGTAATTATTAATTAAAAATAGTGCTATATATTGAGATTCGTGAGAATTTCTTTCAGCAAAATAAAAAATCTTGCTTAAAAAATTGGAAGTTTGTTGAAATTTGCAATAAATTATAGGTATAACTTTAAAATATTTAGAATAAGGTAGATGGAAGACGATTTCAAAATAAGAGAGTTTCCCTTGAAGTAAGAGAGAGTAAGCAAGTATGTAAATATAAGTATCAAAGGACTGCATAAAAATTAGCTTTTGTAGCTTTTACAAAATTGGATTTGTGGAATTTTCCGCGTGATGAAATCTTTACTCCTTTTAAAACATTTCTGCAATTGGAATTATATCTTCTTGACGAACGGTTGTGAAAATAAAAGCCGGCCGTTTAATGACAGCACTTTGCATCCTGTATGTTATGTGCAAGATATTGTTCTTTTTGTTGCAAGGAACAACAATACTGAGCATTCATAAAAAGAAAACAAAGCAAAAGCTAAGAAAATAAAAGTCAGCATTTCACAACAATTACATTTTTAAATTGATAACAGTGGATCCACAAACAACAATGAAACATAACAATGGTCTGAAATATACAGAAAAGTTTTTTCAACAATAATTCTTTACAATCAAAAAACGAATTACAAGTACGTTGTGATTTGTGATTGTCTTTAATTTAAAAGCGATTAATTCTGATATTTATTGCTAAAACTGATTTGACTTAAATCTAAAATGGATATTCTACGTAAAAAGTACAAGCTGGGTCAAATTGACCAAAAAACCTATCGAGAAAAAGTTACTGAACTCACTATCCTTCATTTGGAATCTATCAATTATAAATACCTAGGAAAAGTAGCTGATGGAACTCATGGAATTGTTGTTGAATTGAAAAGTCCAAACTCGGCTTTGAAAGTAGCAGTTAAGATAGTGATTGATGAACTTGTTAAAGATGGAGAAACAATCCTCTGGTCTAAACTTGCCAATGAACATATTCTTCCTCTTATAAAGTGGCGTGACATAGCAGAAACTAATTCAAAAGCCTTCTTTTCCTTAAAACATCCCGCCACTTTAGAAGAAAAACTTAAACAATCTTCCTTCCTTTCTGATTGTAATGGATTTGAAAAAGCAGTTTCCTGCATCAGTGATATAACTAATGGAATTAACTATCTTCACCAGCAAGGTTTAAGTCATATGAATTTACAAACTGATCATATTCTTTTGAAATACAACAATAAAGCTCGAATATGCAGTTTTGGATACCTTACCTCTAAGGAGGAAAAAGAACTTAAATATGGGACATCTGCTGTCTTCTCTCCCCCCAAAACTCATGGAACAAATTGTAAACTAGACGGCCAGAAATTTGACATCTGGTCTTTGGGTATAATTGCAACAGAAATATTCACTGGACAGTATCTTACAAAACAGATATCCAAATGGAAAAACAAACCTTCAAACTGGTACTTTGAACTATATGAGACTATATTCGATATGCTGGAGAAAGAAAAATTCCACAACTTGGTGAAAAGAACTTTTAAAAATTCCATGGATATAAATTCAAAAATAGACCAAGTCCTCAATTTTATTACATCTTGCCTCATTTTCAGTTCTAGAGATCGACCTGCTGCTGAAGATATGCTGAAGCACCAGCTTCTAGGAGGCAAGACCGAAAAATATTATCCAAAGCAATGTCCTGATATATGGCTTGAAAAAGTAAGTCCTATAGATTTGCTGATGTTGGGACTAGAATATAAAAACCAGTCTATTATAGAAAATAATGCTGAGAACTTAGACAATGTCAATAAAATAAATAGTGTTACAGAATTAGATAAAGCAAATGATAAAGATGCAGAAAATACTACTATAAATTCTAAAGAAACATTGGCAATAGAAAATGTAAAAGAACTTTCTGATGAATTTGAAAATGAAAAAAGTTCTTTTGAAATTCTCAAAGAACTGACTCATGTTATGGAACTAAAAGAGGAAGACACTAAAACAGAAACTTTTTCTTTGACTATAAATGAAGATAGTTTCCAAAAACATTCAATTTTGTTTAATTCAGATAAAGATGAAACAATTTGTAAAAGTTCTGATTCAGTTCTTTCTAATGAGAATGCCATCATACAGAATAATGCGAAGAAAGAAACGTCAAATGCTGCAGAACCAGAATTAGAATATCATACTTCTATAGAAAAATATGATGGTATTACCATTGAACCTAATTCTGTAATTTTGAATGAAAAGAATTCTGATGATGAAACAATGATAAATGATTTGAAGAAAGATGAAATAAAAGAAAACTTTTTTACAGTAAAAATGAACAATAGCAAAATCAAAAAAATACACGACACAAGGCTAAGTGATTTTCATAAACATTCCAATGAATCGAACTTTCAAGAAAATGTTAACATGAATATGAATTCAATGAAAGAAAATTTTTGCACAACAGATTTATTGGACGATAATAAAATGAAAAATGATGAAGTGGAAGATAATAAAAATGTTGCTGATGTAAACATAAATGAACATATCAATAATGAACATTTGGAGAAAAATAAGTTTGACTTTGAAACAAAGGATAAAAACTCACAAATAGGTGAAGAAATACATAATGATATTGAAATTGACAATGATGAAAATCTAAATAATAGTGTTCTTGACATAAAAGATGAAGTCAATGCAAGTGACAATGATATAAAGCAAGAAAAAGTGCCTGCAACACAAAATAGTTCTAAAGTTATTGATTCTAATGACAATTTTCAAAAATGCTTACAAAGTAACGACAAAAAAAGCAAAAAGAAAAGAAATCAAATACATAATTCAGAAAATAATAAAAAAAGAAAGGACATATTAGTGCATGACTTTGAATATTTATCTGAAAAGTCGCATGGAGTAAATCATAATCAAAAAACTGTCCTAAAAAAGAATAAAACGCTGACACCAAGAAAAACTTATTCCAAGAAAAGTATGAAACAAAATATCAGACCCTCTGTTTCGTATGTTGAAACATATGATAAGTATGAATTAGAGCCTGGAGAAATTCCACTTTTCAGAAAAGATGATGAAAAAATAGTTGATCAAGCAGGGACGGAGTATTCAGTAACGTCCTTAAGTGTATTTAAAGAAGGTTATACAGATTTAGAAGAAGGAGAAATTAAGCCTAACAATCGAGGTTCTGTCAGCGATATAAGCCTCAGACATGGTCACAAACATTTTAGAAAAATCCGTTCCTGGTGGAAACGTCAAAAACAAGCTCTCACAAACATCTTTAGAGCCTGTGTTCCAAAAAAATAACATTATTTAAAACAGATAGAATAGTTTTTAAAACATATTGACAATATCTTGGAATAAGCATCCTAACTAGAAAGCAATATTGAAAACAGCAATATATAGCCTGGTTTTACAATACACTCTTATTGAACCTCCAAAAACTCAACCCGCTCGGAGTAGCAATTGCTAAATTTATTTTGTCTTGTAAAATTTTGATCATCAATAAAATGTTGCTCTGGGTAAACTATTTTTGTCTCTTGTTTTTTTTATTTAACTAAAACATTTTATCTTGATATAGAAAAAAAAAGTAAATAAATAAATGAATGAATAATAAGAATTTGTTTTCAGATAACGTTTATAAAACAGTAAGGCTAAGATTAAAAATTAATTAATTAATAAGAAAGAGAGATAGAAAGAAAAATGAAAGGAAAGAAACACAAAATACGTAGTTATTATACTTGCTTCTTATAGATATAGTCTCTAAAGAGAGTAATGTATGTAAGGTTAAAACCTTAGTAAAAAAAAAGGGGGGGGATGTAATCTTTTATTTACACAACTCTCTCTCTCTCTCTTTCTTTTCTTTTTTTTTTTTTTTTGTTCTGTCAAGAGTCAGATAAATTATAAGGGGATAAATCATAGTATATTGCGCATTCTGATGAAAAAGAAATCTGTAGATGAAGAAAATTTTTCTTCATTGGCAATTGCCAACTTAAAGAAAATGCTCATTGAAAATCACAGATCTCATATTACCTTGTAAGAAATTTAACTCCCATTAAGAAGAAAAAATAAACAAAAACCAAACTAAATAAATAAAAACATAGCATTAAATACTTCATCAAGAGCATATATTGAATTATTGTATGCAGAAATTGGTAATTTTTCGTAAATCTCTAAGTTTAAAGCTAAGATATGTCCATTTATATCCACTTTACTTGGGAGGGATGCTGAAATAATTGGGAGAAAAAAGAAGTTATATTGTGTTTACAATGTATCCCTAATTTATTTTCATTTTATATAGTATTCTATTTTTAATACTCTTCAACAAAACTGAAGTGGTTATAACTTCGGTTTGTTTGTCTGTCTGTGCTGTAACTTACCTTAATATTTTCAAAAAATCCTGAAACTCAAACTTATACATGTTATTAACAGGCTTGACTTAGCTTAACAAGGGCTGGAGCAGATACTTCTGGGGAAGCCCTTACACTTACTTACAACCAAAAAAGGGTGTTAAAGTTTTACATATGTTTTTTTTTTTTTTTTTTTTTTTTTTTTAAGGAGGGGGGGGGGGGGGGGATCGCCGTGCATCCTCTTTCCGTAGTGAGGCCCTGATTATTCAAGTTTACCATGGCATGTTCCATATTGAAAATTATATGAATACCACGACTGATTTTTGTACTGGGACACTAAAAAAAAATCCTATGCATTGCACTCTATGAGAAGAATTTTCATAAATCACATTTAAGTATTTTTGTACTGCACAAAATACAATGAAATTGAGATTTATTATGGTACAATTATAGTATTTCCCCTCAGCTAGATTTGGCGATTTTTCTTTGGCGCCGACTTGAGCGATAACGATGTCGTTCTGGATTGTTTGCGATATAATATGGCAGCCTACATGCTATTTATTTTGGATTTATGATTTTATGATTTATAATTCAGCTTATGATTTTATGATTTATGCTATATGATGTATGATTTTTAGATTTATGATTTAGCCATAATCGCCAACGAAAAATCGCCAAATCTAGCTGAGGGGAAATACTATAGTTGTTCCATTATTATTCATGTGCATAAATAGTAAAAATATTTTCTGTAGAATAGGATATGACTAGTATAAAGTTTTATAAGGCCACAAAAAGAATATTGATCAGATCTTGTAGTATATGTTAGTATGTGTCTCATAGTATATGTTTGATTCTACGACGAACCATTTTTGAGCTTTGAAAGACACAAAACCGGTTTTGTAAAACGGTTTTAAATACTTCCTTATACCTTGTATAAGGGAGAGGTGGGGGGATCATTTTTATCAAAAAATATGGTTAGAAAATAAACCTTAATTCAACTGTATTCATTAGGATTTATTAAAAATTATTTTTTTACTAAAATAATATATAATTTGGAAGATTATGTATTTGTAACATAATTTATATCCAGGCACAATGTATTAAAATTTTCAAAGCATACTTAAAAGAAAATCCCGCCATAAATTATGCTAAATGTTTTATTCTTAAAGTTTCAGTTTCATTATCGTCTATAGCTGAAAAATTGATGATTTATACTAACAAGAATATTTTTCTTCTATGAAAAAATAGGTACACTATGCAGCAGAATCTTTTTTTTAGCAGGTATTAATATATTAATATATAGTATATACATTATTAATACCTTTTCAGACATTGCATAAAATGAAATGATATCACTAGGAAAACATGAACAATTTGACATATTTCTATATGTACACACATACATATGCATACACATACACACACTAGACATACATACATAGGTATATATATATATATATATATATATATATATATATATATATAAGTTATATTAAGTATATATTTTAAAAAGCATGTGATGCAGAAAAAAAATCATCGTGTTTTTTCAGATAACCTGTGAAAAGTGAGTACAGATACAAATGAATACATATAATAATAATAATAATAATAATAATAATAAACTTTATTTTATGTTACAGCTGCAGTGCATTTCAAGCATTATTTTTTAGAAAATGTATTATTAAATTTTAAATATTACTCTATTTTTTTTTTTTTCATTAATTTGTTACTGGTTCCTTTTCTCTTCGGGCAAAGCTTTCACAGAAATGAAGGAAATTGCGTGTGGCGATAGGTTGTATTCGAACCAGGGCTGCGTTGATGGCGACGCTACAGTACTCCCCCTCGTAGAG
The DNA here is from genome assembly GCA_963930645.1 of Salticus scenicus. Taxonomy (NCBI): domain Eukaryota; kingdom Metazoa; phylum Arthropoda; class Arachnida; order Araneae; family Salticidae; genus Salticus; species Salticus scenicus. Next base: position 118,176,474 of record OZ005658.1, on the reverse strand, counting down.
AGTACGCCGTCGTAAGAGGATATTATTGCTGTAGACGGTAGCAATTACCAGATTGTGTTGTCACTGTCAGTGGCCCCGTTTTGCCAAGTCGAAGGAGTCAGTTGTCTGCAGTTGTGTTTGTCGATGCGGCGAGTTGAAGGCGTGGGGCATGACAGGTTTTGTGCAGTGAACACAGCGTTTCACAGACTTTGTTGTTCATAGGGTTTTTGATGCTGCCATCTATTGCCATAATCAAAGTTGCTTAGGAGCGTCCGTGGTCACCAATGAAGGAATGTGCGTGTTGCAGCAGGTTGTATTCGAACCAGGATCATTTGGGTAGTAATCCAGCGCCGTACCTCTGGACAAAAGGTTAACCCATTGCCATTGGTAAGTTAGGATTATCTACCCTTTGAATGGTGTTGATGACGTCGCTACAGAAATATATGTGGCATAACATGCTCTTCTCTGTATGCACCAGGAGTTCCAAAAGATCTCATAAAATATGTCCTCTATTTGATAAAACATCTAAATACTATTGCTTCTACAATGAAGAAAAAAATATGTATGTAAAAATAAATAAAATCATACATATATATAAATAAATTATTTTTTTATATATATCAGAGATATATAAATAAATAAAAAGAAACTGGCTTTCAAAAAATACCCTTACAGACAACTTATTAGAAAAACTATCTATGAAGGCATGAATTCGCAGGCTTCCTAAATTAGTTATTTCAAATATATTTTATAACAAATAATTCTTTATTTAAAAAATCAACAGTCATATAATTAAATAAAGTTTGACTTACCTGGGTTGTCACAGGTAATCATATATGCCATTGGTGAAGAACAATCTCCTTACTTTATCATCAGATTGTACGCTTGAAATTAGATGAAAAAATGCATAGATATATATATTTTATGGAACTTCTGTTTTAAACCATAACTACTTCTTTTTCTGTAATAAATGTAGATTAGTATATGTAATCTTACATAATATGTATATGTTATTTTTTCTTATTGAATCAGTAATTTCTAGACTGAAAATTCTTTTTAAAAGATTTAATCTTAGAATCAAAAATACGATGAAGTAGAATAAAAAAAATGGAACATCTGTCCCGAACAAGAAAAGTTACATGATTGAAAAAGTATTACAGTTCGTAGAGAGACGCGACATATCGTCACGTGGTGCGGCAGGTGCATTGAACAATCAGTTGGCGGGAAACAAAAAAGTCTGGAACATGAAAACGAAAGTCAATAAAATTGTTCTGAGATTACGTATCACAACACCCCCTCTTAAGCTCAGAAATTTTTAATTGTTCATAAGACAATGTCTAAGTCTGTTAAATGCAGTTTTTGGTAGAGCCTTTGTGAGGGTGTCGGCTGTCATTTCATAGGTAGGTTTGTATTGAAGCTTGATTAGGCCTTCCTGTATCAGGTTTCGCAGAAGATGAAATCTCAGCTGTAAGTGTTTTGTTTTGGAGTGGAATTTATCATTTTCAGCAATCTTGATGGTAGATTGGTTGTCCTGGTACAACACTATAGGACATTGTCGCGGCAAATTTAAATCATCTAGTAGCTTGTTGAGCCACTGTACTTCAAGTGCAGCACTCGCAGCTGCGACGTACTCAGCCTCTGCTGAAGACATGGACACACAGGACTGTTTCTTCGAAGTCCAAAAAATTGGATTTTTACCCAATATAAATAAATTTCCAGAGATGGATTTTCGATCACTTGGATCATTGGCCCAATCAGAATCCGAATATGCTCTAAGAACAGGTTCACCAGAGTTACAAAGTTTTAATTTAATATCTTGGGTATTTTTCAAGTAACTGATAACCCTTTTAACTGCCTCCCAGTCTTTCGCTCTAGGATTTTCGTTTCTACGGCTTAAGAGGCCAACGGCAACACTTATATCAGGTCGCGATACTGTAGAAATGCAAAGTAACGCGCCTATAGCCTGTCTGTACATTGTGTTGTTTGGTAAGAGATTGTCATTATCAGTTAATTTTATATACCCTGGTTCCATCGGTGTGTCAGAGGGCCGTGCGTTATCTAGCCCAAATTTGGTTACAATGTCTTGTATTTTATTACTTTGATCAAGCGTAATTACCCCTTTACAAGGTCTTTCTATGTTTATGCCGAGGTAATATTTGGCTTCCCCAAGGTCAGTTAATGGATATTCTTCCCTAAGTTGATCAATTAATATGTCAATATTGTGATTTTTACCAGCTATGAGTAGATCATCTACGTAGACAAGAATGTAAGTTTCTGTGTTATCTTTATTACGGATATATAAGCATTTATCATGCTGACTTTGTTTAAATCCTAATTTACACAATGATTCATTTATTTTCAAATTCCACGCTCTAGCGGCTTGTTTCAAGCCATATATCGCTTTCTTTAATTTACATATTTTATTTTCTTCGCCCTGGACAACATAACCCTCGGGTTGATGCATGTATACATCTTCTTGCAAATTTCCATGTAGGAAAGCAGTTTTGATATCTACATGCCTTAGATTCAAATTTTTATATAGTGACATGGTCAGAAAACTTCTTAGAGTGGTATGCGATGCAACTGGTGCAAAAGTTTCGTCATAGTTCACCCCGTATTTTTGAGAAAAACCCTTGGCTACTAGCCTGGCTTTATATTTCTCGACTTGTCCTTGGCTATTGTATTTTGCCTTGAACGCCCACTTACACCCTACTACTTTGGTCCCTGGTTGAGCGTCAACAAGTTCCCAAGTATTGTTTTGTCTGAGTGAATTCATTTCGTCGAGTGTGGCATTCAGCAAATTTTCTTTTTCAGTTGGGTTTTGAATTTTTAGTATATCATCAAAACACTTGGGCTCATCAATTCTTTTGTCATTTACTGCAAATGCAAATCTGTCGGGCGGAACACCTTTATTTAATCGTTGTGATCGTCGCGGCAGAGTTTGCGTGTCATCCGGACTATCGTTATCGCCCGCTATATCTATATCTATATCAGTATCTAATATTGGTAATTTGGACACCGGAATTTCATCATTTGAATTTTTATTCTTGATTTGTGATGTTTTATTATTGTGGGATTCTCTATTCTCATCTTCCAAGAATTTTACTGTTCTGCTAATTATTACATTTTTATTATTTGTGCAAATTCTGTAGCCTTTGCTACGATTATCATATCCCACAAAAATTCCTTCTTGAGCGGTGCTATCCAGTTTTCCCCTATGTATCTTATGTACATATGCGTATGCGCGACATTCGAATGTTTTTATATTTGATAAATCGGGTTTACGGCCGGTCCATTTTTCGTAAGGAGTTGAGTCGCATGAGGAGGTCGGGAGCCTATTTTGTATGTAATTTGCAGTATTTACGGCTTCCCCCCAAAAGGAATTCGGTAAATTACTGTCTTTAAGCAGACAGCGTGCCATTTCGGTCAGCGTACGATTTTTACGTTCTGCCACGCCGTTCTGAGCACTAGAGTAAGGAACGGTAAACTGGTGCTCAATTCCTTCTTTATTCAAAAATCCATTTACTTCCATACTAGTGTATTCACCCCCGTTATCGGAGCGAATTCCTTGCACTTTTCGGCCAAATTTGTTTGCGGTCATAGCCACATATTCCTTTAACTTAGAAAATACCTCAAACTTATTTCTTAGCAAATATATAATAGTATAACGACTAAAATCGTCGATAAATGTAAGAAAGTAATATTTTCCACCTACAGTGGGGGTTTTCATAGGGCCACATAAGTCTGTGTGGACTAGTTCGAGTGGTACGGAGGCTCTGAATTGTGCAGCTTTGGGGTAAGGTGAATCGACCAATTTAAACATTATGCATGTTTTACAATTAGTATTATGTCTGCAATCATTTAATTTTATACCCACAGCCATGTCCTTGTTAACTAAATCTTTAATGTGGTTAGTGTTTCTGTGGCCAAGTTTCACATGCCACTTGTTTATGCAATTTTCGTTATCACGAGTTTGTATTACAATGTTCGCTGTGTGTTTGTTTTCAGAATAATTTAATTGACATTCATATAAGTTATTTTTCACATATCCCTCAATGCATGTATTACCCTGATTTACAATTTTACAGGTTTTATCATCAAATACAGCGATACAGCCATTCTCTGTTGCTCTTTTTATAGAAATTAAATTAGTTTCTATTTCAGGGACATAAAGAACATTTTTAAGTGTTATTTTGTTCTGTGTGTTTTCCGAATTTACGGTATACAAATCCACAGTACCGGAACCCAAGGATTTTAGCTGCGTGCCGTTCGCGATAGTGACGTTAGAAACGTTATTTTTAAGTTCGCGAAATTTTAGTTTATCATTGCAGATATGTGAAGACGACCCTGAATCAACCACCCAATTTACAGTTTTATCTCCAACATAAAAATAATACAATTTATCAGCTTTTGGTTCATTGCTCCCCTCTGCAATTTGAGCGCTATCTGGCTTCTCTTTGTTCTGAGAACATATGTTGGATCTGTAGTTTGGTTTTTTGTTGAAATTTTTATCGTAACTTTTAGCAGAATTATTTTTATTTTTCAACTTATAGCACTCTTCTATGTTGTGGTTGCTTTTCCGACAATATTTGCAGAATTTCTCCGATGTGTTATGGTTTTGGACTTTTAACGCTGAGTTTTCAACTGTTTTGTTTTCTAGCCTTTTGGCATATTCATCAGCCAATTTGTTTCGTATATATTCAGGTGTCAATTGCGCTTCGTCTCTCGATTCGAGACTTGTTATGAGAACGTCATACGAAGGAGGGAGTGAGCATAGCATTAATGCAGCTAGGTGCGATTCATCTATGACTTCACCTATGGCAGTGAGTCTGTCGCGTGTTTTATATATGTCAGATATATGTTGGTTTATGTCACCACCTTCGTTTAATTTTATGGAATAAAGTTTCCTAAGTAAGAAAAGTTTACTTGTAAGTGACGATCTTTCGTGGACTTTTCGCAGAGCATTCCAGCACTCTCGTGCTGTATCTAGATTCATAACATACACAATCTGGTCATTATCAATAAGTAAATTAATAATAGCTCTGGCCTTTCTATTTTTAGAACGCCACTGATCCGTAATTGGGTTAGGAGGATCGTCAGTAATCACTGTAAAAAGATCCTCTTTTTGCAAGTACATTTCCATACGGAACTTCCACATATTATAATTTGTGGAGTTCAGCGGTTCGATTTGGATATATTTTGTTGCTGACATACTTAAACAAAATTTTTGTAACAGTTTTGTTAATATTTGTTCAATACTTAAACATTTATTTAATATTTTAAATCAACACAGTTTGGATAAAATAGTACTTGAAGAAGAAAATAAAATTAAATAGTTTTCAAAAAATTAAGTACTTGAAGAAGAAGATAAATAACTTTCTACGTACTTTTCAATACTTTCGATTTAGTCTCAAGCCTCATAATCTATTAGAAAAACTATATATGAAGGCATGAATTCGCAGGCTTCCTAAATTAGTTATTTCAAATATATTTTATAACAAATAATTCTTTATTTGAAAAATCAACAGACATATAATTAAATAAAGTTTGACTTACCTGGGTTGTCACAGGTAATCATATATGCCATTGGTGAAGAACAATCTCCTTACTTTATCATCAGATTGTACGCTTGAAATTAGATGAAAAAATGCATATATATATATTTTTTATGGAACTTCTGTTTTAAACCATAACTACTTCTTTTTCTGTAATAAATGTAGATTAGTATATGTAATCTTACATAATATGTATATGTTATTTTTCCTTATTGAATCAGTAATTTCTAGACTGAAAATTCTTTTTAAAACATTTAATCTTAGAAACAAAAATACGATGAAGTAGAATAAAAAAAATGGAACATCTGTCCCGAACAAGAAAAGTTATATGATTGAAAAAGTATTACAGTTCGTAGAGAGACGCGACATATCGTCACGTGGTGCGGCAGGTGCATTGAACAATCAGTTGGCGAGAAACAAAAAAGTCTGGAACATGAAAACGAAAGTCAATAAAATTGTTCTGAGATTACATATCACAACACAACTTGGTGCAAGAAAATCCAAGAAACAATAAATTATTAATTAAAGAACTGGTGTACAATAAATACTTAAACTTTAAAACTTCTCCACACTATCATAAAATAAAGGGTAGTACTGCCAGTTTCGAAAGAACGTGGCTTTTCTTCTTTAGGTGCAAAAAACACGTAGGCAAAAGCAAGACTGAACCAAAGCACTGAAGCAAGTCTTACTTTTGCCTCCAAGGTAGGAGCACGTGCTTTTTACACCTGAAGAAGATAGGCCACGTCCTTTAAAAACTGTGAGTGCTTCCATTTATTTTATGATGTTGTGAAGAAGTTTTAAAGTTGTATGTATGTTCGGTTTATGGCATCGGGTGTTGCCTTCCGACGGAATCCACAAGTCTGTGCCAGGTCTTCCGGTCATGGGTCCACTCTTCTTCCAGACCCCTATCCCTCATCGCTTTTTTAACCGACTTCAAAAAAGAAGGAAGGTTCTCAATTCAAACCGTATGTTTTTTTTATGTTTGTTAGCTCATAACTTCTGAACGGATGCTCCGATTTTGATACTTTTTGTTTTGTTGAAAAGGTCTTGGTCTGAAATAGGTCCCATTGAAATATCTTTACGATCTAAAAAAAATACAGGGTGCCCAAAAAAATCAGTCCAAACTCTTTTAACTGCTAAACGGCTGCATCTATAGTGATAAAAATGGTATGTAAGTATAGCAAAGTGGCCATGCAGTACAAGATTAAACCGCTTGCAGCGCCACCTGGTGGAAAATATCAGAGTTAGTGTTCCTATCTCGAGAACGGTTCTAGAGAAAAAAGAGAATTACAAAGTTGAAGAGTATCACCGATTTAGCATGCTAGCCGACATTCATGCTAGCGTTCCTATCTCGGAAACGGTTCAAGACAGGGGGAAAAAGCGAGTTATAAAATTGCAGAGCATCATCGATTTAGTACGAAAAGGTAGTTTAGACATTGATGCTAAAAATAAAATGCTAAAAACGTGCATTTATTTGTTCGCAATTTCTTACCCTATGCACACTTGAGTTACATTGCACACATTGTAGCGTAGCCGGTGAGACATACGCTATATAGTTTAAAATACGGTTACTTGATATTTTTTGTTTTGTTGTAAAGATCTTGGTCTGAAGTAGGTCCCAGTGTAATATCTTTACAATCTAAAGAAAATAAAGCGCCATCTGGTGAAAAACAGCGGAATTAGCGCTCTTATTTCAAAAACGGTTCAAAATGGGAGAAAAGTTAATTACGGAATTGTAGAGGATCACCGATTTACTACAAAAAGACAGATTTTAGACCTTATTGCTAAAAATAGAACGCTTAAAATGTGCAGTTGTTTGTTCGAAATTTCCTACACTGTGCACACTTGAACTACGTTGCACACTTTGCAGCGTAGCGGATGACACGTATACTCTGTGGTTCAAAATACTGTTACTGTAAGCAGTCACATCGATTAGCGCAAGGTCGTTTTCAACCAACTTCAGAAAGGAGGGTGTTCTTAATTAGAGCTATGTGTTGTTGTTGGTGTTTGTAAGCTTATAACTTCGTAAGAGGTGCTCTAATTAACCGACTTCAAAAAAGGGGAAGTTCTCAATTCAAAGCGTATGTTTTTTTGTTTTTGTTTTTGTTTGTTAGCTCATAACTTTTGAAAGGATGATCCTATTTTGATACTTTTTGTTTTATCGTAAAGGCCTTGGTCTGAAATAGGTCCCATTGCAATATCTTTACGATCAAAGGAAAATACAGGGTGCCCCAAAAAGTAAGTCCCGACTCTTTTAACTGCTGAAGAGCTGCAGCTATAGACATAAAAGTGGTATGTAGGTATAGTAAAGTGGACATTTGCTACGTGATTCAACCGCCTACAGCGCCACCTGGTGGAAAATATCAGAGTTATAACTCGGAAACGGTTCAAGACAGGGGAAAAAAGGGAATTTAAAAATTGCAGAGCCTCAACGAAAAGATAGTTTAGACATTAATGCTGAAAACAGAACGCTTAAAACGTGCATTTGTTTGTTCACTATTTCCTATTTTGTGCACACTTGAATGACATTGCATATGTTGTAGCGTAGCGGATGACATTTATGCTATGTAAAATTCAAAGTATGGTTATTGTAAGCGGTCACATCGATTAACGCATACACGTTTTAAACCGTTTTTATAAAGGAAGAATTTCTCAATACAAACCATGTTTCTCATTGTTGTTGTCGTTGAAATTTGTTAGCTTATAACTTTGTAAGAGATGATTTAATTTCAATACTTTTTTTTGTTGTTGTAATGATCTCAGCCTGAAATGGGTTTCATTATGATTTCCTTAAGGTATAAACAAATTACAGGAAACTCACAAAAGTCTATTCTCACTCTAACTGCTGAACGCATGCAGCTACACTGGTAAAAGCAGTATGTAAGTATCGATGTTGAAACATCTGTCCGTCAGCTGCAATGAAAATTTTGATCTTTCTTTGAACTTTACGCTGCACATTTTCCAGCGCAGCAGGTGACACGTATTCACTGTAAAGTTCAATACATATGCCTAACAGAATTTTTAGTTACGAATACAGCGTATCCGTTCTTCATATTTCTAAAGACTTTTTAATTTAACGTATGTCCATTCAATAGATAGTTTTTTGCTCATATCCGATACAGGAAAAAAAAGTGACACAAATTAAAAATGCAGCATTTGAGAAAAATCAACTTAAAAATAACTTGACTAGAATAAAACTGGCACAACTGTCTCTCGAGTGGATAACTTTCTAGATGGAGATATAACTTTTTTGTTCACATTGGGTGCATTTCATTTATTTTTGAAATTCATGTAATTTTGATTTGTGAAACTGCCGTCGAACGTCTTCAGATGTTATGCTATATGAATAAGTTTTCACTGAAAAGAGAAAAATAAAATCTTTTTGTAAAAAAATAGAACCGACTCCAAAAAGCAACTACTATTCAAACAACTAAGAAAAAAAAAATTGCATGAAATGAAACTGTAAATTGCGCCTAAAAGTATAAAATAATTTCCTTCGCCAAACAACCTATAACACTACAATTAATCATAACTTTTGAAGTCGGTGCAAATTTAAATAAAAATTGATACCTTTATTCAATACAAAAATTAAATCCTATTCAAAATACACATCTCACATTGTCACCTGCAAAACTCAGCCGAAAACTACTTTGTTTCAAGAAAACAAATAAGATTTCGTAAGCAGCAAAAGTAGGCGAAAATGCTGGTATCTGACGTCCTTGGTGAAAGAAAAATCGCAAAATTATCTAACAAACATATTTAAATTCTTTGTGATATCATGATTAATTTGATAAGGTATATGAAGAGAGTAATCAAGAATATGAAACAATACTTCGGACAATATATATTATGAAAATATACATCTTGCGTGTATGTTTTTGCATTATGTTTTGATCGCCAAATCCAAAAGCCACCAAGGATGATAGTTATCAAAATTATATCAAATTTCCAAAGGAAACTCTAACTTCGTAGAAATGTAAATACCGCATTGTGAAGAATGTTCACAGTTCTATGTAGATGCTACTAATGGACCAATTGTATACAGTGAAAAAATAATAAAGGAAACATGAAAATGGATCATTCGAGACAACAACATTTGTTGCTACCGATCTAAAAGCAAACCTTTAAAAACGAATTAAATTTTATTTAATTTTGCGCCGACTTCAAAAGTTATGATTAATTGTAGTGTTATAGGTTGTTTGGCGAAGGAAATTATTTTATACTTTTAGGCGCAATTTAAACTTTCATTTCATGCATTTTTTTTTTTTTTTTTTTCTTAGTTGTTTGAATAGTAGTTGCTTTTTGGAGTCGGTTCTATTTTTTTACAAAAAGATTTTATTTACATTATCCATCTAAGTCTTTCTTGGTTTTCCTTGTTTTCTTTTCTGATTTGGTATAAGCGATTTTATAAGCGATTTTTGGTATAAGCGATTTGGTTAAAAGCGATTTTAGGTAATCTTTCATCGTTCATTCTTTTAATATGACCAAACCAGATTAATTGCTTTTTTTTGAACGTCATCTAATATGGTTTTCTTTATTTTCATCATTTCCCTGATTCTCTCATTTATTACTCTCTCCATTCTTGATATCCTGCATGATCTTCTCAGGGCATCCATTTCAACAGCAACCAATTTCTTTTTTTCGTCTCCATAATTGTCCATCCCTCTGCTCCATACAACAGTATGCTTTTTACAATGGAGTTGTATATATTATACTTTCTCGTCCTAGATAACTCCTCACTCCACCAAATCGAATTTAATAGTTTTACTGCTTTTCTTCCTTGACAGATTCTATTCTTAATTTCCTGTGAGTCTCTTCCTTCTCTATTAATGTCTACACCAAGGTATCTATAATGATCACAACTTTTAATTTTGATGTTATTATTCAGACTTAGGTCCGTCTCGTCTCCTCCTATACATAGGTATTTGGTCTTATTGACATTCATGTATAGTCCCCATTTTTCATATTCTTCCTTAATTTTTATTGTCATTTTCTCTAAATCACTTTTACTTTTTGCAATTATGACTTGGTCATCTGCGAATTGTAGAGTAAAGATTGACATTCCATTTACATTAAATCCCATTGCTCTGCAATTTTCTTTCCAAATTTTTAATGCTTTATCAACATAAATTTTGAAAAGTGTTGGGGAGATACAACATCCCTGTCTAAGTCCTGTATCTGTTATAAAACCCTTTGACAATCTTTTGCCTATTTTTATCTTCGTTTTTGATTGTCTATAAAGTTCTTGGATCGCTCTAATGATAGTTGGATTTACGTTTATTTCATTTAATACACTCCATAATTTTGAAATTGGGACATTATCGTATGCCTTCGTAAGATCAATAAACAAAAGGTGAATTTGATTTCCCATGGCCATTTCCTTTTCAACAACTTGTTTAAGACAAAATATATTATCCATACATGATCTTCCTGCTCTAAATCCACTTTGCTCTTCACTTTCTTTCATTTTAATTTTTTCTTCAATAAACTCTTTTAAAATTCGTCCATAAAGTCTACTAAATGTTGCTGTTACAGTAATGCCGCGGTAATTTTCACATTTTTGTCGGTCTCCTTTCTTATAAATTGATGTTAAATATCCAACCCTCCATTCTTCTGGTGTTTCATCTCCATTTAAATATTTTTTGAATAATTGTGTAATTAATCTGAACAATTTTTCTGTTCCATTTTTTATCAGTTCTGCTGTTATTCCACCAGGGCCACTTGCTCTTTGATTTTTTAAATTTTTAATTGCCTTTTTAACTTTCTCAGGTTCCAACTGTATAGGTTGTCCCACGGAATCAATATCTGTATTTTTTATTTGAAAAGTTTCTGTTAGCAAAGTCTTATAATATTCTTCCCACTCCTTAACAGATATTCCCTGCCATGCATTACTACCTTCCTTTCTAATATTCCTTAAAAACTTCCATGCCTCTGTACATCGTCTTCCTCCTATATATGTCTCAATTTCCCTGCATTTTTTATCCCACGATGATCTCTTCTTCTCTATTACTAATTTCTTTGTGTTTTTTCTAAAAGTTCTGTAATTCTGTTTATCTTCTTCCCTTTTTGAACTCATCCATCTAATATAGGCCTCTTTTTTCTGTTGTACAGTCTTTTCAATTTCCTCATCCCACCAAAAGTTTGGGGAAATTCGTCCTTTCCTTTTTTGTCCTAGTGCTTCACTTGCAGCTTGGTGTAAAGATGCTTTAATATGTTGATACAACTCAGTTGCATCAGTATAATTCTTTTCTTCCAATTTTTCATCCAGTCTTACCTGAAAGCAGTGCCTGATTTAAGGCAGGGCATTCGGGGCATGTGCCCTGGGCAGTGAAGGGCCCCAAGAAATTCCATCATACATTTTAAAAAATAGCTAAAATTAAAAATTTCCATATTTTGCTGTAATAATAGTAGTTTTTTGTTTTTTGTCAATGTATAGAGGAATTACTGCGCTGTTTTATAAATCGGTGTGATGATCTTTCAAGGAAACTATCAACTCATTAAAAAAATTGCAATATTTTTCGCTAAATGCAAATACAACTGCATACTACCAATACTTGCATTTGCATTCCAAACTTTTACTAGGGCAACTAAATCCGAGGCACACATCGCAATGCAGGTACATGAGGGCGACGTACGTCGATCCGATAGATAAGCCATGGATCTTGTTTAGCCTTACTCTTACCAACAAAATGAAAAGTATTGTGAATTTTTAGACGGCTGAATCAGAAATAAGCGGTTTGTTGTACTATTAAAGTACGAGAAAAAGGGGGCCCATTGAACATGAGTGCCCTGGGCCTCCAAGTGAATAAATCGGTCCCTGCCTGAAAGAGTCTTTTGGTACTCTCTTCTATTAAACCTTCCAAGAAATATTCTGGGACATCAAGGTCCTCCATCTCTGTGGGATTTCTTCTGCCAGTACTTAGATTAGTTAAGTAAGGAAATGCAACTCTAGCTCGCACCATAAAATGATCCTAGCCACAGTCGGCTCCTCTTTGGAGTCTGACGTCTAACAATTTTAACTGAGTTTTTTGTTTAATAATTATATAGTCAATTATTGTTTTTAGTTGTCTAGTATGTTGGTACCACGTATATTTGTGAATATCCTTATGTTTATAGAAACCATTTGTAATCTTTAGATCGTTTGTTCTGCAAAATTCAATAATTCTTCTTCCATTATCGCTGACTATATCCTTTCCGAACTCTCCAACATCATTCCCTCTCTTGCTTCCAGTTCTTCCATTAAAATCGCCCATCATTAAAATTTCTCTTCTTCCTCCAATTTCATCAATAATTTCTTGTAATTTTAGATAAAATAAGTCTTTGACTTCTATAATTTCATCATCATTTGGGGCATAAATTCCCAGAATAGTGATTCTTCTCCCAAAAATATCCATATTGATCTTTAAAATTCTTTCATCCACAGCCTCAAAATTCTTAAGATTTCTCTCAAATTTCTTTTTCAATAAGACTGATACTCCTCGTCTGATACTGATACTTGCTCTTTCATCCTTAGGAACTCCTAAGTATAAATGAATAAATTCTCCAATTTTTTCTATTCCTGATCCTTTCTTCTTTGTCTCTGTTAAAACAATCAAATCGATTTTTATCGTATCAATTTCTCTCATTACCTCAATCCATTTTGATCTAATTCCCTGTACATTCCAGGTAGCCATAATCATAGTCCTTTTCCGTAGCCTAAGTTGTTGACCATTAGAAGCATCCGGTTTATTATTACTGTAGATTCTTTTAAAGTTTTAAATGTTTAAAGTTTAAATAAACAAAAAATTATTGTAAAATACACCAAATATTCGTTCTGTAAGAAGACGAATAAAAACTTTCTAAGCAAACACCATAAGCTGCTAAGACATGCTAATTAAATTACGCAAGTATTTTTAAAACGATAATTAAAAAGAATAAGAAATAAAATGATACTTTAAAAAAATTAAAGAACACGCTTTTATAGAAATGTGAACTAAAAAGCACAAAATATCTATCAGCATTAAAATGCAGGGTAAGAGAAAGTTGTGTGAGTGACACACCATAATATTTACATACACTTAAATCTTTAATTAAATAATTTAGAATTAAACAAAAACCATTTTTAAAAAATCTCCTCTGATTGGCCTCGAACGTTAGACCTTTAGGTTTGTAGCCCGGAGCTTTACCTCACAGCCACAGTGTTCACGTAGGAAAAGTTTTTTTTTTTACAATATAGATTTTTTGTTTGCTCCCAGACCAGTTACAAACATACATACAGGTAAAGCTAATAAAAGCGTGTTAAAAAAAAAAAAAAAAAAAAAAAAGGAAAGATCAAAATGTAACAGACGTAAATTACCAAACGATAGTCACATGAAACAAATGACATTCACTTATGCATTATTTATTATTAATTTCTGTAGGCATTATCACCTCATGAATTTATTATTTATTACTTCCTGTGTTATGTTTGAAAACATTTTACATCCTACTTCTATATAAACAAAAAAAAATGCTTTTAAAAAATCTATTTATCAACCATTTTTAACACTTTCCAACAAGGTTGAAAAGAGTTAATGACTTCGGTTTGTTTTTCTATCTGTCCGCGCTCTTACTCCCATGAAAATTCTTGAAACATATATATTAATATTTAAATTCATTATTTATGATAAGGTATTTTTATAAACCATATTTTAATAAATTTAATTTACACAAATTTGAATGAAATTAAAATATGTTATTTCAGTTTGCACAATCGGGTGCCTTTTATTGAAAATGGAGTAAATATCACCACTGTTTTGTGTACAGGGATACTCGACAGTATTCCAAAGCATTGCGTTCCATGAGAGGTATTTCTATAAACCATACATTAATACCTTTATTTTACTCAAATCTTAATTAAATTCAAATATGTTATTCATATGCACAAAAGAATGATTTCAATAGAATATAGTTTGATTTGCATTAAGATTTACAAGGCCAAAAAAAAATATTCAGTTACAATAAGGGGCTATTATTGGAAATTGCTGGAATTGCATTTTCGTTTACATTAGGCGTTTTTAACACTTTCTAACTATTTTTAAGTGTGAACATGGTTTGAATTAGTGTATTTGTCTGTCCACCTGCCCGCCTTCAGTGTCAATAAATATTTTCAGAATTTCATAAAAATGATGTATGTTATTCAAGTTCACTATGGAATGTTTCCCATTTAAAATAGCATTAAGAGTTCCTGTGTACAGGAACACCCCCCAAAATGTCAATGCATTTCTTTTAAGGAGAGACATTTTTATAAATCATACTTAAATAACTTTCTCCTGCAAAAATCATGAAGAAAGTGATATTTATTGTTTATAATCTATATATTAAGAAAATGTACAAAAAATGTTAGATTTGCAGTTTTCGATGAAGTTACATGTTTTGAGATTTCCTGAACTCAATTCGACCGGCTTCATCTCAACTTCTGTATTGCATAAACGCACCAAACCAAACATGGTGTATGAAATAGATATTCTGTAAAGATATGCTGTTTTAATTTGGGTGCATATCGGCCGACAAGTGTCGCTGCTGTGTTGCAAATTAATTCCGTTTATGAGAAGGCAATTATTTTGCTTTGCTTTGCAAGAAGTGGTCGAGTTTCGACCACTGGGCGATACTAGTCTAAATTAATGTTCTGTATAGAATATGATATGCTTAACCTTCGAATTTACAGAGCCACACTAAAATATTCAGTTACATTAAGGACTGCAATTGGAAAATAAGGGCTGCCTTTCAGTGTGTATTAAGCATTTTCAACACTTTCCAACAAAATTTAAGAGTGATTATACATTCAATTAGTATATCTGTGTGTTTTCCAGTCCTTTTGTCTGTTCATTGTGATATAACATAGGTAAAGAACATTGAGAGTATATGATACAACAAGTACGTACACTAGGAAAGTGGTAATAATCAATGCGTACCGCATGATTTTTCTTTCTTATTTCATTGGAAAACTGGTAATTAAAAATTTAAATTAAAAGAATTTTTTTTTTTTTTTTTTTTTTTTATGTATAACTAAATAGGTGACATTCTAAGCCCTATAAAGGTTACCAAAGTGGACTGAGAGGTCAGTATTAACTGTCAGTTTCGCAAAGATCAGTGATATTATTAAAAATTACGAGAACATGAATATTTTTATTTTCCGAAAATATTATGTAAGGAAAGTATTGTAATTATGATTTGCGAAATGGATTTTGTATTTCGCATAGCTCAAAAACGAATAGTTGTACAATGTTGCAAATATATATTTGTGACTGGACTGCCATGATATCTAGTTATACACCTCCAATTTTGGTCTTGATACGAGCTCCCTTTATAGAGATATCTACGATTTTAGATGGTGTATTTATTTATGTACTAGCCGCCTTCGGCGACCAGCTGTTTCGCAACCTTTGAAAAAGCTCGCTGTATTTAACTCCCGCTCGGTGGCGCCTTATCCCCGTTTCAGAACCTACAACAACTTGTTCGCTCACAGTGCAAACACCTTGGAAATTCTAATGGTACCAAATTTCCGCACTGTGGCAACTGCGGTGCCCTCTCCACATTTCATGATATGAAACGGCCTGTTTGCTCACCATGAAAAAGACGTTGGAAAATTCTGACCGTGGAAAATCCCCAAACAGGTGATGCCTTCAATCCCCTAATTCAAAATCTAATGTACATTACTACACCATTTTTAATTTGTATGTATAATGTGTGAAAAATTGTTTATTATAAGTCATGTTTAAAAAAAATGCTATAATTTTCCTTGTTTCTGAAAAAGCTATATCTCAAAATTTATTGTGTTTAACTACACCATTGTTTAGCTTACTCGTGTTTAAATTTTTGTGTAAAGTTTCCTTCAATTTTCCTTATTTATGAAAAATTATACTTAAAAATCTAATATGTATAACTACACTATTATTTCTCTTTACTCTTAACTTCGATAAATTTTACACTAAAAATGGCTAATCTATTATGGTTGATAACCAATTTCTGTTGAAATCCGTCTAAAATTCGCAAAATTACCTTTTTACTCCGCAGTTCAGATATTTTCATTAATAAACAAAGCAATTACATTTTAATTGCAAATTAAATGTTATTCTAACACGTAATCTATCTTTCAACAGACAATAGGAGTTTCCATAGCAACAAAATACATTTGAAGGATTTTTACTTCCACTAATTAAAATAATTTCATAAGTAACACATTATTTGAAAGCTTTGTTGATTTGGAATTGAACAGTAGATTACAGAAATTTCTACCGCCAGATATTTTAAAATTTCGATATTTCAAATTCTAATTAATTATTTTTAATACATCCTTCAAAAGATATTTTAAAGTTCTTTTAAATTATCGAAAGTTGTCACCAGATTTACACGTTTTGAGGTTTCCTGAATCAGTTTTCTATTGTATCTCAGCTACTAATTAAAATAATTTCATAAGTAATACATCATTAGAGAGCTTTTTTGATTTGGAATCGAACAGTGGAATACAGAAATTTGTACCGCCAGATGGCGCTGTAATATATTAAAATTTCAATATTTCAATTTCTAATTATGATTAAATTATTTTGACTACATCATTCGAAAGATATTTTAAAGTTCTTTTAAATTATCGAAAGTTTTAACCAGATTTACACGTTTTGAGGTTTCCTGAATCAGTTTTCTTTTATATCTCAGTTATTAATTAAAAAAAATTCATAAGTAATACATCATTTGAAAGCTTTGTTGAGTTGACACACATTTTAAAGTACTTTTGCATTATCGAAAATGGAATTCGAGATTTCAACCGATTTACACGTTTTGAGGTGTCCTGATTAGGTTTTCTTTTGTATCTCATCTACTAATTAAAATAATTTCATGAGTAATACATCATTTGAAAGCTTTGTTGATCTGGAATGGAACAATAGATTACAGAAATTTCTACCGCCAGATGGCACTGTAATATTTTTAAATTTCAATATTTCAAATTCTAATTATGATTAATTTATTTCTAATACATCATTCGAAAGATATTTTAAAGTTCTTTTATATTATCGAAAGTGGAATTCGAGATTTCACCTGATTTACAATTTTAAGGTGTCCTGATCAGGTTTTCTTTTGCATCTCAGCTAATTGAGTAAGACCGTTCAAAATTGGTATATGTAAGTTAATTAGGAGGGACTGGAAGGGTGGGGAAGGAATAGGCGTGCAGCGCACATGGGTTTGGGACCCTGTGCGAGTTTTTACCTGATGATAAAAGATTTTTTTTTCAATTTTATTTTCTCAATAAAAGTTTGAGTTGAGAAGAAATAGGCGTGTACAGAGCACGTATATCCTCAAACATGCGCACTGGCAGTGGGGTGCCGGTGTGAGTTTTTACCCGATGCTAAATGATATATTTTTTAATTCCTTTTTTTAAGAATGAAAGTTTATGAGTAATAACATGGAATTTTGAGAAGTCATAAGGATGGTGAAGGAATATGTGCGCTCAGCGCACGGGTCTACGCTGCCGAAGGCAGTGGGGACCCGGTGTGACATTTTTCCCGATCAGAATTTTTTTTCTCTTTTTTTATCACATGATAAAAATTAATGCAATTTTGAGAATTCATTAATTATTGCGATTCATTTAAAAATAGTGACCAGCGAAGCGGGCGTAGCCTGCTAGTGACAAATAACACAAGTGACGAACAAATTTACGTGATGATGACTTGGAAATTACTGAATGCGTTGATGAGTATTCTAGTAGTGATTTGAGCAATAACAAGTCATTATAAGGGGCACATGCAGCTTGAGGTGCCGAGATCCAAGCTTTCAAGTATACACGGAGCCCTACTCTTACCAATAAAATGAAAAGTGAAGTGAATTTTTAGAGGCGCGATTCAAAAATATGCAGTTTATTTTGTTTGTTGTAATATTAAAGTATGTGGAAAGAGGGCCTATTGAACCTGAGTGCCCTGAGCTCTCAAGTGAGTAAATCGGTTCCTGCCTCACTGCTAGTTTTAGAAAATGTGGTTACACTATAAAAAGATGTCTGTTTCTTTGTTTATTTATTTTGCTTCAGTGAAGGAGATCATGTTTATTAATTTATAATTCCTTAACAGATGCTCAGATTTTTTATTATTTATTTTTTGTTGGAAGGTCTAGGCCTATAACGATTTTTGTGTACACTGGGACAATTCATATACATTTTTCAGTGATATAAACTCAAAATTGCCATTTTTATCATTTTTCTCGATACGTGAAGATACCTTCAAAAGATTTATTAAATTTTTTTCTTGTTTGACTCACAAGCGAATTTAAAATCGGTTTAAGAGGGTTGTCCGTAAAATAAGGTTCCCAACTAATTTTCACAATGAAAATCATGTTTATTGGCATTGAATAATACATATCTGGAAAGCTTAGACTTTCCCCTATTTTTCAACATAATCACCATTGAGATCAGTGCATTTTTGCATGTAGTGTACCATCTTCTTTATGCCTGAATTGTAGAACTCTGCCACCACACGGCAAAGGTAGTTTAAAACCTCTTCTTTCAGCTCCTTGTCGGTTGTGAAATGCATCCCACTTAGGTGTTTCTTCAATACAGGGAAGAGATAGTAATCACTGGGAGCCAAGTCTGGGCTGTAAGGTGGCCCGAACATTTTTCATCATGGACGTCCATCTTTGAATTCTCTGCACCATTTGCACACTCATACACTTTGCCCCGTACACTTCACAGTTGGGAATGAATGTCCACTGGTACAGCATTTTTTGCACACAAAAAACAAATCACAGAACGTAATTCGCAGCTGGTGTGAGAAGCGAGTGGGAGCTCCATCTCTCACGGCCACCAAGACAAAAATGAACATCGCAGACAGCTCGTCGGGGGTGGGGACTGGGAGAAAGGGAGCCAAGCTACACGCCAATGTCGCTAAAACCCATGTAACAGTGTTCCTAGCATCCATAGCTCCTTGGGAACCTTATTTTACGGACAAGCTTCGTACATGATATTTTTAAATTAATGGCATCATTTTTTACATCTTAACACCTATTAAAGAAACGTTTTAAAGTTCAAAATGCTCTAAGAAATTACTCTCATTATATTATTTTTAATAATATTAAATTACTTATTATTTGTGATAATTATTTTAACAATTTTTTAGGTTTTCTTCTAGCTTAGCTAAATGTTTTGAACATAGCTCAAGTGGTTTATTGTGGGGGCCAAGAAAGAAAACTGTCAGAAAATTAAAAAAAGCAAATAATGCCGTCTTCAGAGCATTTACATTTCTAGGAGGAGGATATCTACGTGCAATTGCTCTTCCAAGGTAGTCCCATAAGTTCTCTATTGGATTCAGATCAGGAGACTTTGCTGGCCATTGTATTCGCTCAATGCCTTCCAGTAGCGGCTCGTGAGATTCCTTTACAGGGGGGCTGCATGTCTATGTAAGATTTGAAAAAAAAAAACGAAAATTATTTTCTAAATAATGTTTTACTTGGGGGCTTCGGGTTTTATATGCGCAGACTGAGCAAGAAGCAGAGTAATACAGGATACAGCATCGATTTAAAATTTTATATTATTTATTGGACATTCATTACAAAAGAAAAAAAAAATCTGGAGATTTTATTTTGTTAACTTTATTTATTAATGATAATCAATTTTCCCCCAACAAAATATTTTTCATCTGCATGCTATTATTTTCTCCAAGACGGTGCGAAGTATCCATACATGATTGTAAATCAACTTTTGCTCATTAAAAAGATACACACAATGATTTATATAAAAATAATAATAAATAGTTTGATTACATACTTATGTAGATCTGTACAGTTCTTGCGATAATAACTGCAAATAATTCGAATCTATTGTCCATAATGATAAAGAATTTCTTTTTGTGTCTCTGTAAAAAAATTTATAAGTCCTGTACTCATCAAAACTATACAAATTGCGTGACGATTACCTATAACCTACCTACCAATTTTTAGCTCAATTGGATAAAACATTTAGGCGCAATCGCACTTCATAAATTTAAGTCCATTAATCAAAATGATAAGGAATTTTTCTTTGTGTCCTTGTAACAGAACTATAAGTCTCACATCCATCAAATTCTATACAGCTCGTTTGATGGTGACCCTTCACATACCTACCAGCTTTCAGTTCAATCGAACCAAGCATTTAGATGTTTTGATACTCACTCACACTTACTCACACCATACGTATAACACTGTAAAAATAGCAAAAATGAGCTCAGGAGACCTCAGAACATTATAGTAATGTAATGCTCGTATCTTAAAAGTGCAATTATAATGATGCGTTTCATTAATTTATTTAGAGCATCCTTTGAAATATTAATTAAAAGAGTTAACATTGACTTAAAATCTTGCACATCATATAGATTATGAAATGCTTGTCTAACATTACGAACATTTTATTATTATTATTATTTTTTTTTTTTTTTTTAATGCGAACTTTACACACATGGTACAGTAAACTAAAATTTCATTTAGATATGAAACCTTAGTATAATTAAAAATGAATTTCCAAAATTTGCTGCACATAGTCAGTAACGTATCCGATATCTTCTGTATTGCCGTGTATTTAAAATAAAATATATATATATATATATATATATATATCTACAAATGTTAAAACACTATTTTCTTTTGATATATTTAAAAAGTCTTGAATAGTATATGTCAGTTTAATTTGGTTTGTAATATTATCTAAGCCATCAGTGCATTCTGGATGTTTTGTGTGTCCTCGTAAAAAAAGTATAAATGAAAAATACAACATTTTCTAAATCGATAAGTTTGTTATGCATTAGAATAATTTATATAAATTTCCTAGATTCTGCAACAGAATAGCACTGCTAAAATGTATTTAAATTTATTTTCTTATAAAGTGTAATGTGTAAGAAATTTTTGTGCATTCCTCTAAATGAACTGTAAACGGAACATACCCCATTTTTAATAGGAAAAATAGTGGGGTCAATCTAAAGAACGGATATTAAAATGCTTAAATTTCTGAGCATATTTCTGAAAGTTCTCACTCAAATAGAAAGACATGAAACGAAGTTATAAATGCTTTCTAACTTCGTTGTACGAAAATGTCAGATATTAAAAATTTAGTAATCTCGTGTTTTTAAGGAAGGTTCAACTGCTAATATTTCTCATCAAAATAGAAAAACGTTAGTGACTAAAATACAAGTTAAAAAAATAATAATAATAATTATAATTATAATAATAACCTTATCAACAAAACGAATAAACACCTGATAAATTTTAAATATTATGTTTAAGGCAAAATTTATATAAAAATTGAGATTCTGTCTATTCAACGTTTCTGCCATTGGCAAAGCAAGAAACCGAAAAACCGTGCAAAATTTCCATGTAATATAAAATAAAAAACTGTTTAAAAATAAATAAAAATGACTTCTATTTTCTCATATAATCGTGAATAATCTTCATGCTAAATTTTTTTACCTCTCATACATAAATAATCATCAAACACAGCGACTACCGCATTAAAAACTGTGAAGAAAAAACGTAGATTACAAAGGGAAATTGTTCTTTTCGAGCATCACCGAAATCCCTAATCAGATTGGAGCTGCACCGGCCGCAACTCCAACCAAATGGTCGAAACTGGTGGGGAAAACGAGTAGGGGCGGTTGTAACTGTTCTTTCCCTAAAGAAATCCCTTTTTTCGGGAGCTGCACGAATGAGCAGTCCCTTTACGAATTTTCGAGGTGCTATTACGTTTAAAAATGGTGAACTTTTCTCAGATTTTTTAATATTTTTTCATGATAACGAAGTAATCTGCTTTTCTATATGCATAATACTATACAATATAATAATATTTATTTTCAAAATATTTTGAAAGTTGATAAAATAATTTTTTCGAATATTTCTGGGGGGGCTGCAGCTCTGCAGCTCCTGCCACGAGCCGCCACTGATGCCTTCACTTTCAAGGAATTCGTCAACAAGCTTTGCTCGATGTGGACAAGCATTATCGTCCATAAATAAAAAGTCAGATCCATATGTACCTCTGAAAAGTCTGACATAAGGCTCTAGGACCTCATCCCAACACCTATCGCCGCTCACAGATCCACTGTCGAAAACGTGTAGGGGCGTACGTCCATTGATCATTACCCCCCCCCCCCCCATATCATCACACCCATAGACCTTATATATATAGACTACGCCACCAATAGGACTTCCCATTATAGGGAATGTCTTCAACATGAGGGTGTAATCTGAAACATTTCAAAGCGCTTGAGTCAGCTTCGGATGACATAAACCTAGATTTGCATATCACAGAATCGTTTGATTACTTTTAATTGGATAATGCTAATTAGCCTTGTTTTTCACATATTTTCTGCAAAAATGGATCACATTGATTGGATATTTCATTGAATATCAGTTTTGGGTATTCAAAGATAATTCTGGACATGAGTGTAATAACGTCATATCTGTTTGAAATCATCATAAATTACATGCGAGTTAACTTTTCTTGTATTTTTTTTTTTTTTTTTGCAACAGATAAATAAAATTATATATATTGTTCTATACTGAACATGTTCTATTTTTTTAGTATGATTTTTCTCAATTTTAATTTTTTTTTTTTTTTAAATATTTGCGCGTTCATTTTTTATTTATTTTTGTCATGAATTTGCTTTCTTTTTTTTATAATTTTAAAGTTAAAGATGGGGTTTTTATTTAATATCTTTTAAACCAATTAATCTGATTGAACCAAAAAATACAGCATTGGCTAGATTTTGTGTTGATTAATAAATGTACCGAATTTTGATAAAATCTAATAATTCAGACAAATACAGACTTTCAGCTTCATATATTTGGATAAAAACAAAAATGTTTGCACATTCATTCAAGGTGACAAATAAAAATTGGTAATGATGGCAAAATTGCTGTCTGAAAGAAATAGTATACCTGTCATACTACAAGTGTTTTTTTTTATTGTTTTTTTTTGTCTTTCTCTCTGCCCCCCCCCCCCTCCCTTCTTTGTGTGTGTATTTAAAAATAAGGAAAAAAAGAGGGTGGGTGGGGGAGCAGAAATTTCAGATATGCATTAAAAATTACTTACTTTACTGCTACAGCATAGATTTTTTTTTTCCTCCTTTAAAAAATGCAGTTATGGATACTGCAAAACAGTTTTTGACTTGCAAGTTTTTTTTAGATACTACAGTAAAAACCCACTGTGTTTATAAAAACTATTTAACCCAGAACTGAAAGCAAAAAAGAGCATGTCCACTCAAAAATCATAGTTAAAAATGAAAGAATAAATAAGTCATCAAGCTTTATTCCTTTTATTGTTTAAAACTCAATGTATGCATGTGATACAAGTAACCTACAACAAAATTCATGATTTTACACAAACATATATGGCTCAAGCTAGTAATTCTCAAACGCCTTGCATCACAGGGAAACATGTAGCTTTTTCTTTTCAAGCAGGTAACAATATGCATGGTGCAATTATTTTACAAGCTAATGGAGCTAGAAAACTATGACACACCACAACAAGTTATCAACTGATGGATAAAATTTACAATCATAGAAAAATAAAGCATTTAAAGAAATAAAGAGCTATTGCACAATAAAAAAATTTATAAAGAATACCATGTTTTGTGAGATTATTATAAAGAATTTTAAGTTTGTTGTGAATATAGATATGTTTATGCAGCACTGGGTTAAAATGAAATTTATGAAAAAACAAATAAATAAAGCAGATACTGTCGAAACTCGTTAACGTAAACACTGCTAACATGAATTTCTTTAAACGTGAACTATTTCCATAATCCCCGTCAAAATAAAGATTAGTTACTGATAGCATGAACAAATTCTTCATCCTTCTTGAAATTTACATTAATGAGGTTCGAATGTAATAAACTAGCAATTTTTGAACAGATAAAGCAATACAGTCAAACCTCGCTAATGTAAACATGCTTAACGTGAATTATTTTTAGCATGAATTGTTTCCACAATTCCTGCCAAAATGAAAATTATTATCTGAGTTACTGACAGCATGAACTACTGATAACATGAACAAAATTTTTATTCCCCTTGAGATTCATGTTAACGAGGTTCAACTGTATTAGATTAATTTGCAATTGCTTCATAAATATATTAGTTCTAGTAATATTGTGTATCGAAAGCATTTTTTAAAACACAAATAGTTAAGTTTGTGATAGTCAAGATTTAAAATTTCAGCATTAAATTTTTCGTAATTATAAGACACACACACACATGATTAAGCCAATTAGGAAAATAAAATATAAACCAATAATTCTGAATTCATACATGCAAATACAAGATACATGTATATGTAATCAAATGCACTAAACTCTGAATTCTGAGTTTTCATGAAATTTTTAAAGCTTGTAAACTAACAACAAAAATCTATTTCAGATAAAAAATATCTTTAAATTATCACAATTCTATATATAGCATATTATATATTCTTTAGAATTCCAAACCCTAAAAGAAATCCAAAATCTTTTAATAATTTAAAACAAACAAAATTAACCGATTTGCTTAAATAGAAGTAAGTAAATGATTTCATTTAATTAGTTTAATATATCTAGAATGAAATTTATTATATAATGAAATACTGACACACCCAGATACCTTCATTATCGGCTGAATAATACCAATCACTGAGAAATTTTTAAAAGTAGAATGCTATTTTTATTGTTGTGATAAATCAAAACTTTTTTTTGGAGGGTGGGAAGTGGGGGAGAGAGAAGGAAAATTTCATTATATAATACACAGCTCTATATTTTATCTATATCATGCAATAATATACAATAATTAGTATCATTTTATAAATAAATATAGACTTCACAAAATTTTACAAATTAATTTATTGTTAAAAACTTTAATATTAATTTTTGACTCATAAAGCATGCAACTTGTCTCTTTAATAAAACACTCTTTACTGTAGAAATTGTAGCAAATACACAATTGTCATGTTTTAATTTACACATTATATACATACAATACCAGAGTAAATGCAACATTTCTTGAAAATCAATTTACTAAACATCTTAATAGTGTTGCAATTTTCAGATATATTCTAATGAATTGCTAAAAAGCAACTTAGATTGAGATTTGCACTTTACTTAGTAATAATGTAATGGGCAAAATGGGCCGAGGGCGCAATCTAACTTAAATCTGCCTCTGACTATAAATCTGTTATATTGCACTCTTTCACACACTACATTTGCACCTAATTTTTTCCCTCTAATAAAGGGACATGCTTAATCTTTTACCTGACAAAGTTGCATATTTTTGAAAATCAAGATGTTTGCTTACTTCCTTCACTTGCAACACCAGTGTTTTTTTTTTTTTTTTTTTTTTAATGCATTTTATTAAAAGCTGTTAACTCCCGAATAATTTATTTGCTTAAATATTAAAATTAAACTTTTCTTCTTTTGAGGGACTTAGTGCTAATGAAACAAACACAATTTGTGTATAGAATATCCTGAAATTAAAGTATTTGGGCTGCTTTCACTTAAAAAAGTACTGATATACATGCAGTAAAAATAAGTAACAATTTTACACTCCCACAGCAGAATATTTTTGAAAGTTCTGCAGGACAAATAAACATTTTACAAATTTACTCTCACAATATTATTGACACATCATAAAAAATACAATTTGAGGTGGTATTATTAGATACATACATAAAACTAATAATAAAATAACATTTAAAAATATTTTTACTGAAACTTGTAATTAAAAAAATAAAATAAAAAATACAGGATAGAAATGCAATTAACTTAAGAATTTGATAAATTGTTTGAATGATAAAAACATGATTAAATATATATATATATAGATAGATAGCTATCATAATTTACAGCCCCCCCCCAAAAAAAAAACAAAAAAAAAAACTTCTAAATACTTGCAATTGTGCTACAATGAAGACAGTTGTTCTGCAACGTACTTTCTAAATTCTGACATACTTTGCTTTAGAGGTTTATACTTAAATGAAATATAAAATGATAGACAAACATGTAACATTACATTAGAACCCAGGTGAACATTTCTGTCTACTAAATTTTCATTGCTGGCATGAACACTAATATATATGTATATGCAGTCAACTCCTTCTAATCCACAAAAGTTTTGTCCCATGGTTTTTGCAGATTATAGGAATTTGTGGATTATAAAACATCGTCTTTATTCACATTTTTCTTTTGTGGATATAAAGTTAGTTATTATTAAATCATAAATAATAATTTAAAATGGAAAAAACATTTCTAATACATTTCAGAATAAAATATTTCTTGAAAATTAATAGAAGAAATCAATCACATTGATACATGCAGGTAAATAATTTAAGCATACTTAAATAATACGTAGTAAGAAAATATAAACATAAAGTTAAAAATACAGAAGAAAATATTTTATAAGTGCAGAAATGAATATTTGTCATTGATTATTCTTAATTTTGTTAAAAATATTGATGTAATAGTGGTTTGATTTAAATTATTATTTACTTTTCTGATGTTCTTTGGCTTGGCTTGACCTGGTGATAGTCTGTATAAATTACAGGAGGTAAATTAATATGACAATCTCACTGTTTCCCCCTCTCCCCAAATCATGTTTGAAAGCAAGGATCAAGTTAAAAATTCGATTAATTAAATGAAAGAAAAAAAAATGGTTAAAATGTGAAAAATGTCAATTTTTTCGAAATCTCAGAATTTTTTTTTTTTTTACATTAAAAAAATCAATTGCAGATTATAGGTCTGCGGATTAAAAGGAGTTGACTGTATATATCTCACATATCAAATTTACATGTGGCAACATGCTTCTTTTCCTTAATAAATTACAGAGTTACAGCAAAGTTACAATAATCAAAGTGAGAGAGGGGAAGGGAAAAAAAAGATAACCTGTAGTATATAGATATATATGTAGAGACATTTGAGACAATAAACAAAGTAGAATATGTTAAATGCTTTCATGATCAGGTCAATTATTTTTAATAAACAAAGAAAAGGGTTGTACTTGATCATTTCAACCAAAAACAATTATTACACGATTAAACAAAAACAACTATTTTAGTTATGCAAAAGAAATGGATAGTTTCATTCTGTTAAATTCTTTTATAGATAACTTTTTCACTTTTTGGGAAACCATTTCATGAAATGACTGGTGCAGGGGTCACAGCATTTCTGTATTTTTACTATCATTTTATTATACTGTCCCCACAATTTTATCCCTGTCCACTGTTATATGTCTATGATCAACACTTTGACGATCACATGATTTCGTCTTTTTGACAATAAACTCTGCATGTAGGAGTTATTCTTGCAAGTTACATCACTTTAGAACAAGGTTTAGTATATTCATATTACACATTATACTTTTTCAAATCAAAGTAATCCATAATATATTGATTATGCAAACATGAATATCAGGCATATTCTTAAGAAATAAAGTAACATGTAAATTGGAAAAGAAAGGCGAGTAAGTAATTTCCAAATAATGTGAATTCACAACAACATTTGTGAAAATGCTTAGTGCTTGGTACGGAAAGATTAATTTTGACTCAACATCAATTTTAGGAGGTTAAAAAGAAAAAATAAAACAATTAGGTATAATGATTTGGTATTTAGAATTAAATGTTAAATTTAAGTATGCAAAATACATTAGCTTTTTAATATTTACAATGTCATTCATAATTCATATAACAAATTTGTAAATAGGAGTCTTTTTTTTATATATAATTTCCCCTGAAGAGGTTTAGTCAGGTATAAAATGTTAATTTTCTGCATTTCTAACTTGCTTTGGCATTAAAATAGCTTATTTTCCTTTTAAAAATCTGTTAAACAGCTTGGCCACGGCAAATAATGGCTCTGGTGACAAATTTGGCGAGCTTGTCGCCACTCGGTGAAAAAATCCTTATCGATATATCAATTATCTAATCTTTTAATTTTTCTTAAAATATTAAAATTTCTGGAAATATAGAAAGTTATATAATGGGATCATATTCTGACCATTCAGTTTTGTTTTATGCCAATTTATTGTGTTATAATAAAGAGCTTTGCTTGACCAAGCCTCTGCTAATACTGAATATTAGGCCTATGGTACAGTTTATGCTGTGATTTTTATGTCGTCAGCTATTATTTAAGCTGTGTTTTCTGGTGAAATTGAAGTTGATACTTGATTAACAGACCTGTCATCTCGTGGAATATTTTGTAAATAAACTTTTAAGCCACTGCAAGACCTGCCATTCATTCACGAACCCCTAGTATGCAACGACGACTTATTTACGTTTGTAAAGTTTACATTTTATCTATAACTTTTAAATCTTTTTTTTTTTTTTTAAAGCCATGCATCATTGAGCTAGTGATTGCAATTTCAAAAAGAAATTTTATGTCATCTTTGACTTTTTTTTTTTTTTTTTTTTTTTTATCAGGGATGAGATTAACGAAAATACAAAAAAGCTGAAACTATACAAAGGCAAGACGTTGAAATGAAATAACAGAATTTTGATGACAAAATTGATTATATTAGAGTAATAAATATTTATTTTAATCTTCAATGTATAAAAAAAGAACAAATGCACATCAGAAACATAAAAAAAGCTAAAAATTTTTTAAAAAGCTGAAAAGCTAAATGTACAAAAAAGTTGAAATCAGCTAAAAAATCTCATCCCTGTTCTATAAAATGGTTTACCCAATAAGCAAAAAGTAATCGATAAGAGAATAACAGAACAAAAAAACACCTTTCATGTAGTTAAAATGATTTCAAGGTTATAAAATTCAACAAAACGGTCACTAATACCATTGTCTCTATAAAAATTAATAAAAGAAAAATCTAAATGAATGATCACCCCTCAACCTCATATGACTCTTTTACAAAAAGAATAAAATGAGCATTCATCAAATCCCATATCTCTGTTTGCGAAACAACAGATAACAAAACAATAACAAACATCCAATACAGAAATGTATATATATGTCTCAATTATTTCAACAAAGGAACATAATTTTTCTTCTATTTTAAGGCTGGTATGTATCTTTCAATTGTTCCTAACTGCCTCATTTTTTCCATTCGAGCAAACTGTTCTTCAGAAAAAGAGCAATTTAATTTTGATTTTAAATCTTCGTTTAGTCTTTCAAGATCACTAATTTTTTTATTCAGTACTTTATTATCCTTGTCCAATTCTGTTAATTTCAAACTCATCAGTTTATTATGTTTTTCAAGTTCAAAAATAACCCTCGCCATTGCTTTATTGTGTTTTTCAAATTCTAATATTTCTTGTTTCATGGATTCATTTTCTTGTTTTAATAGTGCTATCTGTTGCTGTGCTTCTTCATCTTCAGAATCATCTTCCTCCTCTTCATCGTCATCAATTACTTCTTCTTTAATTTCATACTCTTCTTCTGTAGCAGAGTCCTGTAATTAATAAAAGTGAAAAAGAGTGAGAAAAGAAAATAATCTATAGTTTTTTTTTTTAACTAAAATGCACAAATTTTACTACAAGATTTAAAAAAAGGTAAAACTATACAAAAGTAAATTAATATTGACAGTTATCTTGCAACAAAAGCAAGATAACATTTCACATAGTTAAAATTTCATTAATCAATAAAAGAACAAACTGCATATCAGGCAGATTTTTAATAACAAATAAGCTTTTTTTTTCCCCTATAATCATGTCTATTTATAAGAAGAGTTTAATGAAAACTATAGTTAACCTGTAATCTAACTCATTTACCACTTAATTAAATGTTGTTAATTTCATTTCACCAGTACAGGGCGTGAAACTTCCGCTCGCCAACTCGCCATTGGCGAGTGAAAATTTTACTGTGGTGAGTAAAATTCCGGTCTAAATGTAGATAGAATTCTTACAGTATAGAGGCTACAAAAAAAAAAAAAAAAAAAAAAACTATTTAAAAACGTAAAATCATCCTAATTTTAGGAAAGGTGACCAGACATCCTCTTTTTAAGAGGACAGTCTTCTTTTTCAGCACTTTGCTCTCTTAAACGAAAAAAAAAATGTATTACATGACTAAAAAGTCCTCTTTTTAATGATTTTCATCCTCTGTCTTCTTTTCCCAATGAAAAAGATTTACTCCTTAATTTCAAAAATTTCACAAAACTGGAAAGCTTAATCGGCTGTTGGCTGTATCGAACGGGGAACACTAAATTTTTTCTGCATTAGGCTTACAAATAGCAGCTTTCTAATAAACTTACCAAAGCATATTATATGGTTTACATCTATTCAGATTCTTCGAATCACAAAGAAATAAAAGTATTCCCTATATTTGTACAGTTCTTTGATCCAGAACTAGAGGTCTGCACAGGCCTCAAAATTTCGGCTCGGGCCCGGCCCGTACGGAAGCTTTGCTTACCCGGCCCGGACAAAAACCGATAAAATCAAGCACAATTAAAAAATATGTAAAATAACAAAAAGAAAAAAAAAATGCATGCCTTTTTATGAAAAAGATTTTTAGTATGTGTTTTGCAGAAGTTTTATATAACCAAACAGTAGTACGTTCTTTAACAAAACTGCTGAACTTTTACAAGATAATTATATATAAAGAGAAATTCACTTATAGACAAGGCACAAAGACAAACAGAAAGTCAAATCTAAAATATTAGCATTCATCAAATAATACAGGAAGGTATTTAAAATGGTTAACACTACTTAAAATGCACTTTCCTCTTATTATACCGTAATGTATCCGAATCTTTCATGTGATCTGGTAAACAAAACTTTAATGTTAATCCAACCATATTAAATAGAAAAGTTGTTTTTGACCATCATAAGAATGATGCTACTTTCATCCACTAGAGAAAAGAAAAAGGAGCCTTAGAAAAAAGTTACAACAGAAGGATTTTTATAGTCTTCATACCACCTAAACTCAACAGATCCTCAGACAGCACATCGCCTCCCCAGGATATCTTCAAGATGTCTTCTGGATGAAAAGGCATCCCAGAAACGTCCTTAAGATGTACTGTGGATAAGTCAAGCCTAACTGTGCTGTTAGGGTCATAGGAAACAAAGCCTTATATACAGTAACGTACCAATTTATTTTGTTATGTATGTGTACTCAAACTGGTAGTGACATGCATATTATTTTGAATAGGAAACCATCTAATATTTCTTTAAAAATATATATTAATTTCAAAGCATGCTAAAAATATTTGCAAAAAATCAGTTTTCGAACAGACAGACTGATAGACAATTAAATTGAAGTTACAGACATTTTTTAACAAAATATAACTTTATCTGATATACCAGCCTGTAAAATTATGTAAAATAAATGACTGAAAAAATATTTTTATCATTTCCTTTTTTCGTTGATTAACGAGGAAACCAGAAAAAAAATTCGGCCCGACACAGCCCAGAGAAAATTTCATTTAGGCCCGGCCCGACCCGAGTGTATACCAAAAAACTGAGCCCGAGCCTGAAAAAAATTTCTAAGCCCGAGAGCAAATTTAAAATTTCGGCCCGAGGGCTGGGCCGTAAGCCCGGCCCGTGCAGACCTCTATCCAGAACACAAAGTCACTATTGAAATTGTTATAAAATCATTAAGAAGGTCGGGCTCCGGTTTGTTTGCGGTGGGTTGTCATGTTTTCTCACTTTTGCATGAGTAATATTCCTCATAAAAATAGGCCCACCAGTGACTGAGAGCTTCTGTTATCGAAGCTGGTATACGTGAGGCGCTGGGTTCGATACCCTGAACACTCGTTGGCTTAATCATTTGGAGTTTTCTATGATTTTCTCCGAAAGTAGTGTAAATATGCGCTACAACCTCTTAGAAAGACCACACAGGGAACTCTCCTACTCAGGCCTAGAGCCCTAGTGCAGACAATTGGCCTTAATGTTGACACTACCACTGCCTCACAAAAATGCACAAAAATTAGTTGAATTCATTTTATGTCTTCCAAAAACGCTCTCACAAAGCGACTGTTTTCTTCAATGAACAAAATGTCAACATGGGAAAAAAGTCCCCGTTATATACCTACTTAAAAAACTTATTAACTACTAAGACTAATTTAGGTTATATTTGTGAGAACTTTTATAAAATGTTGATAAAGAATGACTATTCGTTAAAAGAAATTGTTTCATCCGCCGAATATTAATTTTATTTTTTCAGCCAATTTTATTTTTTCTTTGATGATTATGATTTTAATAATTAAAAAAAAAATGTCTACCAATTTTTTTTATGTAACTGTATGAAAGTACAAAAAAAAAAAAAAAAAAGTTTATCAAAAGCAAACATTAATAATAATAATAATAATAAAGATCTATATTGTCTAGTGACACCTACAAAAATTAGGGATTTTTCCTCTCGTATCCGTATATTATTAATTTAAATTAAGGTGTATTGATCCAAATTCATCATTTGAGATAAAAATGTTTTCATCACTTGTGAAAGTACCTTTTGAATCGGCTTTTATAATAATTTTCATTCAAATTTTGTGTCCTCTAAAATGAACTCTTTTTCAAAAGGGAATGTCTTCTATTTTCTTATAAAATAAAAGACATTGTCTAATTTCTCCTCTTTTACCAATAAAAAATTCTGGTCACCTTATATTTAAAAAATAGAGTAAGTTAATCATATTTTGTGGCGAGTAACTTTTTTTTTCGGTGAGTGTAATCTATGATGAAATTTCAGACCCTGCCAGTATATTTTATTATGTACTAGCAGGCTTTACCTGCTTCGCTGGGCACTATATAAATGAGTTGTCAAAATCCCATATCATTAATAACCTAACTTAAAGTTTCTGCTGTGCTTGGTAGAGGTTTTTCCTGCTCACAATGTGAGGAGTCCGAGTCCCCACTGCCTTCGGCAGCAACATACTCGCTTCTTATTTCCCCTTCCCCAGCAGGTAATTTCGAAGTTTTGCGAAATTCCACAGATCCCATAGATTTCCCAAGACAAATTTAGCAGTGAAAGGGAGGTCTCAAATTTGTACAATGGATATGATTCCCAGTGAAACATCTGCTTTTACCCAATCAGCAAATCAGTTTTCTCCAATTGCAGTTTTGGTGCATTGTTTATTTGTTCCAGGAGATAAAAAATATTATCTGCTTTGAAGGAATCTGTCCCATAAACATATATTTTTTTTTTACTTTTTAAAATTAAATCACAAGTACTTCCTCTATATCTGCCAGGGTTGGCTGGGTCAGACCCAATTGGTTTTTCTAAAAAACCCATAATTTTGCCCACTTTTGGATTTTTTCAAAATTTTATAAGACTTCCTTCGATAAAAAAAGCAAAATACTCTAAGCAACTGAAACTCAATTTTTTCATTTATTTTTAAATAAAACAGTTTACATTAAAAAAAAAAAAAAAAAAAAAAAAAAAAAGTTTTATTTTGAGTTATAATTTTTACAAGCAAAAGATTTAGCATTACATATACATTTAGATGTTTACTACAATAGCACAACAACTATAAGATTAGAGCAAAGAACTTTGCTGGTGGCCATTTTCCACTCACAGATTGAAATGCCTCACCAACTCGGCTAACCTTCACTTGCTTTGATACATTTCCCTTTACTGGTTTGCTGCTTAATCTTTTTTTAATTTTGTATAAATTTACTAAGATTACAAATTAAAAAATTAAAATCAGGATTCTGGACAATTCAAAAGGTATACTATTTTTAAACAAGTCTAAATCTGTAACATCATTTATTTATAGTAGTCTACACAAACTAACAATAAGCTGACTAACTTAATACGGACACTACATCTTTTTGTGATTTAAGGATTCACCGTACTGCAAAATTTATAAAAAATGTCAAAAAATTGAGGTTGAAAATTTTCATGAAAATCAAAGTTTTCCATACTCATAGTACGACAGAAAATAAAAATGATTTCTTTCATAAGATGAATACTACATACATTGCTTATTATTTAAAATTGGCCATCTAATTCGAAATTTTTTTTATCAAGAGTCAAAAATTGCTTTAACATTTGTTATATTACACAATTTATTTAAAGATTTATAGATAAAAAGGTTGCATATCCATAAATTATCATATGTAAAAAATGAAAACTGCTCATCGGATTTCAGGAATTTTCGTTTAATAAATTTTGATTTAAGGACTTTTTTTTTTCTTTTCGGCAATTAAAGTAACTGCAAATTGGAAATTTAGACAAATCCTTTATAACTAATCAATACATATATACATATTAATTATAAAACTTTTATTACGTGTATTTTAAGTAAATTGGAGTGCAAAAGTTGATATTTTTATATACCAACTATGTAAAAATACCACAGCTGGGAATCTGACTCGGGCCCTCCGCTTAATGTACGGATGCTCTACCACCGATCTACCCTGGCTGATAACCAGCTCGGCATTTCTCACATAATATTCGTTGGCAAAGTCACCGAATCTGCAAACGCAGATATAACAGGTGAGACAATATTAATCGTAGCACAACTCCACAGACCACAAAATTTAAATTTAGAAATTTTTTGTTCATGAATTCATCAACCGTGAATATTCATTTTAAGTAAATTGGGAGTGTAAAGGTTGATATTTTTATATACTAACTATGTGAAAAATACCAGAACCGGGAATCGAACCCGGGCCCTCCGTTTTTTACTGTAAAATTTATAAAAATGTCAAGAAATTGAGGTTGAAAATTTTCATGAAAATCAAAGTTTCCCACATACTTATAGTACAACAGAAACAAAAAATGATTTTTTTTCAAAAGATGAATACATACATTGCTTATTATTTAAAATTAGCCATCTAATTCGAAATTTTTTTTATTGAGAGTCTAGAATTGCCTTAACATTTGTTATATTACACAATTTATTTAAAGATTTGTTAGATAAAAAGGTTGCATATTCATAAATTATCATATGTAAAAAATGAAAACTGCTCATCGGATTTCAGGAATTTTCATTTAATAAATTTTGATTTAAGGACTATATTTTTCTTTCTACTTTTCGGCAATTGAGGTAACTCTGCAAATTAGAAATTTAGACAAATCTTTTATAATTACAGTAAAACTTCCCGCGAGCGACCACCCTTCGTTCCGCAAAAATTTGGTCGTAAAGAGAGGCGGTCGCTCAAAGAAGTGTCAACATTGGACATTAAGTAGATAGGGTAACAAATTGGTGCCTTTAAAATCGGTCATTAGAGGAGGGGGTCGCTTAACAAGGGTGGTCTCCCATAGAAGTTTCACTGTAATCAATATATATATATATATATATATTTTAATTACAAAACTTTAGTATGTGTATTTTATTGGTTACAGAAAAAAAAAAAAAATGGCACTATGACTTTTTCTCTTTATATAATTTTCAGAATTTTTAAAATAGAGTCACAATTAGCCTGAATAAAAGAATTGTAGAACATGAGTGTTAAATAAATTTAGACAACTGTTCTTAAATATATATATATATTAAGTAACTAGCTAAGGAATACTTTCATATTAACTGCATGTCATGAATTTTGGTTAACAAAGATCACCATAAGAATAAAACAAGTTGTGATGATTAGAACATAAAGAAAAAATTAAAACATTTTTTCAATATCTCCTAAAAGTTAAATTTAGCCAAAAAATATATGAACATATAAGAAGAAGAAAAATAAATAAAATGTTTGATTTTCAAATTTATTAAGACTTTCAAAAAAAGATTTTTCTGAAAAAAAAAAAAAAAAAAAAATTCTTGAAAAACCTAAAAAACTCATTTAAAAAAAGAAACACCTTTTTCTTGAAAAAACCCAAATAAAATTGGGTTTCTTCTAGAAAACCCAGGAGTGTAAATGGACGAAAAATTAAAATTTCGTTAACATAAAAGTGAGGACAAATTCAATGAAAAAAAAAAAAAAGTCAAAAAAAAAAAAAGAAATGTAAATTGAGAATTAACGTAGCAAGGTTATATTGTATTTATAAATTAACAATATCAATAGACTTAGGTATAGCTCTTTCTTTCTAATTTTTGTACAATTTCTACAAAAGATCTGTATTAGATCTGTTCAGGAAAATAAAAATGGTTACAGATTTTTTTTTGCTAATACAGATCCAGATAGATACTGATATGGAGCTATGGTACACGACTAGTATACACAGTATCTTTATATCGGTTATAGAGCAGGGTTGGTTTTTGACGTGACGTGTCAAAAACTGGTTTAAACTGTCAAAAACCATACGTGAAAGATGGAAATTATAATGTTGTTGCAATGTACTAAGTATATAAATCAACATTCATTATATTATATATATATATAAATTATTTTTCAAGGTAAAAAAAAAAAAAAAAAAAAGAAATTTTTATATTAGGAAACATTAATGCATCATCTTAAGGGGAGAGTGAACATATTACATATCTTTTTGTAAGTTATCTTAGAGCTATGAAAACTTGTACCTATAAGTGGTAAATTATAGTAATACTATTTAAATATATTAAAAATTCTTTAAAATTAAATTAAAGAAAAAAAAATCAAAAATTTAAATTTTTTCTACTAATTATTAATCTTTTCTCTTCACTTTTTTTTTTAACCATAATAATAATGTTATAGTAAATGTATTAAGTTATTACTTTGTGAATTCAATGATGGATTAATTTTTAAAATTATGTTAAATGCTGAAATTTCAATGAAAATTTTTAGCATTCAAACATACTTAATAATAATAATAATAATCTGAAGTGACTCCTCTTGAAATGTGAATGTATTTAATACTATATTTCAATGCATATAAATGCAAATTTTCACACTTTTAAGGCAGTAATTTATGAAAGAGATATATACTATCCATCATCTCCTTAATTAAAAATAATTAATTTAAAATTGCATCATGCAATTGATAATAAAATTAGTTCAACTAGTCATGCAATACCTCAAATTTTTAATCATACAACCATTAAAACATGCTGATTATAACGCAAAATGAAAGAACATGATGCAATATATACAGTAATTTCATTCACTGTGGGGGGGGGGGGGGATACTTACAGCACCTTTTAATTATTACTCAATATATATTTGGTAGTTTTTTTTTTTTTTTTTTTTTTTTAATAAGGCTTTGAAAAATTTTTATAACTTAAAATGCAGTAAGTAGTTTCCCTTAGAATATATACAAATTCCCCTATTTGAATTTTTGTACTTAAGTGTAAATCTTAAGGTTTTTGACGTGACAGTTTAAACCGTCAAAAACCTGCCAACCTTGTTACAGAGTTATAATCACATGAATACTAAGACAGACTATATTCTAACTTCAAACAGGGATGTTGGCAAAAGTTTTTATAGCGGTTTGGATCCTTTACTTCAATTTCACAACATTGTGAACTTTTCTTTTTTTTTCACAACATCTTTCAGGTCACCTCAAAAGGAAAAATTCTAGCAGAGTAATGTTTTGCTACGGTTATCATTCATTAGACTTTCAAGACACCATATTTTCAATAAATTGGTCTTTATGAGCAGGGGTGGGGAAATGCTTGATTTACTTGCCAATCGTGGGTAATTTTCCAGACGTGACAAGTGGGTTTTTAATTGTGTTTTGTTTCAGATAATGAATGTTTTGCTGTAATTATGCAGCATCATAAAATAGACAAAAAAAAAAAAAAAAAAAAACTGTAAAACATCAGCATGGCTGTGTAAAACTACCAAAAGAAACTCCTTCCAAAAACATAAAAAGTGCTTGAATAAGCAAATACTTTAGAAGATCTTATCGTTTTTTAAACTGTTATTATTCTATACTGACTATTGCTTGGTACTTCTGAATGATGCTTTATGAACTTTAAAGAATTCTGCTAAATGGTCAATTTATTTTACAATGATATAAATTTATTGTAAATATTATCAACAATGTATCATATCATATACTATTGGCCCCAGTGGCAGAAAGTTTTGTAGCTGTCTGCGACAGGCTTTTAAAATTTCAAAATCTGTCTGCGAAATTTGCATGTAATTAGTGGTGAAAATAGCTTACACTCAAAACGCCTGAAAGCTGATAGCAGCAATCTTGGATTGCGGGGGGGAGGAGAAGCTAAACAACAGTGGTGATCTTGTGTAACAATACACAAATATAATTTTTACAGAACAATAATAGTATAAACAATTGTGTACTTATTCAATTAAATATTTTATAGCAATGTTTGACACAGCACAATATAAATAATAAAAGTAATAGTTTAGTTTTGATACAGAAATTTTTATAAGTGAATTTTGAAGTGGAGGAGAAGTTTTGGAGCAGTTTTAAATGAAAATGACACTTTTCTACGTTCCCGTGGAATCTCAGTAACAGGTAACAGGAGAAAAGAATACACGCATAACGCTGCCTATCAAGGGAGATCTAGGCTCCTTAAGTCGCCGTTTTTAAGCACTGTTTTGTGTGTTCCTACCAAGGTACCTATATGGGGGGCTCTAGAGTTCCTACCAGAGAGCGTCTAAGACATCATACATCGGTAGCCCATTGTCACGGGCGAAAAAATGTCCGTAAATTACAGACAATTTTTTAATGACAGCAGACAGACTGTCTAATTTTTTTATTAGTGCAGATAAAAACTGTCTGCAAGAACTTTTTCTGTGTCCGCAACTATGTCGCCGTTTTTCTGCCACTGGGCTACTGGCTTGTAAGCAAATCTTTGGCTAAAAATTTCCGACTTTTGTTTATGTGCTGTGCAACACAATCTATTACCAAAAAATAGACATTAAAAAAAACTGAGTTCTATCAGCAATTGCAAAATTTTTTGTTGTATACCTACCATGTTTTTTTTTTCTTTCTTTTAAATAAAAAAGTTATATTTCACACAAGTCAAGACGTTAGCTAATAGAATTATGTTTTACAGAGATATTACTAGGATTTTTTCCTGGGAGTGAAAATACTCCTGGGTAATTCCATTTTAAATCAACAAATTTTCCAAAAAGTTGTTGCATGACAATTTTTGATTTTGATGACAATTTGCATGTGCTTTCCCCATACCTTTTTGACCACAAAAATATATTTTTTTTATTTAAAAAAAAATTACCCTTTGATATGAAGTAAAGGGCAAAACTGGGAAAATTCATTAGTGGCCAGTGGCCGGTACTGTCAGTTTCATTAGTAGCCACTTTTTTAAGTTAGTGGCCACTTTTCACATGAAAAGACTATTTCTTTTAGTCTGCAAAAAAGCATTGTTACCATTTTGCGGTATAATCACCACAAGAAAAATATGAAAATAAGAAATACATATAATAATAAAATTAACACAGGGACACTGAAATTGTAATTTGTAATTACGCTCTTTTTAAAAATCCTAAATTCCACATTCTAAATTAAAATCTGCTTAGGGCTGTAATAATAACAGCAAAAGTTTTCATCTTTCAGATAATTCAGTAGTACTTTTTTTTTTTTTTTTTTTTTAATTTATTTAAGTGAAATAAGCCTTTATCATTCACAGTTCATATTGATATTTTCTAGTAAATGAATCAGCTGATTCATCATCATTACAACCTTTTACATGGTCATGTGTAAATACAGTTAGCAGTTTTATTATTGTTTCTTATTTCTAAAAACACACTTTTTTAAATGATTTTATTTCAATAGAGTTAAAATATTTCCTCTTAAAAAGTATAGATATGGAAACTTAGCTGCTTCATTAAAAACAATTTACTTAGCTGCCAAATTTGTAGCTTTAAAAATAGGGAGGTTTCTACTTTAAAATGGGAAAGAAAAAGGAAGATTTCTACTCAAAAGAAAGCAAATAGTACAAAAATTTTTGAAAACTACACATTTAAGCCAAATCAAATTTTGATACACACATTTGTCAAATATCTTAAATGGGTTAAATATACACTGAATACTATGGAGAAAATAATGGAAAAAGATTGTGCTTTGCAAGACATTTGATCATTAACTGCTAGTTGAAATGGAGTGCACATGTGTGTGTGTGTGTGTGGGGGGGGGGGGGTGATACATCCATATACTTCTTTATAGGTTCTAGAATCTAATCAAGAAAGTTTAAAATGAATATTTACATCTATGTTATGGATGGAGAAAGATTGTAAATCACAAGGCTTCAGTGGAGCATGTGATTGCCAATCGTTGGAGGGTAGGAGGGGGGGTGGATTACATGTATTATGAGTAAGAGATATTAAACAATTCTACTTCTTTACAGATTCTAGAATCTAATAAAGTAAGTTTAAAATAGATAGTTATATTTTTGCAACAAATAGAGAATGATTAGAAATTATAAAGCTTTCCATAAGCTGTGTGATCACAGATCGTTAGGGGAAGGGAAAGGGGTGGGGTCCACAAAATTATATGGGTGAGACATATTAAACAATTCTACTTTTTTATAGGTTGTAGAATATAACAAAGCAAGTTTAAAATGAACATTGACATTTATGCCATGGATGGAAAAAGATTGAAAATCACAAGGCTTCGATTGCCTATCGTCGCTCGATTTTTAGAATCTTTTAATGATCACAAAAAGTGGCGACTTTAGTGGCGATCGATGCATAACTTTTAATCGCCATCTTTTTTTTATTTAGTCGCCACGTGGCCGGTGGCGAC
Source organism: Salticus scenicus (assembly GCA_963930645.1). NCBI lineage: Eukaryota > Metazoa > Arthropoda > Arachnida > Araneae > Salticidae > Salticus > Salticus scenicus. The sequence continues at coordinate 118,135,490 of OZ005658.1, read as the reverse complement.
CGTTAATTTTGCCCTTTAATATGAAGGCTATTTTTGTCGTTGCCAACAGCAAAAATTAGATATTTTGATGCTTTGCTTTATGAACTATAACTTTTTTCCTATCAAAGGTATCAAACTCAACTATAGCTCATTGGAAAGCTAAAAAAAAGATCTTTTTCCATATGGTATCAATAAATTTGAGATTTAAAAACAAAGGTTATTTTTTCAAGGTCAAAGTTTGCGATGCAAAATTAATTTTTTGCCACTTTTGAAAATTAAAAAACCTATGAAGGGCTTGGAATAACAAGCCCTCTTTTTTTTCTTATATACATATATAAGGTTGCTTATTGTATTAAAAAGTTTGGCTTGTTACTCTGCCCCCTTCACAAGATACGACCCCCCAAAGTTGCAAATTTTCTAAAAAATCCAATTTTCAATGCTAAAAAAATGCATGTGGGGGGCAAGGTAGATTTTTTTTTACTTGTGTGATTTTAAGTACTTCATACCATCTTTCAAACAAAAAAAAAATACTTTGTTATTCAAAGGCGTTTGGCAGCTATAAGGGTCTGAATTTTCAAATAATCACACTAAAACCATCCAATTTTTTCATGTACTTTTTTTTGGAAACATGTCATTTATTATTATTTTTTTTTATTTGATGGACTTAGATTGACCTCACAAATAAGAATATATCATATTCCTACTTTTCCTCATTTATAGTAATCTATTTGCCAGTTAAAAGCAAGAATAGACAGATTTCAACTTGTCCAGCCTTGCTCCCACATGTATAGAACAGTTCCCTTTAGGCAAACAGTACCTACCTGTGGTAGGAACTGTGCCAATGACAAGGCTGCTTGAATATTATTGGATACAATGAGATTCTGTGAGAGGAATGAATGGGGAAAAGTCAAACCTTCAAAAAAGGCTCATTTTATGTGACTTGAAGGAACTTTACATACATTTTAAAGAAAATTATCCTGATTTGAAAGTAGGGTTATCTAAATTTGCCGATCTTAAACCAAAATTTTGTGTGTTAGCTGGAGCATCTGGTACACATTCAGTGTGAGTTTGTTTGTACCATCAAAATGTAAAACTTATGCTATCAGCGATTAAAAGTGATCATAGCTACAAAGATCTGCTGCAGATTATGGTCTGTGATACTGAAAATGAGAATTGTATGTTTTCGGAATGTACTGCATGTCCAGGTGTGGATGCCATTTTATCACTGATTTCTCCAAGTAACAGCACCCAAATTGACTTGGAAAATGATGAATTTGAGGATTTGCAAGTTTCATATAAGCAGTGGATGTCCACAGACAGATGTAAACTGACATCATGTGTGCTACCTTTACAAGAATTCTTGGTTAAGTGTTGTGAAAAACTTGAGCATCTAAAGAGCCACCATTTCATTGCCAGTAAACAAGCAGCATTTCTAAAATCAAAGAAAGAAGATCTGGATAAGGGGGAATTTTTGATACTTGGAGATTTTTCAGAGAATTTCTCTTGTGTTGTTCAAGACGAGGTGCAGACCTATCACTGGTCAGGTGTGCAATGTACGCTTCATCCTTTTGTTGTCTACTGGGAAAAAGATGGAGAAATTCAAACTCAAAGTTTTTGCTTTGTAAGCGACTGCCTTGACCACAACACAACTACATTCTACGCCTTTCAAATGATCCTTGTTAAAAAACTGAAGGCAGATCATGCTTTAATTTCAAAATTATTCTATTTTTCAGATGGATCTGCCGCACAGTACAAAAACAGGAAAAACTTCATTAACTTGAGCCATCATGAACAAGACTTTGGGATAAAAGCAGAGTGGCATTTTTTTGCTACATCCCACGGGAAAGGCCCTTGCGATGGGATTGGAGGAACAGTGAAGAGGCTAGTGCGAAAGGCTAGTTTGCAACGACCGGTCAGTAATCAAATCTTGAATCCATTAGATGTCTTTGAATACTGCACTGAACATATTAATAGTGTAACGTTTTTCTATGTTTCCTGTGATGATGTTAATGCAGTAGGAAAAGTTCTTGAGGAAAGATATAAAACAGCACTATCATTACCCCAAACTCGGTCTTTCCACAGCTACATTCCACTCAACAGAAATATCATTCATGCCAGACGTACATCATTTTCTTTAGATTTTACAACCTTTCATGTCATCAAAGATGAACCTATCAACCTTAGATTATCCACACCAACAACCCGACCAAAGTTGTCCAATTATGTTTGTTGCGTATATGATGGTGACTGGTGGCTAGGAGAAGTGGTGGAAATAAAGGTATTTGATGTCGAAGAAGAATACAGGATCCACTTTTTTCATCCTAAAGGACCTGGAACATCGTTTAAAAAATCAAGTCATGATAACCAAACTTGGGTTCGGTTTCAAGATATTTTGAAAATCCTGACTGCGTCAGAACTATAGTCAGCACAGGGAAGAGGTCATAATATCACACCTGTGATGAGTGAACATTTGTCAACTCTTCTCTATGAGACAATAAACCACTGAACAAAAAAGTTTTGCATGTTTTGAGAGGTAAGTTAAATTCTATATACCAAGATGTTAGAAACCTTAAATTAGCTTATCAAAGTTTAAATGTGTTCTTTGACAACTCTTCTTAGTCTTTTTAGTTGTTTTCACCATTTAAAACTAACAATTAAGTAAAAAATAACTTTTCACTAACACCTAAGATTAAGAAGTATGAAAATAATTGCGTTGTTTCAGTATAATTATTTGAAAATTTAGACCCTTATAGCTGCCAAACGCCTTTGAATAACAAAGTAACTTTTTTTTTGTTTGAAAGATGGTAAGAAGTACTTAAAATCACACAAGTAAAAAAAAATCTACCTTGCCCCCCACATGCATTTTTTTAGCATTGAAAATTGGATTTTTTAGAAAATTTGCAACTTTGGGGGGTCGTATCTTGTGAAGGGGGCAGAGTAACAAGCCAAACTTTTTAATACAATAAGCAACCTTATATATGTATATAAGAAAAAAAAGAGGGCTTGTTATTCCAAGCCCTTCATAGGTTTTTTAATTTTCAAAAGTGGCAAAAAATTAATTTTGCATCACAAACTTTGACCTTGAAAAAATAACCTTTGTTTTTAAATCTCAAATTTATTGATACCATATGGAAAAAGATCTTTTTTTTAGCTTTCCAATGAGCTATAGTTGAGCTTGATAGCTTTTATAGAAAAAAAGTTATAGTTCATAACGCAAAGCATCAAAATATCCAATTTTCGCTGTCGGCAACGACAAAAATAGCCTACATATCGAAGGGTAAATTTTTTTTAAATAAAAAAAATATATTTTTATGGTCTAAAAGGTATGGGGAAAGCATGTGCAAATTGTCATCAAAATCAAAAATGGTGTTGCACACCCCATTTGTTGATTTAAAATGGAATGACTCTCAAGCTATATTATATATAGACTGGCCAATTGTAATAAAATTCCTTTCAGCATAATTTGTACAATATAATATCAGAACTCTGAATATGAACATAATGTGACTCAGTTTATAAATTACAATGAACATTGAAAGATGAGGTAATATATACGTGAATCTGGGAAAATCTATTATTGATGCAAATGTTTACAGTTTTACTCAAAATAACTTTAATTATAAAAACTTTTTATCCATTGTAAGAGAAGATATTAATTGATTAAAAAAAAAAAAAAAAAAAAAAGTATGCAGAGCATTGAATTGTAGAAAGAATATAAACTTTTTCAGACACATTTAGCAAAATACACTAAATTTAACTTAAAAATACAAAGCGTGAAAAATACTCGATTAAAATTTAAGGAGTATTTTTAGATTTTAATGCGTAAAATACGTTTGTGGAGGAGTTAAAAATATCTCTGATGTTTTATATAAAAAAAAAAAAACACCTCATGTGAAAAATTGGTCATGTGGCAAAAAGTTAACAAAAAATATACTTACAGATTCTGGAGTTACTGTTCTCTGAATTTTTTGTTTACGCTTCCTTGGGGAAACATTTTCCTTCAAAGAATTGGCAGAACTTTCCGAACCTGATTTCTTTTTTAAGACAGAGTTACTTGGAGAACTTTCTGTTGAACTGTGTTTCTTTTTTGCCTGTACTACTTTAGATTTAGATACCTTTATCTTGAGAAGTTTTTTCTTTTTTAAGGAACTTTCAGGGCTTTTTGTGGTTTTCTTTTTTGGGCTTACTGATCCACTTTCTTCACTGGGAGGTGATTTTCGCTTCCGAGGGCCTGAAGATCTTTCTCTTTTTTTTGGTGTGTCTGTTGATTCAGGAAATAATGTGGGAATAGCATTGGGTTTTAATTTTTTCCAGCCATCTTGGCGATGTAATTCAAACTGACTTTCTTCAAAATGAACCTAAAACAGAGAAAAGTAAAGAATCGTAAAAGACTTGAAACAAAGTAAATGAAAAGGAGTTTAAAAGTTATATTATCTAAAATAAAGAGCTTAAAATACAGTTTAACTGCACAATTAGGTTCTAACACCAACTAGGCAATTTTACACAAAGCCAGGGGTGCAAAATATGTCCGAACGCCCGAACGAGGTTCGGGGGAAATTTTGAATATTTTTTTTAAGAGAAAATGAAAATGTAAATCAAAAATAACAATTTGCTACTTTGAAGTGCTTATACACTAACAGCGATATTTTTATGTTACACTGTATATTTATTCTCTTAAAGATTTCTTACATTGAACAAATGACTTTGTATAGCAAAGTAGATTTTTGCATTATCGAGGGAAATTTATACTGTGTTTGGGGGAAATTTCCGAGGTTTGAACATTTTCTGCACCCCTGCACAAAGCAATTGCATTTGGATCAAGGTTAGAGCAGTCGTTAGTCATATTTTGCGACCAGTTTTTTTCATTTTGACGCCTAGAATTCCAATCATAGGTGCCACATTCGACGCTTGGATTTTTTCCCCATCATATCCAATAATTTTCCGAATCCCATCAGACTGTAAACAAGTCTATTTCAGTCAGCTGAACCTAATAAAAATTGATTTAAGAAATCGTATCTCTATGAAAGTAGTTGACGATTTGTAAAAGATTAAGTTAAAAGGCCCTAAATTGGAAGATTTCTGCCCAGGGAATTCTATTAAACTGTAGTGGAATGATGTATCTTCTGAATGAAGAATGAATTTGTGATTTTAAATATGTACGTTTAATATTGTCAATGTAATTACATTCATTACATAAATACTTTTTATATAATCTTGCATATATTATTTACAAGTTGATGCTTTCTCATTATTTTTTTTAATATACATATTTAATTATAGATGGCACCTAGATTTTTTATTTTGACGCCCAAAAAATTTAATCTAGGTGTCATTTTGACGCCTAGTTTCAAAATTCTTATTTCTAACACTGGTTTGGATGCTCCTTGTGGCAACGAAAAGAGGGGAAAAAAAAATATATAAATAAATAAAAACAAAAGCCAAAAGTGATTTTTCAAGTTTGCTTTTGATTTATTTATTTTTAAAATTTTTCCCACTCTCATTTTTACAAATCTTGTCACACCAATATTTATATTGACTTTTAGTTAATCTGTTTTGGCTCATTCGCTAAAAACCTTTGTTTTCTAGGGTCATATTTTATTTTAACCCGAGACAATTGCTGCATTTTTTGGTCTTTTATTTTGTTTTTATTTAAAGTTTTTAACTTAACACTGCATGTAGTTGCATGAAAACTAAAATACATAACTGAATGAAAAACCACACAGCAGATCAGGGTAATGTATGTAAATGTATCAAAATAAGAATTTAGTGGGTGAGACATTGCAGTCTTTCACTGAATCTGGTTATCAGTCAAGTTCACTGCGCTTATTAAATATAGCATGTCATTATTACATTACAAAATTTATGAATGCAAATATATGATAGAGGAATTGAGAATAACTTACATATGCCAACCAATTCATTAATTTTCTCCTGGCGACCATTTTAATCAAGAGCCAATTTAAAACATGCTTCAGAAGTCAATTCAGATTTTTATTTTTTGGACCCATTTTTGTGAAAAACAAAGTGTTTGCAAAATATTTTTATTTATTATTGTGTAAAACATTCTACTTCAGTGATCACTTCACTATCTATATAATATCACTGCTCGGCATGAAAATTGCCTCAAACACCATTTCAGCATACTTTTATGTAAAATGACCTTTTGATAATGAATATGATGCCCATTTTGCACTATCACCCACTTTTTTTTTTTTTTTTTTTTAGGAATGACCCCTATTTTTTTAATCATTTTTCGGTGACTTTATGGCTATAAATTTGATTTTTAGGAGGGGGGAGAATTATTTTAACTGTTAAATATCTTCTGAGGGGCTACAGGGCTGGAAAATTCTAAAACATAAACATTTGCAACAAGGGAATTTTTTTTTTTTTTTTTTTTTTGGGGGGGGGGGGGGAGGGAGGAAGAAATTATGCATTATATATCTCTTATATTTTTTTAATCTTATTGTTATTATTATTTTTTAGGTGTTAAATTATTTTTCATTCTTCAAATCTAATTCATGGTCATAAAATTAAAAATTATCGAACAGGGAAAGAAATTGAGGGAGGGAGTGGCATATCAAGAAAACAGTGGGTCACTGGGAAAATGGGAGTTATATTCAGATTCAGGAGGTCATTTTACATAAGAATCAACAAGAATGGTATCAGATCTCGAATTTTTTTTTTGGCACAGTATTTAATCTTTAATATCAAGTTAATAGTGTTTCACTGAACCAAGCACAGATTAATCAAGTTTTCTGTTTTTGGGGCCCATTTTTGTGAAAAAACAAAACGTGTGTGAAAGTAATTTTTGAAGGTTAGAAGTCACTCTATATAATGTTTAAATTAAAATTAATAAATTTAGAAAGTTTACAAATTAGAACATTTAAATCTTAATTCTAGCTAGTATCATAAGTGAAGTGATAAGGAAATTAAAAATTAAAAGGAAACTGGTCTAATTTTTTAACCATTCTTAAAATAATGTCAAAACCACCTAACAATAAACTAACTAACCTAAATATGGATAACCACACCTTTTTTCGATTTTAGGATTCCTCAAACATCAAAATTTGTAAAAATGTCAAATAATTGAAGTTGAAAATTTTCATGAATACTAAAATTTTTCACACCTATAGTACACAATGGAAAACTAAAATAAAATTTTTAAAACATACATTGCTTATTATTTAAAATTGGTGACGAAATAAAATAATTAACAAAATCTATACGAGTCAAAGTTGCTTGCATATCCGATATTTGTAAATCATATGAAAAAAAATTAAAATTGCTCAACTGATTTTAGTAGTTCAGGGTTCATACTCAAATATGGGAAAAAAATTCTCTGAGTTCCCAGACAACTTTCAAGAAAATATTAGCAACATATTACAAGAAAAGCTCTTCTAGACACGACAAACTACAGCTACTTCCACTGTATGATGTCATATTACTGCCGATCATGATAGAAATTCAGGTAGAAATGATTATTTACATGTTACATGTGTATTTCACAATACTTAATCCTTTAAATTTTGATACGAAGCTAAACAAGAAAAACATAACTTGAGAGAAAAAAAAACATTTGTTTTTCCAGGTTTTATAACTGATTTTCCCTGACTTTTAATGAAAATTTTTATTTTCCCGGCCTTTTTTTAACAAATTCCAAACTCCCTGAGTATTCCCTGAGGAGTATGAATCCTGTAGTTCTTGTTTAGTGTACTTTGATTAAAGGATTTTTTTTTTTTTTTTTTTGCTTACAACATTTTAGCAATTGTTAAGATAATTGTACAATGGAAATTTAGAAACATCTTTTCTAATTAACTAGTATTTCCTCCTCCCCCTTCTTTTTAATGTAATTTCAGGATTTTAAAAATAGGGTCATAATCAGCCCAGGATAATAGCAGAACATGAACATGAAAAAAATTTAAAGAACTATTTTTCAAGTTTTTTTTTTTTTTTTCCATGCTTTTTCTTATACTTGCAATTAGTTAAAGAATTAAGTGTAAATCATGAATTTTGATTAACAAAAATCACTATAACAACACAGGCTGTGATAAAAAGAAAAAAAATGCAATATATCCTAAAAGTTAAATTTTGCCAAAAATCCATATATAGTCATTAGAAAAATCAATGCTTAATTTTGTAACTTCTTTTAGCTGTTCTCATGCGTTACTTAAATAAAGTTTTCTGACACCCCCCCCCCCTTTTTTCGGAAAAACCGAAATAAAACTCAAGTTTTATTTGAAAAAATACAATTTCTAAAATATCTGGTTTTTTGCCAACCCTGATTTATATAGTATTATAATTAAAAATGTATACAAAATTTTACACTTAAGTTAATTAACGATTTACAAAAAAAAAAAAAAAAAAAAAACTGACTTTTTAATTTAATTTAGATAAATTTTTCGTTAATATTCGTACTTAATAAAAATGTATATAATAAAAGCAAGAAAATAATTTAATCAACTGCGTGTTTTATCGAAATTTAACATAAAAATTATATAAAACAAAACTAACATTCAATTAAAAAAACATCTTATTTGCACTTCATGTCAAAGGAAAAACGAAACTTTCTCTCGGCAATTTAATCGCTTAGTAACGAACAGGACCTTTAATTCAACAAGGGCGGCATAAACGATCAAACATGGCGACGTGTCATCGTTTGGGTCGGTATTGATCGTTCGAAATAATTCCTCAAATCCAATGAAACTCTTTTAATGTGCACTGTTATATATTGAAAAAACACATTTATGAAAAAAAATATATTACATACCGCACACAATTTAGCAAAAGGTCCGGGTTCAGTCTCTAAAGCTGAATTTTTCATCCAAACTGATCGGCGCGCTCCTTCACTGGGAAATTTGAAGAATCGCATATCTTTTAATCGCGAAGAGTTACAACAATTTTTCGCTGCACATACTACCATCGTTCAAAACCACAATTCAAATGAACTTAAATATATTGACGCAATAGCAATACAAATTATTTGTGGTCGAAAATGGCGCAATGAGTATAATTGTTTATCTACTAGCTTTCTACCTTTAGCCAAACAAGGGTAGCTTAGCGAGCGGCACTTCGATTCTTCGGTCGGAGAGGAAGATAAGAGGGGATATCGTCCAATAAAAAAAAGGCAGATGTTTGATGTTTGTAGATACAGCTTTTGAAATGTTCGTAATATAGAGAACGGGGTTTTAATCTGTTGAGTTACTTCCAAATTAAGAATTATTTAGCCCACAAACGGATAAATATAGATAAAATACTTTTCAATTTTATTCACATCATTTAAACTTGAAGTTTTAAAATTATATTGGAAAATGTTTAATATAAAATTTCAAAATACATCTATAAATGCATTTCAATTTTTTTGCATAGTTTATTTGAATATTTTTATGTTACACTGTATGTAAAACCAGTGCTACTTTTCTTCTTTTTTTTTTGAGGGGAGGGGGAATTACATTTTTCAATTAGAAAAATAATTTTATTACTATAGATTACTAATATTGAAATGTATTGTATGACAAGCCTATTTAAAAAGAAAAAAAAAAAAAAAAAAACTGACAAAATCATTGCATAACTTAGGATCATTCCATTTAATTATTAAATAAGACTAATGCACAAAATGATGTATATAACTTTTTGCTCCAATTTATTGTGTCTTATAAATAAATACAAAGACATATTTAAATTGTAGTTAAAATTTTTATTTTTCAAAGAGTAGTGTATTCTTTAAATTAAAAACATTTTACATTATTGTTTGTTTATAATTATAAAAGAAGCTGTCACTTCAAAATAATTTGCAACACTTCCTCCCAATCAATCATTTCTTAAAATAAATACATAAATAAAAACATTTAATTTAAAAAATATGCTGAAAAAAGAATTATAAAAAGTACAAACAAAAAGGGGGAGGCTAATTGTTTTCTTTTTTCATTTCTAAAAAGCCTACCCACTTTTTTTTTTTAGCAAGTGGGGTGGTAGACAGCTCTGATCTGATGTAAATCAATCATTACATCAAATCTTACCATATTCTACAGAACACACATGCTTTTTTAAATCTAAATAACCCATGTTAATTTTGCTATGTATTACACAGTAAAATATATGCATTATATGTATTTTACTGTATAATACATATATGTGTTTATACAGTAAAATATCCTTCAAAGAAACACTTCTTATAGGTAGGGTTTGAAAAATCAAAGTTGCTAGGACACCATAGTAGTTTAATTTCTAGCTGCTAATTTTCTTTTAACCCTCCGTCGGGTGCACCCTGCCTGAGAGGCCCGTTCTGGTTTTTATTCTCTAAATATCTTACACATGATTTTTAATTCAAAAACACCCATATGGTGACCTTATTAGGCGTGAATAGAAAATAATCAACGAAAATTTGATGCATAAGTACGAATTTATTGATTGTAGTACAAGTATTTACCTGGCCTCTCAGGCAGGGTGCGCCCGATTTTGTTCATCCAACGGGTGCGCCTGACGTAGGGTTAAATTATTTCTATTTTTCTCCTCGATAATGGTAAATTCAGATGACCAGGAACTAGACCTAATGAAAGAATGCAAAAGATTTTCCCCCCCCATTTATGATGTTGTTAGGAAGACTTCACTCCTAATTCCTAAGAAAAAATTAAAAAAAAACCTGTCTTTTTTTAACACGCTTTTATTAGCTTCACCTGTATGTATGTACCAATGTATTTTTGTAACCGCTTTGTGAACAAATAAAAAATCTATATTGTGAAAAAAAAAAGACTTTCCCTATGTGAACGCTGTGGCTGTGAGGTAAAGCTCCGCGCTACGAACCTAATAGTCTAGCATTCGAGCCCAGTCAGGGTAGATTTTTTAAAAATGGTTTTTGTTTAATTCTAAATTATTTTAATTAAAGATTTAAATGTATGTAAATATTATGGTGCGTCACTCACACGATTTTCTCTTACCCTGCATTTTAATACTAAGGTAGATATTTTGTGCCTTTTAGTTCACATTTCTATAAAAGCGTGTTCTTTAATTTTTTAAAACTATAATATTATTTAATCATATGGTTGCAATAAAATAAGTGAACTCCTCCCCCCCCACACATTTTTTAATCTTCTAGCTCCAACATTTTTAGTCTGGACCCTGACATTTCAACAAATTTTTTCACTTCTGCTCATACTGTCTCAAAAAATTATGATTTTTTATACAATAGCCAGTAGTGCTATTTATACATGTTCCATAGGAACTATCAGACAGTGAACTTGAATAACATATCATTTACAAGGTACTTTAAAATATATATGCAAACACGAGTACAAGAGCGCATATAGACAGAACCAACTAAATGTAACATATTAACCCCTTACAGGGTTTCGAACCTGCCCACAAACCCAAAAAAACTCAGGCAGGTTTTTGGTTTTTTTTTAAATTAATAACATTTTTCACTTTTAAAAAATAATTTATTATTTTTTTACTTATATTTTCTTACTTGACATTATTATATATAATAAATATTATGTAGGATAATAATTATAAGATAAGTATAATTATTATTATGTATATATAATTATTATTATATCTACATAACATAGCATATCATATTGGTGATATAATATATGCCAGTTTGAAATTATGTAATTATTTTTCAACTTTGTTAGAAAAATTCCTTTCATGATACAGGCAAAAAATAGGGTTCTTTTTTTGCCCCTCGAAAACTTCAAATTCATTAAAACTGCCTTTTTAAAAGATTTAGCTTTATAAAAATACCTTTCTATAAAAATTTTTCATGTTCCAGAATTATTTTTAATGTTTACCTATAACTTGGTTGGTTCAATGAAACGCTATTAACTTGATAATAAACATTTATATAGAACAACTAATAAAATGGAAGGTGTTACACAATTTTTTTGTTGCAGAAAAAAATTTCACAAAAAAAATTCCGTTTTCACAAAAATGAGCTTCAAATATTAAAAGCTGGAGGCACTCCTGACATGTAAGTGTAAAAAGTAGACAGTGATAATTTCGTTTTGTATTCCTTTATAAAGTTTTCAAATATGAATCAAATGTCAGTTATCAATATTAACAAAAAAAAAATTAAAAAAAATATTTGCACATTTTTTTACTTTAACCATATAAAAATACATAATTATTTGTAATATGAAAATTGTACATGGTAGGTTTAAAATATTTCACTTTTGTTACTAGTTTTAATTTTACACAAAATAACTTAATAAAAAATTAAACTCAAAATTATAATAAAATACTGAATAGAATTACTTATTTCAGAGATGATGGGGAGTGGGAGGAAGCAGAAAAGGAATGTTTCTAGAACATTGAATGCATAACTACACGCACCTATGTGAAAAAATGGTGGCACTGGGGAGCAGGGTTTGCAAGTTTCTTCCAAGGTGGAAAAAAAATGCAGAAAAAACCAGCTGGAAGAAACTGTTTTTCTTTAAAATTTATTATATAAGTTGTAACTTTGTTTAATACAATGAATGCAGTTTTCAAATTAACAGGTTTAAGTAAATTTAATTATACCTATAAAATTTAATTACTAATTATGTATGTTAAATTAATAAATATGAGATTTTTAGCCAAGATCAGATCACACACCAATATACTCAAGATCAATTAGAGAAAACAATTTCACTTTGACCAGCATAAAGTTTTATTATTTAAACAACGTTATTTCTTTAACTGATAATTAAATAGTAAAATGAAAATGTATAACTTTCCTACTTTCTGATAGAAGAGCTACAACTTTTAATGAACATCCACTTAATTAAGCGCAGAAATATGCAATAATTACTGTATTACAATTTTTTTTTTTTTTTCTTTTTATTGCAGTGTAACATAGTATAACCAAAAGTTTTTTAGCAGTTCAATGTTGCCATTAGTTTCTCGACTTAGAATAGATTGCAAAATATGAAAATAATAAAAAATTTAAAATGCTGGATAACTTGTACAGGAGTTTAAAAGTATTTTTTCATATAGTTCATTGGTTTACCAGCTTTGAATTCATACAAAGGATTGTATACAAAAATTATTGTGATAAAATATTTTGGCTAAAAATTACAATAACTATTATCACTTGTTTTGTATTATTTGAACATATAATATGAGATAATATGCAAAAATTTTTAAAACTTGTTAATTACGTAACACAGACACGTCACATTTGATGTCATGACAGGTGTGCGCTGGTTGGTTAGCAAATGATATGAGGAAACATGCATTAAAAATTCCTACATTTTTAATATTAATTAAATAATAGTTTAGATTTGGTATCATGCTGTGAGTTTAATTCTTTTACATAGGTAGTTAATATGTTGTAGTCTTCAACATCTGTTTTGTGTTTTGTTGGTTTCTTCCACTGTCCTAGAAGAAACTAGCTTCTATATATATATATGTTATTAAAATATGATCAAAATATATTTATATATATATATATATATATATTTTTTTTTTTTTTTTTTTTTTTTTTTTTTTGCTTCTTTGAACAGCATTCATAATTTTTAATTTTAATTTTTGATACAATTGTTTATTTATTAAAGAGAACTTTATCAATTATTACAGATTAAGTTTTTATCAGCATCATTTTTTAGTTTCTGCCAGTTATTGCCACTTACTGGCTGAAACTAGTTTTTGCCATGCCCGTTTTAACTGCTTCAGCAGGCTGGCTAACCCTGAGTTCATATCTTCTAGGACAAATTATTTTCAATCAGGGTTGGTAGGTTTTTGACGCACAGCAGTTTTTGATGGTTTAAGCCAAAATTTAAACTGTCATGTCAAAAAATGCAAATTTTACATTTCTTGGTACTTATTATATTTCAAAACAATGAAGTAGCCAATATTTAGAAAAATTTAAAAAATGTAGTCTTAAAAAATATTGTTTGGAAGAACATTGTGTGTTTTCTGTGAACGCCAATGATTTCTGCTTAAGTACAAAATATTGGTAATTTATTACCTTAATTATTATTTCAGTTATCAAATTTTACACTGTCTTTTTTTTTTTTTTTTTTTTTTTTTGAAAAAAGAAGCTCTACTATATTGAGTATTGCACTATATCTTTATTTTGGATTATAATCGAGAGTACGTGTTAATGTTGTATATTAAAAATTTATAAGAAAGTTTTAACAATGTTCCAGTTTAAAAGTGGAGATTTTATATGACTAGTTGAATAACATTTTTAGTAATTACACAATGCAATTCTTAAGTATTTATAATTAAGAGGATAGTGGGTCATAATATAGGCATAATTTTTGTAAATTGTCTCAAAGGTATGAAAATTTCCATTTATACGCAATGAAATATATTAAAATTTGTCAAACTATTTAAATTAAAAAAAAAAAAATTTCAAAACTTAAAATTTTCTTCACTTTTTAAAATGCTTCTTGCTAACTTCATTTTTAATTTTATATCTTGATTTTACATTACATAATTTAATAATTATATTCTAAAACATCTGTACTAAATTACTTTATGGATTCGTTGATAAGTTATGTTTTAAAAATATGTTTGAATGATAAAAGTTTTCATTAAAATTTAACATTCAAAATACTTTTAAAAATGAACTTATTAATTCCACAAAGTAATACCAAAACATGTTTAGCATATATTGTTAGGATACAATAATGTTAAAGAGAGAGGGAAAAGGTAAAAAATAGAAGGAATCTGTTAAAAAATAAAATAAAGTTTTAACTTTTCTTTAAATTTAATAGTTTTAAAAAATCTTTAATATACTTCTTATTATTATAGTTTAACACCCAGTGGCAGAAAAGCTGCGACACGGCAAAATAGTCGCGGACACAGAAAAATGGCTTGAAGACAGTCTTGTCAGTCCTAATAAAAAAATTAGTCTGCAACTTTCGGACACCCTTTGTCTGTATTTAATGAAAAAGCATCAGAAAACTGGCAATGTAAAAAATATTACTTACAAACTTTGAATAAACACCATAAAATGCAATAAACTCGCAACAATTGTTTCAGGTCGAAAAAACACATGACCCTTCATCAGGCGAATAAAGTAAGCACGAGTGCTGCAGTCAAAGCGGCAATGGTCGTGTGTTTTTTCGACCCGAAACAATTGTTGCGAGTTTATTGCATTTTATGGTGTTTATTCAAAGTTTGTAAGTAATACTCTTTGTCTGTACTAATAAAAAAAATTGCCCGTAACTTTCAGACAGTTTATGTCTGCAGTTATAAAAAATTGCCTGCAATTTACGGACATATTTCGCCCACGACAATGCGCTACCAATGTATGATGTCTTAGACGCTCTCTGGTAGAAACTCTAGAGCCCCCTATAGGTGCCTTGGTAGGAACACACAAAACAGTGCTTAACAAGGGCGACCTAGGAGCCTAGATCTCCCTTGATAGGCAGCGTTATGCATGTATTCTTTTCTCCTGTTACCTGTTACTGAGATTCTACGGGAACGTAGAAAAGTGCTAATTTCATTTAAAACTGTTCCAAAACTTCTCCTCCACTTTAAAATTCACTTATAAAAATTCCTGTATCCAAACTATAACTAATACTTTTATTATTTATAATTATTTTTATTGTGTCAAACATTGCTATAAAATATTTAATTGAATGAGTTAATCTTGTTATTTTATAATTGTTTATACTATATTGTTCTGTAGTAAAATTGTATTGTGTATTGTTGCACGAGATCAAAACTGTTGTTAAGCCCCCCCCCCCTCAGATTGCTGCTATCATCTTTCAGGCTTTTTGAGTGTAAGCCATTTTCACCCCTGACTACATGCAAATTTCGAGGACAGATTATGAAATTTTAAAAACCTGTCGCAGACATCTGCAAAATTTTCTGTCACTGGGGTTTAACACATGTATAAAAATTTTCATAGCTTAACACAATATACAGAAGATTTATAAAATCCACTTTGCACTTAACCCTTTCATGGACACGGGAAGATTATTTCCCACCTACATGATCATACAAAATACATCTGTGGGAAGTGCAATTCCCATTATAACATATTGGTCTTGCTATTATAACGACGGGGACACTAATTCCCGCTTCAGTTTTGTGCTGCCATCTGTTGTTCAATATACTGAATAGAATTAGCACATTTGTTTTGAAAGTTTGAAAGCTTTGTGTGTGAGATTTGTTCTGCTATAACATCTGTTTTGATGTGACATTTGTACTGCTCAATGAAAATAGGAGTTTTTTTTGTTTCTATTGTAATAACACTTTCTATTTTGTATATATGTACACATTTTGTGCCTCTTAACTATCTAATTTGAATAATAAACAGCAATTCCAAAATGATAATATTTGAATAAATAATATAATTCAAATTTGGCAAAATTAAATATATTTCCTTAAATGCTATTGTTTAATTGTTAATAAAACAGGAAAAACTGAGAGAAATTCAAAAGAAAAATAAATGGCCCAAGAAAGGGTTAAGATGCTTTCGGCATTGATATCTTTTCTAACATAAAAAATTTTTTCTTCTACGGCAGAACAAAAGTAGTATTATATATAATATATAATCAATGTTAATTTATATATTTAGTACGTTGCAATTTAAAAATATACAGTAAAATCATTTTAAATATTTCAATTTTTCACATTAACAATTTTTGACAGTTTAAACCAGATTTTGATACCTGCCACAACAAAAATGTGTTTTTTATGTTAAAAAACCAACCCTGCTTTCAATTAATACTTTTTAGAACTGTATATTTCTTTGTAATTTATAACAAGTGTATAATAAGTAAGCTTTGAATAAACACCATAAAATGAGTTTTTTGCATTTTATGGTGTTTATGCAAAGTTAGTTTTGCGAGTTCCAAAGTGTTTAAATTTTTATTTTGTAATACCCATTCTTTGGGGCATTTTTATTATTTTAATAGGGTGGCTACAGAAATTCAGAAAAAATGTTGCCTGATTTTTTCCTGACTAATTTTGACAGATTTCCATGAACATGATCTATTATACACATTCCATAATTTTATGTATATCGCACTTTTGCGTAGCATGCTCGCTAAACCACAGCAATTCAAAAAAACTATACTGATGGGCAAAAATATCTCAATCTCTTTACTTTTATCTTTGTTCATTTACAAAAAGAAAATTCAAAATTTGGAAGAAACTAACAAAATTATAAAAATAAAAATCATTTTTATTGCACAACATATTAGCATCAGAATATTCCTCAAGTTGTTACACTAAAAATATTTCTTTTTTATGTTGACTTGGCGAGATTCAACTAGAAACTAGCCACTCCTGTGCAATCATGGCTAAAATAACACCTGTTTGGCAATCTTTCAGTCATCTTTTCAAAAACATCCATGATTTTTTATTTAGGGTTCATACTCATATATGGGGGGAAAAAAAACTCCCTGAGTTCCCAGACAATTTTCAAGATAATATTAGCGACATATTACAAGAAACGCTCCTCTAGACAGGACAAAATACACAGCTACTTCCACTGTATGCTGTCATATTACTGTCGACCATGATAGAAATTCAGGTAGAAATCATTGTTTGCATGCATATTTTCACAATACTTAATCAATTGAATTTTGATATGAAGCTAAACAAGAAAATTATAACTTGAGAGAAACAAAATATTTGTTTTTACAGGTTTTATAACCAATTTTTCCTGACTTTTAATGAAAATCTTTATTTTCCCCGACTTTTTTTAACAAATTCCCTGTTTTCCCTGATGAGTATGAACCCCCGTGATTGTTTTTACAAAATTCCCTGATATTTCTAGATTAATACCATGATTTTTCTGATTGTCGCCACCCTATTTAAGCATACTCATAATGTTTTTATACGTAAATTAGTACTTCTATAGAGCATACACCCATAGATTTATACAAGCACGTCGCCATGTTATCAAGAAATGTCATTACAATTAGCCACATGGATAAGAACAGTTTGTCACCTAAAATATTTTTTTTACCCCAATTATATCCTTTTAAAAAGGTGAAAACACTTCTATAAATAACGTCGAGGCATAAAACATTTAAAAATCAAAATCCACACAGAAGATTAATAAAAACAAGCTTCTAATCATATTTTCATTATTTCATAAACACTAAGTAGGTACCTACTTTCATATTAACTGGATGTAAATAATTAATATTTTAGTATATTAACAGTACATTATACCAAGTGAAGTATAATCATAATGTGCATGCACAAATTTATAATATTAACAGAAAGTTTAATATTGTTTTTATAATGTTCATCATATAAGTTTTTCATAGTGGCGATTAATACCTTAGTATTAACAGCATACCATTTTTCAAAATGAAGTATAATGTGCATAAATTTATCATAATGTTTACATAAAGTTTTGTGTTGTTTATAAAATTAAGTTTTTAAAATGTTTATCATGTAAGTTTATAACAAGTTTTTCAGAGCAGCGATTGTTTGCTCACGTGTGATTAACATGAAAGTACTCATTGTTAATTTAGTGTTTTTGCACTGCATCTACGACTGCTTTTGTCTGATGAAGGATTATACTAAATTATTTCAACCTGAAACAACTGTTTACGTGGATGCAATTTATAATGTTAGCATTTCTTCATTTTTCAATAATGTAGAGATGGAGCATTTAGAAAAGGATTTTCTACTATTAGATACATTTAAATTCCATAATTATTTTATAATAAAATATAAAAATTTTACAATGCCATACGCAACTGATTAATATCAGGGGTCGATCCAGGCAGAAATTGGGACTTTTCTGCTGCCCCTTTACAAAATTCAGATCCATAAAAACAACCCTAACAAGATTTTGTTTTATAAAAAGGATAGTTTCGTAAAAATTTTCCATGTTTACAGTATTATTTTTAAAGAGCATCCATACTTCGTTCAAAAATGTTACCAACTTTATATTAAACATAGAGTAATTGTTAAAATGAAAAGTTTTACATTTTTTTTTTTTTTTTTTCGAAAAAGAAATAAAATTTTACAAAAACTTGTTTTTTACAAAAATGGGCCGCAAAATTTTAAACCTGGATCAACCCCTGAATATTAAATTTTGGGCAATTTACTTTTCTCTTTATGGTTACTGCAGTTGCAAGTGAATCGCACATATTCATATTGAAGTTGAAATAAGACTTAAGTTGCTTAGAAAGCTAACTTTTTTAAAAATTATGCAAAGCTTACAGTAATGCTTATTTATATTAATTCATACTAAAATATTTTTCACACACAACTAGTCAATATAAATATATATATATATATATATTTTCCTGTTTAATTTATATATATATGTATATATTTCCCCCAGTGAATTAAAGTTGAAATATGAATAAAATTCAGTTGTTTAGTGTGTTTTACTAAGCCATAAATAGAAAACTTCTAAATGAATATTTACATTAATTTCTACTAAAATATATGCAAGAGGAAATTCTTCACATCAGCAAGAAATGAACATTAAGAAGTTACATAATAAACTAAATATAATTTCAAATTAAAATAATTTGCAATGTGTATAATTAACTAATAATAATAATTTAAAATGTTACTTTAAATACTTTGCTCACAGGTTATTAGCATTAATGATAACAGGACTAAAAAAAAATTGTAATATTTTCTGAAAAGAAATTATTTTTGTGTGTGTGTGTAACCAAGGTTTTGAGGTTTTTCCAAACCTAGGTCAGCCAAAGTTCTACATCAAAATATGACGGAGAAATATAGCATTTTCACATTTATTAGTTAAAAGTTTCATGGAAACATATATAAAATGATATATATATATATGTCACTTTGTGTACGTGTATGTAAATAAAAATTATAAGCAAATGAAGAAAGAAAGTTGGAGAAAATTGCATTTGCACGTTTTTACTTACGATACATAATCCAGCACACCGACCGGGTGTCCAGCCATTTCGCCCGCAATTTTCAGCCCATTTGTATTTTCTTTCTGGGTCAGTTGGGAATCTGAACATTCGAATTCTATTCCTTGTGTGATTTGAGCAATTAAGAGCAGAACAACCACCCATAATTAAATATATTAATACACAAAAATAACCTATCAAAATGTAGCATACAAGGCGGCGACAAGATGGCGAGCGTAATAGCTTGAAGTTGCAGAACGCAGAAATTTACAGATAGGTTACATAAAATAAATTTTATAAATATGTACACATCTATTTAAAACCGTAAATGCTTAAAATTTTAGAAACTTGTTCATGAATAATTAAACTGTCACAAAAACTGAAATGAAAGCGAGAGGGGAAAAAAAAAAAGGAATTAATCGTACTAGGGAGGTCATGTTTCCCTTCCCCCCTCCTCCACCCCTATTACTATAACAATGTTAATGGCAGCTGCACAAGAACCGCTGCTATGAAAATAACGAAAACAATCTGAAATAAAAATTATAAGTAGACTTAACAGTCTTAACATAAAATAAAATAATGACTTGGAAATTCTAACTCTTTTACATTCTGTTTCCGAAAAAATTGCAAAAAAATTCATTAATTCATCAGTCGTAAGAAAAGAATTCAGAAATAGGTCACGAGTGAAGGAAACGGTTTTCATAATGTTAATTTCATCGAATAATGAGATTTCACAAATAATCCAAAAGAATGTAATAAAACTTTCTTGAATTTCAGAAAATGAGATTGGCAAAAACACACAACCAAAACATGCTTCTACGTACCATTTTGTTGCTTAAAATTGAAAAAGGTTTTTACAAATATATTACTAGCACACATATTAATTAAATTTTCTTCCCTCTCCAAATAAAATATGTACGAAAGATGCTTCTTACAGTGCACAACTGAGCGTTTGGTCCTGGTATCCATCCTTCTCTACGACAGTTTGCAATCCATATTTTTCTTCTCTCTGCATCAGAAGGAAATCTGAACATTCTGAAATTCTTTTCAGAACTGTTCGAACAGTTTAGTGCCGCACAACAACCCATGATTAAAAGCAACTGTTTCGCGTATTTTTAAATTAATAAATATTTTAATAAAATTAACATAACGAAGACAGTATTTTATTTTCGGTAGATGTATGCTCACACACAGAAACAATATGGCAGACAATCGCGACCACGTATCAGTAGTAATGCGGACGAAGTCTAATGTAAATAAGAGCTGGCACGTCATCCGCCATTTTTTTTCCCGCAGAAAGTAAATCTAGCACATTTATCCCTCTTCTCCTTCTGGCTGCTTTCTTGATTTTTTGAAAAAATGCGGTTTTGGTATTTTCGTACAATATCAATTTCTTAATTTAACTGAAAACGAAGTTCAAAAGATTAAATATTTATTCAGCAATCACGTTAAGAAAAACTCTTAACACTTTACGCTTGTCATCTAATAAAATACGTAAAATAAATAAAAATGAAAGGAAACTCACACTACAAATTTGTGCTGCATGCCTTGGTGACCACGAAGCGCGTTTCTTAACGTTCATATTTTCTATCCATTTTTTTCTTCTTTCAGCATCCAAAGGAACATTAAACATTCTATGGCCTTTTCTGGAGTGATTGCTGCAATTTGGAACTGAACAGCCACCCATAACTACTTTACTTTGTATTTTTTAAACATTCAAATGAAATTAATTAATCTTTTACATAAGCTAGTCAAAAAGGAATGAAAATGGCGGATGGAATAGGACTGGGGAAGTGGGGAAGCAGACGAAAAGATAAAAAAGGCTCTGATTGGTTGAAGGGTTGAATCAATTTAAAGGGCGTTCCTTGTTGAATGTGTTTGTTGTCAACTGAGGCCAAAGAAAGAATGAAAAATTAAAAGCTACGTTATGGACAATTAATATCAAATAATTAATCTATTTTGTTTTGAAAAAAAAAAAAAAAAATTGTTACGTATTCTTCAACCCCATTTCTTGCGACCAAGGGAGCCTCTGCGCAAGCGCGGACTGAACGAGTCAATATTAAAATAGGGGAGATGGAGATGCATGTTTGTATTGCATGTTGCATGTTTTCTCTCCCTTGTCGGAGAAAAAACATGCAATAATAAGGGAACGCCGAATGACTAGATGTTTAAAAAATCCCAACCTGTTGGTTAAATTGTCACACCTCCAAGCCTTTGGAATCGTCCTCACTGCTAGTCGTAGGAAAGGTGCTTACACTATGGTATCAATTAAAGTATAATAATAATAAACAGCATTTGATATTTTTTCAAATATATAATAAACGTTTTTCTAAATTAAAAATATTATTCCCTAAACACATTTTTAAAGTAGTATGTTAGTATTGTGACCATCACAAAACTTTCTTCTACATCATTTTGTATAACAATAGTATTATGCACCGGTTAACATAGTACATGCAAAAAAAAAATAATAATAATAATCAACATAACTTCTCAAATTTAAAATTTTCTATATGCAGTTTTAATCAACAGATGCTGAGATATAACCTGAAAATTTTCAAGAAGTAAATAACAGTGGCGCCATCTGTCGTTCGAGATACGTCTCACACTTTACGTTTGTCCTAAAACTGATAAAATAAATAAATAAATCAGCGTAATTATTCATACCAAATTTGGTTCATTTATATCATAGAAATTGAGATTTGTCTTCTCGTAAACGGGATTAAACTGCAGCATGTCAGACACAACTTGTGATTTATGCACCCATATAAATCCATATAATATCATAGCCTTCTAATATATCAAATTTTGTGCACATATACCCTTCAGAAGTTAAGATGTGTTTACAGTCAGCAACAAAAGTATCCGAGTACTAGCAAAAATTCCTATGTGAAAAAAAAGTGCACTATTTTGTTAAATAAATCCTTGTCGAATCCTGTTCTTAGTTAGTTTAAGAACACGATTCGACAAGGATGTACTTAACAAAACGGTATTAAGTGTACTTTTTTTAAATAGGAATTTTTGCTAGTGCTCGGATACTTTTGCTGCCGACTGTAATTTAGTGATGCAATTTTTTTCTCTGAAGGTGCCGTTAGAGACAAAGAAGACGCTGATCCTCCAAACACTAGATTTAAAAATTAACAATCACATTACTATTTTTTTTATTTTTTATTTATTATTATTATTATTATTATTTTTTTTTTTTTTTTTTTTTTTTTTTACCCATATGATGGAGGGGCCATATGAGTCTCTATCATACAATCTTCAATAATTAAAACGAAATTTATTAGTAGGACAAGTCGTACTATTTCTTTCAGACAGCGGTTTTCCATTGTCGCCATTTGTAATATTCCACCTTGAATGAACGTACAAACATTTTTGTTTTTATCTAAATATATAAAGCTGAAAGTTTGTCTTTGTCGTGGTGTCTGTCCAGATTTTTTGCCCGGATTATTATATATTTTATCAAAATTTAATACATTTATTAATCAGGGCACAATCAAGTTATTGTTGTATTTTCACTTTCTCTTACCGATATATATATGGTAGAGAAAGTATTGTTTTTGAGTCAAATTTTCGAAAGTGAGTTTTTGTTGTATTTACAAATTTTGAGGTTTTTGTGATTACGAAAATCATGTTTTTAGCGGTTGGTCTGTGTGTGTGTTATCAGTATATCTCAAGAACAAACAGCAGCAGAAATTCCAAACTCGGTATTCTAAATGTGTATCATTTAGAGATGCTACACTAAACTTTTCGTTGAGACGAAGCAAACGGTTCGTGTACAGGGACACCCAAGAGAATTCAAATACAATATGTCTAAGGGGGGAAATTGCAGGTAAGTAGAGATTAGCATCTATAGACTGCGCTAAACCAAATGAAACTATTAGATATTTTTTATAAGCGTAAAAACATGTTTCATGTAGAATGCGGCATGGAAATCATTTACTACTCGTTTACAGAGCTACACAAAGACAAAAGAACTAGATTATATTGCGACAATACTTGAAAATTGATGAAAGTGTATTTCAGGTTGTGCCGTGTGTTTTTAATATAGAATTATATTTATGTGCACCATTTTGTGCGTACATAACCTTCAATAGATATACAGGGCTGCCAACATTTAAGCGATAACGTTCTTTTTAATTATTAGCGGGAGTGCTTTACTATAATATTTTATCCTGTATATATATTGTATATTTACACGTTTTGAGGCTTCCTGATTACCGAAGTCAAGCTTTTAACGTTTGGTCTTTGTCTGTGTCTCTTACAGTAAATTAAAAACAAATAATTTCAGGAGATCCAAAAGTTGTGTTTCGAAAATAATACAAATTACTAGAAAAGTTTAATCAAGACTAATAAGTTTCAAGAAATGTTGCGTGTGAAAGTTGTCTATATAATTTTAAACGAACGTTTGAATTTAATAACAGATTTGAATTCTATATAAATATAGGTATAATAATAAACCGGGGGGTTGAGAAATCATTTGTAAAATGAAGCTTGTTCCAATGACTAATTAAAATTGCTTTTACATAGTTTTACATAACAGTACTCGTTATCTTACCCCTTAATCTTCAATCTGCATTTATAGTATTAAATTTCAAGGTAAGAGAAAGTCGTTTGAGTGACACACCACCAGATTATTTAATATACACTAAGCAAAAAAAAAAAAAAAAAAAAAAAAAACGCACTTGGATATTTTCCTTTTCACCTTCTACAACCGCCAATTTTATCGTTTAAAAAGCAAACTTTCGAACAGATTTTATTATGTTGCCCTCCACATACACTTTAGAATCGAGTCCAGTGTTAAAAATAAAATGCAATTGTCAGAAAAATTGTAATTTTAGGAATTATTTCAAAAATGGTTAGAATAAGACAGTTAAGTAATAATTTTTGAACGAAAATAAAAAATATTTTAATACGTGAGAAGGCAAAATAATTAAATGTTAACGAAATTTTGGTAAAATGGTTTTTAGCAAAATATAAAATTTTTGGCCGTTTGAACTGGAAATTTGGCTTTAGGCGGCCACGTTGCTCATCCAAGCAGGATAACAGCAAGCTTAAAAGCAAATGTTTAAAAAATCGATTTGTATCATCTTCAGAACTCAAAAACGATTTCAAAAAAGTGTATAGCAAAACACTTTCTTCAAAAAGAATCCGGAAGAAATTAAACAAGGCAGGTTAAAAACCAGAAACATGCAAAAAAGCCATTATTAAGGACAAAAAAAAAAAAAAAAAAAAAAAAAAAAAACATGACATCGGTTGACTAAAAATGTAAAAAAATTAGTAGTTAATTATCGGGCTGAACTGAGTTTTTCTGATGAGTCAAGTTTAATTTATTTCGAGCTGATGAAAAAAACTACTAGGACGGTAAAAATGAGACTGACTTAATGAAAACTGCTCTCTGAAACAGCGACACATTCTCCGTACATTATGGTACGGAGGATGAAGGTGCATACTTTTTCAAAGAATCAGACAAATTTTCCTGCTCAAAGAATCAATTAACAGTTATTATAAAAATAAAAGTGACGCCTGACCGACTATTTTGGTGGTATTTCAGACTTTTCTTCCAACAGCATTTCAAGATGATAATGCACCTTACTGTACGGCATCTGTGGTACGTCAATTTGAATCAAATTGTTAAAATTACTTATCCATTCCCATGAGCACCTATAATTCTGTAAGTAAAAATATTTTTTTTCACTCTAAGTTAAATCCCACAAAGAATATCGTAGAATTTCTTCTTTATTAGACTTCGAAATAGTCCTAATCTCAATTCGTTCGAAAATGTTTCTTCATAAAAAGGCGCGGGGAGAGAGAGGAGGATTCGAAATTTGCAGACTAAAACTTTGCAAGAACTAGAAACATTATTTACAATATTTAGCACAATGAAATTTTTGAGATATGCATCAAAAAACGGTATAATACTATGCCATTGTGTATTAAAGCAGTAATTCCATATGAAGGTGAAATTAACCCAATGCAGAATGCATATTTTTATTAAAAAATTGCGTAGATCTAACAAATAGTTTTATTTCATATAATAAATCATAATAGAATACAAAGTGTATGGTTATTGCATTATGTTTAAAAGTAAAGTTTTATGTAGATTTTTATAAAGTACTTCGTAGAGTGTAATAAAGCGAATTACTAAATCGAAAATGTACATAGGTATCATTTCAGCCCTTTGGCATTATGCAGACATGATAGTTTTAGTATTTGTTTCAATCATTAATTTTAAAGTTATTACAAATAAAAAAGGTATAAGTCATTTTTTCTGCATTGCGGCGTTTTTTTTTTTTTTTTTTTTTTGTCGCTTAGTGTAGTGTAGGTTTAAAAGATATAATACAAACCCCATTGTAACACTAAAATTAATTAAAAAAAAAAAAAATGATGCCAAAAATAAATATATAAACAAGTAAATATGTTTCTTCTTTTGGCGGAAAAAAAAAAAAGAACGTGCAAATATACCGGGTGATCCAAAAGTCAGGATGGATAAAAATGAATAATTCGAAAACGAATCAAGATACAAAGATACGGTTTGCACCAAACGGATGGAAAAGAAGCCGGGTTTTGTGTGGCAACGAAAAAAAAAATACTTCTTTTGGCGACCAACAGATGGCGCTGTCGGATTTCTGATGTAGGATTATGCAAAGCAACAAACGATATAAAAAGGAGCAACTGCAGCAGGTAATGATAGTCGAAGCTTATATACATAGAAATGCTGCCCATAGTTGAGAAAGCCCTCTTAGTTAAATTGTATTATAAGAATTCGGAAAGTGCCTTTGCGAGCATATCGCTACATGAAGGGTATGCGAGATAGCAAAGGATCAATAACGTCTTCTGCATTGAACAAAATTATGAAGAAATTTGAAGCTACAGGTTCTTTGGCGTCACGTCCAAGAAGTGGACGTCCCTCAACAGCTGCTGCTGTTGACACGACAGTGGAGCATACGGTTCAATCCATGTTGGCGATTTCTGCACATGGGGAGTGCAGTGCTCGAGGTTTCGAGGCAGACAGGAGTGTCGTACGGAACTGTCTGGAGAGCACTGCGAATAACTCTGAAACGGTATCCCTACAAGTTGCAACATAACCAAGAACTGAAACCTCCTGACTTCGACTCTTACCGAGATTTTGCGAATTTGATATTCAATAAGATGGAAGATCAGCACGACTGGCTTCACACTGTGCTTTGGACAGATGAAGCGCATTTCACACTCTCTGGCGCTGTTAACACCAACAATTGTCGAGTGTGGGCCACAGAAAGTCCACATGCATTTGTTGAGGTGCCCTTGCAACAGCCTAAAGTGACAGTCTGGTGTGGCTTCACTGCTGATTTCATAATTGGTTCATTTATTTTCGAGAAAGTCACACAGACGGGTTACAAAACAGTTTCTGTCACTGGTCAGCGATATGCAGTACTGTTCTGTTACAGAACAACATTATTCCTGAACTACAAGCGCGACTCCAAACAGTCACACAGGCACTCCAAACAGTCACCTTTATGCAAGATGGAGCACCTCCTCATATTGCTCTACCTGTGAAGCACCTGCTACGCTCAACATTTGGGGAGGATCGCATTCTCAGTCGCTACTTTAATCACGCATGGCCTCCAAGATCTCCCGATCTGACAATCTGTGAATTTTGGCTGTGGGGATTCTTGAAGTCAAAAGTGTACCGTGACCAGCCGGCATCACTAGCAGCACTGAAAGATGCCATCCGCCAAAATGTGTCTGCCATAACGCAAGAAATGCTACTAAATGCTGTGAACGATGTGATGAATCGTCTCACAGCTGTACTTCTGAATGATGGACAGCACATTGAACAGTTACTGTATTAGTTCTAATTAACTGTAATTAAGCTGACTTATAAGTTGTCAAAATTTTTTCATTTGTAAATCATCTTTTGGGGAAATAAAACCCTATAGCGCCATCTGTTGGTCGCCAACAGAACTATTTATTTATTTATTTATTTATTATTATTATTATTATTATTATTATTATTATTATTTCGTTGCCACACAAAACCCGGTTTCTTTATCATCCGTTTGGTGCAAACCGTATCTTTGTATCTTGATTCGTTTTCGAATTATTCATTTTTAAAGTTCGTCCTGACTTTTGGATCACCCGGTATATATTTTTTAAAAATAATTAAAATGAAATTGAGAAAAGATCGTGCTAAAGAAATGAGAAAGCTCTATATAATATATCGAGCTATACTGAAGTTGTTTCATAATATATTATATTATGCATTATTAATAATATAACTTATACAGTCAGCAGCAAAAGTATCCAAAAGTACTCTTAATACTGTTTTGTTAAACAAATCCTTGTCGATTCATGTTCTTAGACATGAGTAGAACAGGATTCGACAAGTATTTATTTATCAAAACTGTATTAAGTGTGCTTTTTATACTCGTATAAGAATTTTTACCAGTGTTCGGATACTTTTGCTGCCGACTATAGTTTTGTCGTATTAAAAAAAAAAAAAAAAAAAAAAAAGTTTGTACGTTTATTTCTTCTCCCGACATAAAAAGAAATATATTTGCTTGTACGTAAATAATAAAATTAACCCCCCCCCCCCCCACACGCGCTCTTTTTTTTTTTTCACTTGTTTATTTTCTGTTATGTATGGGAGGGGGGGAGGAATGTACAATTTATTTATTTATTTTTTACACCAGTTTACATTTTTCTTTTTGGTAATTTTAAAGTTAGAATAGTGTCTTTACTTAATATCTTTTTGAACCATTTACACGGGTCTACATCTAAAATTTTGATTTGATGATTTTGGCTGATCTTTACTTTTTTTGGTGTGTTGATACTGAAATTGAAGCCAGATTTTCTCTATCACGTATCGATTTTTACCAATACAGGCGTGTCTGCCAACATAATTTCTTCCGTGTCTCTTCTACCAATATAATTATACTGTAACATTTACAGTATGTTATATAATTATAATTAAACATGGAAGAATAATAGAATCTACCGAAAATGAATAAACTGTGTCGGTGGACACCCTGTATTGACAAAAATTGTATGCGTGATACAGAAAATCTGGCTTCATTTTCGATTTTAACACACCGATAAAACATATGTATTAGCTAAAATCATCAAATCAAATTCTGTCGATATTATTTTTGATGTGTTATCCGATTAAACTAGAAAATAGCGTCTTCCTCATCCGCAAAATCTTACGTGCGTGTCCCTATTGCTTACGACAATGCCTTACCGATAGACTTCCATTTGGGTGCCTATCAGATAACAGTTTCAAAACGAACAGTACTGAAAAAGTTGAAGTAGCCCTTTTATATTTAAATCCCAACACAAAAGGTAAAGAAAAGCATTAACAAACAAAAAAAATTATCGCATGTAACTATTTCAAAGATTAATTATTCAATGAAATATATATGTTTAAAATTACATAAAATGTTATTTATGGAAATCAGGAGACGCTCTTCGGAGGTAAAATGTTGTGATGGCATGTCTCCGGACAAACCTAGAATCCCAGACTATCGCCAATTGCTTATTGTGTAGCTCTAGTGTGACGTTATATTCATTCAGCCTCAAATCAGGAAATACAAAAGGCAAAAATTCTGATAAATTTTATATGCAGAAGATTTGAAATATTGGATCGAGTATCGAGACTCATTGCAACATCATCGAATAAATTTGTTACAATAACAGCCTCGGTTTTTTTTTTTTTTTTTTTTTTTTTTTGTGGTACTTTGTGAAAAAATCCCCATATTTCCCCCTTAAAATTTTAGAATTCCCAGACAATTCTCACTAATTTCCTGTTCCTAAATATTTCCCCTGAAGGTTCAAAAATCCCGAAATCTGGCAGCACTGTTTAACAACTATGAAACTGGTTTCTCTATTATAACATAGATAGGTAATTTAAGTTGATATCTACTCCTTAATAATGCAATGCAGTCAATTTTTATTATATTATCTAACAAACCTTTTCCGTGTAATTCATTCATACGATTTTTTTTTTTTTTTTGTGATTTCATTCTTTTCATGAAATAATCGAAAAAGGAATATAATTATCCATTGATTAAAGGCGTGCTAATCTGAAGGAGGATATATAAATTGGTCAAGGAATTTCCCTGTATGCTGGGAACAGATTGTTTTCGCTTATAAAATCTAATTTAGATATTTATTTTGATGTTCAAGTTACTTTCCATTCATCGTCGCAGCACTAAAGGAAGTAATAATTATTGAGAAATCAAGTACTTCTGATAAACAAAAGACAGAGAAAAAAAATCTTCTTTCCGAATATTAAGTAATTAACGGTGGTATAAATAAATTAATGTAAGAAATTTCGTTAAATTTTCATCTAAATCGGATAAGGCATTTAGAGTCCGTCGAACTTGGAATAATTTGATCCCATTAACCATAACGATTAAGAATTTTTTGTTGTGTCTCAGTAAAAAAAATATTAGAGTTAGATTCACCAAAATCTTTGCAGTTTGTATGATAGTGATCTATAATATGTATATCAATTTTCAGTTCATTAGAATACAGTGTTTAGACGCTATCGGACTTTAAATAATTTGAGACTGTAGGCCATAATGCTAAAGAATTTTTCTTTGTGTCCATGTAAAAAAAAAAAAAAACTATAAGTGCTAGACTCACCAAAATCAATAGGGTTCGTGCTACGGTGACCTATGACATACGTATAAACTTTCAGTTCATTCGAACAAAGCGTTTAGATGCTATCGAGTATCGTGTTCACTCACACACATACAAGCGTACACACTCACATACACACACGCATAAATACATCACAAAAATCTGCTGTGAAACAAGCCCACGACTTTCATTACCCACTATTGCATGCATTATATGCATTTTTTTTTTTTTTTTTTTTTGAAGATAATGTTATCAGAAGACATAGAACTGACCTAATGAAACAGACACCTAAAAATTTTCCGGTAAGAGAAAGTTAATACACCTGTAAAAACATAAAACAGAGTTTACAGAGCGATCCCCCCCCCCCCCCCCTCCCCAAGAAAAAGAAATGAAAAGAAAATTGGTAGAGTTTTTATTTATTTATTTTTAAAACACCAATTTTCGAGATCTAAAACTGATCTATCTGACCAGGATGACTATTAATTTTCCAGTGATAACCAAGTAAATTATGAGAAAGGTACTTTGGGCTACAATGGGTTTATGTAACAAGTTTCAAGAAAATCGTTAGAGTCGTTTTTGAGATACCGATTTTTACCAAAGCTTGGCATGATTAATTGTTGACCAGAAAACAACAATTACATCCAAAAGGATAGTTAAAAGAGGGTTAATATAGCAAGTTTGAAAAAAAATCATACAGCCGTTTTGAAAGGAACGCACTTGCAGGACCCGAAATTCAGCTATTTATACAGGACGCCTATCAATTTTCCTGAACTAACCAACTATATCATTCGAAAGGATATCTAATAGAGTGTTTATACAGAAATTTTGAAGAAAATCTTTAGAGCCGTTTTTGAGATATCGACTTACGTCCCCACTTCTTTTTTGCCAATTTTCACCAAAATTTTGAAAAATCACCAGTACACCAGACCTGTTTAAATTCTAAAGTTTAGTAGTTCTTTATTAGTTTTCGAGATATAATAGCCAAAAGATTCCCCATATACGTACATACACACACACACACACACACACACACACTGACCAATTCCCCTAAACCACTTTTTTGGACTGATGAGACCTTAAAACATGTAAATTCGGCGAAATCTCGATATCAAATTTTTGGACCGAATACAATATTTCCATTACCTACGGTAGTCGGGTAATGGAAAGTAATAAAAAAAGCAAAAATGAAATCAAGGGACGTCAAAACGTTTTGATACATCAAAATCTCACAGTCAAAATTTTGTCATGATTAAATACCTTCTTTAGATAGTGCATATATTCGGAAAGTAAAAATTAAAGGTTAATAATTGCCGAAACGTCAGTGGAGTCGGAGGTCTCTCTAGACTCAAAATTTTTTTGGTGTCTGTGTGTACCGCGATAGAGATCATAAAAATCAGTCAATGGACTTGACAGTACGTACAAATATTCATCAGTTACATAGAATTAGCTGTATAGTTTTGAGCGTATATCGTGTTAGTGGTTCGTGTACAGGGACACATCAAAGTATTTCTTCTCATTACGGTCTAGTTACACTGCATTAAAAATAATGAAATTAACATAGATTATTGAGTTAAAGTTAAAAGCATGTTTTCTGTGGAAAAGAGTGTGGATCGATTTAGATAATCAATCATCAAGACACACAAAAGAATTCTGATACGTTACGCAATCATCGAATTAATTGGAAATTTGATACAAATATTTATGAGTTATATGGAATTAGCTTAATTGTGGGCTCGTGTACAGGAACACACAAAAGAATTTCGTACTATTACGCTCTACGGACTGCATTTTTTTAAGTGCATTATAACATGGTTATACTTCATTCAACATATTTAAAGTAACATATGTTATTTTAAAAGCATGGCTTCTGTGGAAAATGGTATGCATTTAAATAATGGTTAGTAATTTAAATAATGGGCTACACAAAAGAATTGTGATCCTTATGTAATCATCCGATTGACTGAAAAAATTGGTACAAGCATTTATGAGTTGCATGGAATTAACTGAATTCCACAAAATAATTTGAATATATTTCAGCCTACAGAAAGCATTGGTTTTACAAGCAATTGATCGTCATTAGGTTGTATTCATTAAAATGAATATATACGTTGTTAAGATGTTTAAAAGCATTATTTCTGTAAAAAAAAAAAAAAAAAATAATAATACTTTTAGAATTAATAATTAGTTTACAGAACTACAGAAAATTCAAAAAAGTTGTATATTGTGCATGGTAGTCTCTGAATGTGTATTTTAGCTATGTTATACTCATTTTGGGCTATACACAATAGCGAGAAATAAGTAGACAAAACGGAAAGTTTGAAAGTATTTCATAATTTATGAATTATGCATGTTTTTACCTTCTTATTTTTAAAATGACATTCACTCATTTCTCTGATCCATTATCACTTTTACTATATGACTATATCCCATAACATGGAAAAATGGCTCATAATTTATGAATGATGTAAAAATTTTACCTTCTAGTTTGTGAATGATATACCCCAATTCTCTGATTTTCTCTCACTTTTACTATGACTAAATCCCATAATATGGAAACGTGTTTTATAAGATATAAATTATGCATGATTTTATATTTATATATATTTTTTTAAAGCATTCACTGAATCATTCTAAAACGCACTTTTACTTTTATTGTAATTATATCCTCTTATAATGGAAAGCGTGTTTATAATATTTGAATGATGCATGACTGTTGTTAAAACAGTAATACGGATTTATTTTATATATTTTAAAATACTTATAATTAAATTATCTATTTTTCACTTTCTATTACTACATTACATAATATGAGAAAGTGTTTTCTCCTACTTTATCTCAAGTTTCTCTTTCGCGGGAATACGGACTAGGACCTTTCACAAAGTTCCTCACGAAGGATATTCCATCCAGACTTAGGACCTACATGCATCCAATCGGTCTCAACTCATGTACAAACAAAGTGACCCACTGCAAATGGTAACAACGTTTTTATAGCTTTCTGAAAGCAATAATCTCTGTGAGTTAAAAAACAAACCCATATCTGTTTCTGTAAAATGTTCAAATAAAATTATCTTTTTTAATTCTCAGTTAGCACACAATTTTGTTTCTATTTTCTTTTCTTGCTTCTTCAGGTAATTCTTGAAATATTTTTAAATTAAATAATCTGGTATCGCAATTACTCTATTTTCTCTTGCTCTCAGTTTCCATAGAAACAGATTATTACAGTTAAGG
Organism: Salticus scenicus; assembly: GCA_963930645.1. Classification (NCBI taxonomy): domain Eukaryota; kingdom Metazoa; phylum Arthropoda; class Arachnida; order Araneae; family Salticidae; genus Salticus; species Salticus scenicus. The sequence goes on along the minus strand of OZ005658.1, from coordinate 118,101,858 downwards.
GTACAGGGAACAATAAAAATGTTTAAAATCAATATGCAATTAGAAATACCCAGATAGTTATTATCAAATGTATGGAACTATATAATGGTTTTAACTCTCTATGTACGGAAGGTATTTTTAAGTACCATTAGTTAAAAAAGCTTATAAAATCGAATTTATGGAAGAAATGTAAAAGATATTTATAAAATAGAATTTTTATACCTTACTTTAGTCTCACTACATGGCACTAGACGATACATGTAGCCATTTTTGTTCCAGAAAGGATTTTATACAGTGTCCTTGCTATTTTTAATTGGTGTTTTTCAAATCTTCATGTGTATTATAATTAATTCCTATATTCAAAAATCTCCCACCAGTCTTAGAAAAATCTGGAGTGACTCTACTTGACTTTCCGAACATTAAGTAATGGACCATATTCCCACTTTGGGTTCGAGGCTACAAGAATATCAGCTGGTTAGGGAAACAATCCTCAACTCTACCATAACGAAGCATTGTGGCTTGCAAATTTTTATCTTGCAATGTTACTTATAAGAGTTACAGATTATATGAAATTGAAGTAAGAGTGATATAGTGATACCTTTGTTTTGTTTTTAATCCAGTTTTAGTAATATACTTTAATATTAATCAACATATGTAATATTAAAAGTTGCCATGTGAACTGTGGCGATGTTAACAAATTTAAACGGATGTTCCATTTATTAAATTCCTTTATTAAGGTGATTGAAATTCTAATTATTTAAGCTTTGATGTCTATATATATATATGTGTGTGTGTATAAAATGTTCTTATTAATCTTTATTCATTATACACCTATATATATATATGTGTGTGTGTGTGTGTGTATATACATAAAATGTTCTGCAATTTTACAATTTGGAATAGTCTTAACTTTATCATTCGATTCAGTTGTTTACATTTATCTTTTGTTCTTGTTTGAACATTATTATTAAGTTTCACTGCAGAAATATTTAGGAAAATGTTATGCGTAACAATAAAATGGCATCTTGAATCTAATTTGTTTACAAAATATCGGCCACGTGTTCGGCGATTTTACCTACGGTGACGTCACAGGAATATTGTCCATTAACGCTTGTATAAATAAATTAAAGTAAGAGAAAATTATAATAGGGTGTACGAGTACTTTTCTTCATATAGTACGTTATTTAATTTAACGCTATTGCCCATCAAATAATTCACTGTAAAAAATAGTTCATTAAAAATAAGTGTACATTGTCTCAAAATAGCCCCGAAACAATATATACTTAAATTTGAAAACCCATGTACTCATTTTTGAGTATATTGACATGCTCAAAAATGGGGTTGACCAATAAGAACCCCAATATCCCATGTTTGACATGTCAATGTACTCAAAAATGAGTACATGGGTTTTCAAATTTAAGTATATATTGTTTCGGGGCTATTTTAAGACAATACTAGCTGAAACCCGTCGAATTCGACGGTCACTTTATTGACTGTAATGTTTCAAAAATTGTCGCATCATTATTTAAATGTATTTCAAGTTAAAACATCTAATATAATTTACGACATTTTACTTAAAAAAAGAAATTCGGAAAAATGCTTATAAATAGAAATGAACCTTAAATTTGTACGATTTCATATCTTTAACTCGATTTTGCTTGAATTTCTATTTTTAAATAAAAGCATCGCAAAAAAAAAATAATCAGCTGTAACAAAAAAATTCCGAGATTTTCCTAATTTTGCTCTAAAAATGATCAAAAGAATGTTAGGAGTAATTAAAAGAAAGACAGAACGGGTATTAACCTATTTTTTATAGTGTTTGAGCTCATAGATCATAAATTTTCTTTGAGTCCCTGTAAAGATCTATAAGTGATAGACTCACCAAATTCTATAAAGCTCGCGCAACGATTACCTATAACATGCATATAAATTTTCAGGTCGATCGCATTTAGACGCTACCGCAGTTTAAATAACGTCAGCCCATAAACCACAATGATAAAGTATTTTTCTTTGTGTCTCGGTGTAAAAGTGTATAAATGTTAGATCCACTAAAACCTTTAAAATTTGTGCGACTGTGACCTGTAACATGTATATGAATTTTCAGTTCATTCAAATAAGGAGTTTAGACGCAATCGCACTTTAAATAATTTGAACTTATAGGGCATAATGATAAAGAATGTTTTGCTGTGTCCCTGTAAAAGAACTATAGGCGCTAGATTCACCAAATTTTATGGACGTCGTGCAATGGGGACCTATAGCATGTGTATAAATTTTCAGCTCAATTGAATAAGGGCTATCGCAGTTTAAAAAATTTGGGCCCGTATAGACCATAATGATACAGAATTTTTCTTTGCGTCCCTGTAAAAAAAAAAAAAAAAAAAAAAACTATAAATGCTAGATTGAACCAAATTCATACATTTCATGCACCACAGAACTGGTGTTTTAAAGTAATAAGTACAAAACTTTGAATAAACACCATAAAATGCAATAAACTCGCAACAATGCAATAAACTTGCCGCTTTGATTGCAGTATTCGTGCTTATCTTGTTTGCCTGACGAAGGGTCGTGTGTTTTTTCGACCCGAAACAATTGTTGCGAGTTTATTGCGTTTATTCAAAGTTTTGTACTTATTACATGCTTTTATGCATCAAAATATATACATATTATTATTATTATTATATTTTTTTTATGTTTATTGCAATCTAATACTGTTAAAATGTACTGACCAAAAAAACTTCCCCATAGGCCTAATGTATTTCATTCCTTTTGTGTTCCTTTGTACAGAAACCATTTATCACACCATTTATCATCCCTATAAAAAATTTTAAATAAAATTCCTGTATGATACATATTTAGAAGATTGTATTTCGATTTCTTGCTATTATCTATTCTTCAGTTAACAGACATACACACAGACCAATCGTTTAAAATCTGATTTCCGGATCCTTGGGACTTTTAACAAACATAATATTATAGAAAAAAAATTAGTTTTAAAAATAATAAAAAACTAGTATGTTGTGGCCACCACAAGACTTTCTTCTATATTTTCCTATACATATTCAATCAGTAACAATATAAAAAAAAAAAAAAAAAAAAAAAAAAAAAATTTTTTCCTTTTTTTTTTTTTGTGTGAAAATTAATACATATTCAATCACTAACAATAATAAAAAAAAAAAAAAAAAAAAAATCGATTTTTTTTTTCTAAGTTTTTTTTTTTTTTTGGTTAAAAGTAAAAAAAATCGATAACTTTGTTTTAAATTATCACAGACTTATGGTTCAACCATTCGTTTTAAAGGTATTGACGAGATCTTTCGAATGATACCCATCTTCAAACTTTAACCCCCCGGGGGGGTACTTCCCCCCCAGGGGGGGAACCGATGCCCCCCCATGCACAAATTTTTTTTCCTAGTTAACTACTTTTATCATCAATAATTCAAATTAATTTTACAATCACAAGTTTAAAATAACTCTCATTATGCCCATTTATACGGAATTTTGTCCTATGCTGCCATGTTAAAAATTTGCATAAAATGCGATTACAGCGCCACCTGTTGAGCTATTGATCCCCAAATCTAATGGGCACCAGTTCATGTTAGGGTGCAACTAAATACCAAGTTTGGTTAAATTTCATTCATATGTTCGTGAGATACAGCGTCCACAAAAAAATGATACAGACAGACAGACACACAGACAGACAGACAGACAGACACACAGACAGACATTTTCTAAAAACTATCAATTCGTGTTCAGGACATCCCAAAACGTGTAGATCCGTCAAAAAACGGAGGTCGAAAATTTTCGCGAATCCAATACTTTCTCTATATTACATATAGAAGAAAGTAATAAATAAATAAAAACTTTCTATATTATACATGAGTTAGGTTAGGTTGTAGAGATTAAGGACGATTGACTATACTAGTATCAATCCCTCCGCGGGGTCTTTCTAAGGGATCCTAGCCACTATTTACGCGAGTTTCGCAGAAAAAACACTGAAAATTCCAAACGACTAGGTCGACGAGCGCGACCTGGGATCGCACCCGGCACTTTCCGTCAACAAGCTTTGAGCGGAGAACCGCTCGGCCACTGGTGGGGCTATTTTATATAGGTAAGAGAAAGTTAAAATTGTGGGATATTTAATTTTGTTTTCCTAGATTTACCAGTGTTAATTTCAGGTAAAATGAGAATGTCGCGTAATTTTTATATCGAGTAACATTGGAGAATTCGCTATAAAGGGATTATTTTAATTGGTTTCTTACAACAATGTTAATTAACTATTTTCGCGATTCTTTCCCCTTAGAACTTGGACAAGTGTTTCTGCTTCTTTCCTTCTTAATTCATCTGTATGGTTCAACGAACAATTTTAATTAAGTTCGATAACACAGGTCTCCCAAAAAAAAAAAAAAAAATGCATAGGAATTTTTTTTCCACTGTTTTTACTTTCCGAACACTATAGTGAGGAAAGTATTGTAATCATGTCAAAAATCCGAATTCGAGATTTTGATGTTTCTATACGTTTTGAGGTCCCCTGAGTCCGTTTTCACTATTTTTACGATGATGTATGTATGTGTGTGTGTATGTGTGTATGTGTGTATGTGTGTATGTTTGTGAACACGCTAGCGTCTAAAGGCTTTGTTCGATTAACCTGAAAGTTGGTACGTATATTGTAAGTCACCATAGTACGAACCCTATAGATTTTGGTGAATCTAGCACTTATAGTTTTTTTACAGGGACACAAAGAAAAATTCTTTATCATTATGGCCTATGGGACCAAAATCTTAAAAGTGCGATAGCATCTAAACGCCTTATTCAATTGAGCAAAAATTTTATACCCATATTATAGGTCACAGATACTCAATCTGTATAGATTTTGGAGAATCTAGCACTTATAGTTTTTTTACAGGGACACAAAGAAAAATTCTTTATCATTAAGGCCAATGGGGCCAAATTTTTAAAAGTGTGATAGCGTCTAAACGCCTTATTAATCTGAGCAAAAAAATTGTACACATGTTATAGGTCGCATTTGCACCAACTGTATAGATTTTGGTGAATCTAGCACTACAGTTTTTTAACAGGGACACAAAGAAAAATTCTTTATCATTATGGCCTATGAGACCAAATTTTTAAAAGTGCGATAGCATCTAAACGCCTTATTCAATTGAGCTGAAAATTTGTATGAATATTATAAATCACTGTTGCACTAACTATAAGCATTTTGGTGAATCTAGCATCTATAGATTTTTACAGGGACAAAACGAAAAATTCTTTATCATTATGATCTAAGGGCTCAAAGTTCAGTAGCGTTAAATAAAACCTCGTGTGATATATGGAGAAAAAAACACTCTATTATGGTTTTCTCTCTTTTGTTTGTTTAGCAATTCCTCTTTCTTTATTTTATCTACAAAACTGTTAGTTACTCAATGTTCGGAAAGTCGAGTGGAGTCACTCCAGATTTTTTTAATATAGATTTTTACTCGCTAAAACAGAAAATAATGTAAAAAATAGTTCACCATGTTTTTTTCTATCTTTTTTTTTTTTTTTAAACTCATATTTTTAGATTAATTTTGCCTGAAAATGGGAAATCTGATATCCAATTGTTGGTTATAAAAATTATATTCAACAATTATTTCGTTCTTTAAGACAATTTTTATAAGAGCAAATATGAAAAATTATAATATAGAATGGAAAATAGATGGAAGGGGTGAGAGGTGGGGTGTGAAAGCAAAAGCGTGTTGAAAGGGGTGTTGAAACAATCGAAATATAAGAGGAAAAGGTTTCAAAGAATGAACAGAGAATGTTAAATATATCATGAAGAAAATATTTAATTTTGAAAAAGACTATATCTAGTTCAATGCAATAAAATCAGTAATATTCATATGTTAAACAGCTTAATAAAAAAAAAAAAAAAAATGCACCATACTTACCAACATTCTAATTCATACTTGTCAACCATCTCATTATGAACCATATAATTTTTTGTACTCGCCTTTTTTTTCACACCAATAAATTTTTAGAGTAATTTTAATCTTATTTAATCGTAACAACATTTGGAAAGAATAACTCCAAAAATATAGTGGTCTGAGAAAAGGGGCGTTTTTTTCAGGGGGCGTTAACAATTGTACGGTTGTTAATGAGATGGTTGGCAAGTATGCTAATTAATGTTCTGTAAAACTGTAAGTATCCTCCACTTTTTTCACTATCATCAGTCTCTTTTTAGAGAATGTTTCTTTTTATTTACATTTAATGAAAATCTCTCGAAAATTAAAGTGATGTGGAAAAAGGGGCGGGTACTAACAGTTTTGCGGAAAATAAATTTGAATATTGGCAGGTATGTTGTGTGTGATTGGCAGCAATGGAGATCATTATTGATTTCAACATCTTCGAAAACATGCGTAAAGTTTACTAAATAAATAAATAAAAATAAAATAATAAAGCAGCAATAGAGATCATTATTGGATTCAACATCTTCGAAAACATACGTAAAGTTTACTAAAATAAATAAATAAAAAATAAAATAGAATGATCAGATTTGTATTATTTATGGAGTTCCTAGCAGATCTGCCCGGCGTAGACTCCGGTGTTAAATTTTGACAGACCTATAGAACTTTTGTCTAAACATTAATCTTTTTTTAGGATGAAGGACTATTAGTCTTAATCTACGGATTTTTACGATACCAGTTTTACGATAGTTGGACATTTATCGAAATCGAAAATATAAATGAATAATTTGAAAGCGATATTATAATTTGAAAAAAAAAAAAAAAAACTAATAGTCCTCCGTACTAAACTAAATACTGCTTTTGCCAGAATTTCATCAAGAGCTTTTACTTATTTATTTATTTATTTATTTAAGAAAAAGAAAGGAAAATTAATAATAATCAGTTTCGAAACGGACAGTGCCAAAAAAGGTTTTTTTTAAATAATTTTGAATTAGGAAATAAAAAGCGCGCGTGCAAAATGAAATAATAAGTAAAATAAGATCTATAAAGGGACAATATTTCAATGAGATTAGCTTTTTTTTTTTTTTAACTTTGATAAACTTTAATAATAATCAAAGATGAGATACAAGAATTACAATCTTTTGAAATACAAGAATTAATTTCTCTAACACTCATTTGTTTATCACAAACCACTTTTTCTTTCCAAAGTAAATTTTAACGTCAATCTGAAGGTTTAGCCATGGGTTTCCCTCTCTCCTCAATTCTCGCAGATATTTACATGCATTATTTCGAAAGCATGCTTTTTCAGAAAATATCTTTTCCTTTTTGGACCCGTTGCATTGATGACACCTTCACGCTTATCGACACATCTCGTCAGAATATTAACCGTGTCTTAGAAACCTTAAATTCCATTGACAGTAATATCCAGTTTACATATGAAATAGAAAATAATGGCTCCCTTCCATTTATTGATACCCTCGTATCTCGCACCGTAGATGAATTTTCAACCACAGTCTATCCTAAAAATTTTGCAATCTCTCTACCTCCCCATGCGCGTTCATGTCATCCACCTAACCAAAAAATGGCTGCTTTCTATACTTTTGTAAACCGTGCACTTAATATTTGTTCAAATCCTGTTTTATTAAACTCTGAAATTAAATATCTGAAATCCATTGCAATTGACAGAGTTTATGACCCTTCCATTATAGACAAAGCAATCCAAAAATTACAACTTCCTCGTACTTCGTCTACTAAATCAGTCTCTTCTAATATCAGTATTGTTTTACCCTATTTTCCTAAATCCAGTCAAGCTATAGCTAAAACTCTCAAACAACATGATTTTAATTCGTAATCTCCCTCCCCCCCTTCCCGGAGCATAATCAAATTCAACACGTACAAGAGCATCGAGCATAATCAAACACGTGCACTGCTAATGTGCTAATAACGATTAACGACAGACTTGTCAATGAATTCTATTGGTGTTTCTATTGCAAAGTTAGTTTTCATTGGTTGATTTGGTGATATATTGGTTGCATGACTAATTTTATACGAATATATGAAAATGTTGAACAGAAAGGGTATTGCGGGTTAAGCATATGAAAACTGAACCACCGTAGAATGAGGAGTTCTTGCCTCCCCTTTACTATTTTTCGTCTGAAACATCTTTTGCCCACAATTTTAGACTTCTACCCTCAACGATTAGGGATTAATGGGGTGGCAACCTAAAACGTTAAATTAAAAATTTTTAAAACTATTCAAGATATTTTATCGAGGTTGAAACTATATACAAATATTTTAAATATTTATGAAACACATAATATATATATATATATTTTTTTAGAATTTTCACTCGATTTTAAACGATAGAAAAAGATAAGTATATTTTTGATGAGCAATTTTTTATACTATCCACCAAAGTGACACCTACAAAAAAAAAAAAAAAAAAATATATATATATATATATATATATATCGTTTATTTGTTTATTAGTTAGCTATTACATATAAAAATTACAGAAGTGTCAAATTGCGGGAACGTAGTGAAAAACATAATAATCACTTAATAATAATACAGGGGTGCAAGGGTTTCACTCTCAAAATTGAAGACTCATACCAGCGCTCGTTATCAATAATTTCTATTATGATCAATCGCAATAAATTAAAACACAAAAATGATATAAATATTGATAAAAATACACTAGTGTAAATTTTCCATCCTGAGATGGAAACTCTTGCACCCCTGTAATAATACCAAAGATATATATATATTTTCAAACTATTTAATATTATTAAGTAAACAATGTAAGCAAATTAAAAATGCTCTATCAACATTTCGTATTAAAAAGTACCAATTAGCAATAAAAAAATATATATATATTCTCTTTAATAGTTATCAATGATCTTACATCTCGCCTTTTTTTTCAAGACACTTTTAGGGATAAGAAATTTCCCTAATTTTTGCTGTCTTTATTTTTATGCACTAGTCTCTATCCTGTTTAATCACGACATATTATTATAAAAATATTGATATAAAGATTTCTGTACGAAAATAGCATAGATGCCAACATTTTAATTTATTCCGCGGTATTTTTAGCCCCGCCTTTTTTCGCTACCACTTATTTTGTTAAGGATAAAATGGAACTTATATACTGGAGAAAAATTTTGTATAAATAAAGTGGTTCGAAATAGGATATCTTATCGAGGTTAAAACTGTTTATCAATGTTTTTGAACTATATATTATATATATTTTTTTCAAAATTTTTGCTCGATTTAATTCTAAGAAAAATGACAAGTATATTTTGGTGGACGATGTTTTATACTATATATCAGAGCTGCCAACCTAATCCGGCAAATTGTTAGTACCGCCCATTTTTTTACACTACTTAACTTTTAGTGTAATTCTCTTCAATTATATTTACGATGAATTAAGAAAACAAATACTCTAAAAATTAAGTGGTGTAGAAAAATGGGTGGTACTAACAATTTGCCGGATTAGGTTGACAGCTCTGCTATATATCCACCGAAGTGACACCTAACAAAAATTAAAGTTTACTTGTTTATTAGATTCCTATTACATACAAAAATTACAAAAATGTCAAATAAGTAGACCATAGTTTAAAAAAATGGAATCCAATACAGGTATCCGAATAAAGTAATTTATGTTTATAGAATCAATTATAAAAAGCAAAGATAAATTACAAATAAGAATCATTTACAATCAAGATTTAATCATCATCACTAATTTCTTCAATAGTGATAGTTACACTAGATTTATCAAATATTGAAGTCAATATTTCAGCTGGCTTTACAATTTTTGATTTGTATCGACCATGTGGCAAATAGTAAATAATTGCTGCTACATGGGCACAACAGCCGACGGTTATATTTCCGTTTGCACCACACACATATCTTTTAATACCCTTATAACTGTTCAAGTTTGTTTCGTACTCAATATAGAAATAATATGTTTTTTTATTAATATGTCTTGATTACACTCTTACTCTTATAATGTTTTCGCATTGTTTCAAATATTCAAGATTTAAATCTTCATCATTTACTCTTTCTGCAAGATAACGTATTGCTCGAGACAATTGGTAAGTTCCAGTGAATAATATTTTAAGATCATTTTCTGTGAGTTCCGGAAAATCCATCAAAGTTGTTGCAAATAATGTCATAAAAGTTTTTTTTTGCTTCTGTTGAAGTTGCGATTGTCAACTAATTCTTGCATTGTATTTTGCTGATTTCGGCGCTCCTTCATGTAAACAATAATTGCATCAGCTAGTTCTTTATCAGAGTTTAATCTCTTTCCGAAAGTGTTGTTTAAAAAACCAACTATCTTAAACAAGGATTTTACAACGGGCAAAAGTTTGTTGTCTAAGATGTTATGTAATAGATGATATTTTTGGCCAATATTGCCATGTATAGCTTCGACAACTCAGCGTATTTTAGTTACAAATCGTGATGCATTTGCTTCTTCTGTTGTTAATTGGGCTCTATCATAGAGAGACCATATTTTTTTCATTGAATTTGGGGACAAAGATGGCGGTGTCCTCGAATTTCGAGGACAAAAAATAAATAAATAATTAAATTACCTTAAATTGTAAAATTTTAGTAATTTTTATGTATAAAGCACCTAAAAGAACTTATTTCAGCTTATTTATTATACATATAATAAATTATTATAATAAAATATGAATAACGTTATAACCGGCGTCCCCAAATGTGTTGTAACTTTTTGGGGACGAAAGTAGTTTTCGGGGACTCTCCTTGAGATTCGAAGACATGGTCAGCCTACTCTATTACCCTTTAAAGCTGGCATAAAAACATGGTAACCTTGACTCTGTATATAGTTCGCCACGTAACGAAAACCGTGATCAACAATGCAGAAGTTACCTTTCTGTAGAAGCGATTTTAATCCACTGGGTTCTTCTAGTAAGTTTTTCATTATAAATGCATCGTTCAAGGTTGCGTTGAAAGACCCTGCTATATCAACTATATACCCATTTGTTGTGCAAATAATGCAAGGTTTGCAAAGTGTTTTTTTTTTTTTTTTTTTTTTTTTTTTTTGCCCACTGTAAGATTTCCTTTGGTACATATTATTTCTACTTTTTTGATGGCTTATGTACGTACTGTCAAAGATTAAATCTAAAGTAGAATCTCCAAAATCAAGAAGACTTTTAGCAGTATAAGAAGTTTCATTAGTAATTAAATCTTCTCTAGTTTTTGTATGTATACCAAAGTAAAACGGCAAAATGTCCTTTTCAAATGCTTCGATAACTTGATGAAAGTAATCTGATACTAAAACCCGAATAAACTACTACGTCAGAAACGCCAAAGAAAAATATTGGAAATGCATTCAGCTATTTCGGTAGCCTACAGCGTACCGTCTTCAGTGCAAAAAGGACCCTTTTTGCACTGAAGACGGTACGTTGTAGGCCACCGAAACAGCTGTATGCATTTCCAATATTTTTCTTTGGCGTTTCTGACGTAGTAGTTTATTGATCTTTTTGCACTGAAGACGGTACGCTGTAGGCTACCGAAACAGCTGTATGCATTTCCAATATTTTTCTTTGGCGTTTATTCGGGTTTTAATATTCCAACGCCAAGTCTCCTGTTATTATAATCTGATACTTGTTCATGATGTGTCAAGCCGAATATTTTCTGTATTACCTCGTTAGAATTACCAGTTTTGAGCTTAAACAGGAACACTACCAATGCTTGTATTACTGATCTCCGTACACTATCTCTCATACCAATAAGCATTTCTTGTAGTTGAATTATATTTTCCTATTTCAGACCGGTCTAGGTAAATATTTCTTCCTCAGAAAAATTACCAATTCTATTACATAGTACTGAATCCACATTAACTACCAAAAGATCTAAAAACTGAGAGACTTCTTTTTCTATCAAACTCTAATTAGAAAAAACACGTAGAAGTTGTAATTCATCATTAAAAAACCGTTTTTTGGTGCTAGTGCAACATCTGTTTCCTTTTGGAATAAAAATTCTTCGTTTTGTAAATGCTTGAAAGCGAGTCTCTAGAGGCACGACAGTTAGATGTTTATTAAATTGATACAATGTACAGTACACATGTATCACTCTAACTCTTTTAAATTGTAGTTCAACATATTCTTTATGTGAAGCATTGTAGCAAAACATTTTAAAATCTGGATCATCGAAATCATTCCCGTGAATGTCATCTTTAATATTATCGTCATTGCTAATAGATGCCGTAGGCTGCGGATTTCTATGTATTATCAATCTACATTTAGGTACAATTAACTCATCTGTCCTCTTTGTCATCTTCAATACAATCATCATTGTTAGTATATGCCGCAGGTTTAGGATTTCTGTATATTAGTCCAGGCTACAAAGCCCAAAATTTGACGAATAGAAAAAAAAAAAATCGTGTACTTTTGAAATTTTGCATACTCATAGCTGACAGGGTCCTGAACAACATACTAAAAGTCCCCGCCCGTGGTGGGTGAGCAGGGGGCAGGGGGGCATTTAAGGGGGGCACTTTTCAGTTTTTATTAAATATCTTAAAACTATCACATTTAGAGAAAAAATGTCAATTCCAAAATTAATCTGCATAAAATTTCGTACAAAAATGTATATTACATTTTGTTTGTATGATCAATAGTTTAGAAGATATAGGGGGATGAAATAACACATTTTCTTGAAAAATTCTTTTTTGCAATAGTAAAATCAACTGAAGTGTGCAATTAAAAGGGTTCTTGTTAAATATTTTCTAATGTACAAAACAAGGAAATATGCATAGGGAATGTGTAAGGATAATACATCATTTTTTGTACATTTTAAATAATTTTAAGGTTAGTAGACGCAAGTGGTGGTTTAGGTAAAAATCCAGATAACGAAGACCCAAAACCGATCAACATAAAAAAAAAAATCGTGTAGCTTTGAAATTGAGCACAGTTATAAAGTTAAGTGTCCCGAACAACATACTAAAATTTCCTAACCATGGGGGGTGAGCGGGGGGCAGGGGGCATTTAAAGGGGCACATTTCAGCTTTTATTACGTATATTGAAAACTATCGCATTTAGAGAAAAAAAATGTCGATTACAAAATTATTCTACGTGAAATTTCCTACAAAAATGCACGGTACATTTTGTTTGCATGATCAATAGCTTAGACGATATAGGGGTACGAAATAACATATTTTCTTGAAAAATTCTTTTTTACAATATTAAAATCAACTAAAATATGTAATTAAAAGGGTTCTGGTTAAATATTTTCTAATGCACAAAACAAATATATGCATAGGGTATATGTAAGGATAATACAACATGTTTTGTACATTTTAAACAATTTTAAGGTTAGTAGGCACAAGTTGTGGTTTAGGTAAAATTGCTTTTTAATCTCTGACTTAAAAGAGAGGTGTAAACCTTTGTTTGTCTTTATACTTGTAGTCATTTCATTTTAACATTTTTTTTTTTTTTTTTTTTTCCTGGGGTGTCATTTCAGGCAGTGCAAGAAAAATGCTTTTGATTCTTAAAAAAAACTTTTTTATAATTAAAAATAATTAATTTTCAGAAATTTAAAACACTGCAAAGGAAATATTCTAAAATATGTCAACATGTAAAAATGAAAAATTGTCATATAAAATCAGTCTTTGAAATCATAACTACTCGTTTTATAGGCAAATCTATTCTGTGTGTTTTTTTTTTTTTTTTTTTTTACTTTTTATGTTATTTACAATAGTAACATAAACTATAGTTCGTAATTAAAAGGATTCGGGTTAAATATTTTCTACTCATACAAATAAATATCTATATGTGCATGTGCGCGCGCAATGCGCCAAGTTTAAAGAGTGGAAGTCAAAATATACAAATCGTAAAACTCCACTTTTCTGTAAGATATCCGTAAGATACAAAGCAACCTTTATATTTTCTTAACTATTGATCATACTAACAAATGTAATAAGCATTTTCATGGGAAATTTTACGTAGTTTAATTTTGTAATTGACATTTTTTCTCTAAATGCCATAGTTTTCAATATACGTAATAAAAGCTGAAATGTGCCCCTTTAAATGCCCCCCTCTCACCCCCCATGGTTGGGGAATTTTAGTATGCTGTTCGGGACACTTAACTTCATAACTGTGCTCAATTTCAAAGCTACACGATTCTTCTTTTTTTTTTTTTATGTTGATCGGTTTTGGGTCTTTGTTATCTGGATTTTTACCTAAACCACCACTTGCGCCTACTAACCTTAAAATTATTTAAAATATACAAAACATGCTGTATTATCCTTACATATTCCCTATGCATATATTTGTTTTGTACATTAGAAAATATTTGACCAGAACCCATTTAATTACACACTTTAGTTGATTTTACTATCCCAAAAAAAGAATTTTTCAAGAAAATGTGTTTTTTCGTTCCCCTATACCTTCTAAAATATTGATCATACAAACAAAATGTACTGTACATTTTTGTAGGAAATTTTACGTAGATTAATTCTGTAATTGACCTTTTTTCTCTAAATGCGATAGTTTTTAAGATATTCAATAAAAACTGAAAAGTGCCCCCCTTAAATGCCCCCCGCTCACCCATCACGGGCGGGGACTTTTAGTATGTTGTTCAGGACCCTCTCGGCTATGAGTATGCAAAATTTCAAAACTACACGATATTTTTTTTCTATTTTGACTGGACTATATTATCAATCTACATTTAGGACAAAATACAGATCCAGTTTTTACAGTATTTTTACAATGAGCTTGGTATCTTTTTTATGTCTTCGTTAGAAATCATTCGTTTTAGTTTACCACCTATTTCCCTGATAATTAATTTACAATTAACACATGTGTCCTCTTCATTATTATGGACCTCGCCTCTTAACAGAAGTGAAAATAATTATAAGATAAGAAAAAATTTATAAACCATGATTTTTAATTTTCTGTTGAATCATATAAACGCAGAGCTGCCAACCTAATCCGGCAAATTGTTTGTACCGCCCCTTTTTCTACACCAATATATTTTTAGAGAATTTGTTTTCTTAATTCATCGTAAATATATTTGAAGAGAATTACTCTAAAAATTAAGTGGTGTAGAAAAAGGGGCGTTATTAACAATTTGCCGGATTAGGTTGGCAGCTCTGTAAACGCTACTGAAGGCAGCCGGAACCCCAGCAATTGGATAAAAGTATTAAAAAAAATTCCTTGCTATCGTCTTTTGAGCTATTATAAAAGTTTCAAATGGCTATCTAGCCGGGAAGTTAGTTAAAAGTTGATTGCAAGCTTTGTACTGGAAACGCTGCCGAAGCCAGCAGGGTTCCGAAGCAATTGGATAAAAATATTTTAAAAAAGCATTTTCACCGCATTCTGAACTGTTCCGAAAGTTTCAAATGTCTAGGGAAGTTAGTTAAATAAATTTTCTGTTGAATCATATGAACGCTGCCGAAGGCAGTAGGGACCTGAAATAGTTGACTAAAAGTATTAAAAAAATATATATTGCCACCGTGTTCTGAGCTATCCTGAAAGTTCAAATATCTAGCTAGTCAAGAAGTTAGTGAAAAATCAATTGCAAGCTTTGTACTGGTAACGCTGCTGAAGGCAGCAGGAACCCGAAACAGTTGGCTAAAGGTATTTAAAAAAATGCATTTTCAAAGTGTTCTGAACTATTCTGAAAGTTTCAAATGTCTAGCTAATCGGGAAGTTAGTTAAATAAATTTTCTGTCGAATAATATAAGCGCTGCCGAAGGTAGTGGGACCTGAAGTAGTTGACTAAAATTATTAGAAAAATGTATTGTCACCGTGTTATGAACTGTCTTGAAAGTTTCAAATGTCCAGCTAGTCGGAAAGTTAGTGAAAAATCGATTGCAAGCTTAGTACTGATAACGCTGCAGAAGGCAGCAGGAACCCGAAACAGTTGGTTAAAGGTATTAAAAAAGTGCATTTTCACCGTGTTCTGAACTATTCTGAAAATTTTAAATGTCTAGCTAGTCGGGAAGTTAGTTAAATAAATGTTCTGTCGAATTATATAAGCGCTGCCGAAGGCAGCGGGACCTGAAATAGTTGACTAAAATTATTAGAAAAATGTATTGTCACCGTGTTGTGAGTTGTCCTAAAAGTTTCAAATGTCTAGCTAGTCGGAAAGTTAGTGAAAGATCGATTGCAAGCTTTGTACTGATAACGCTGCCGAAGGCAGCAGGAACCCGGAACAGTTGGCTAAAGGTTTTAAGAAAATGCATTTTCACCCTGTTCTGAACTATTCTGAAAGTTTCAAATGTCTAGCTAGTCGGGAATTTAGTTAAATAAATTTTCTGTCGAATCATATAAGCGCTGCCGAAGGCAGCGGGACTTGAAATAGTTGACTAAAATTATTAGAAAAATGTATTGTCACCGTGTTGTGAGCTATCCTGAAAATTTCAAATATCTAGCTAGTCGGGAAGTTAGTTAAAAAACGATTGCAAGATTTGTCCCTGACAAACACACAAACAAACAAACCCACAAACAAACAAGAATCGAAGTTAATAAAAACATGGTAAAATGGCACTTTACATATAACCGAACTTCATATAAAAAAGTCACGTCATTCATTTCAAGTGCCGATGTGCCCATGCAGATTTTCATGCATCTGTCAAGAGCTGTTTCTCTATTCATAATTCATAACGGCCACACCTTTTTTTAAAAAAATTCTACTACCAGTATTTTTATGCAATATATTTCGTTTTAAATTTTAAGACTTTTTAAATATCAATAATTGCTAAATATTAATAGTGATGCAGAAAATTAAAAAGTTCATTTACTGTACGAACTATGTCCTTTTTTGATAGGCGGAGCTATGTGAAAGATTTATAAAGTATGTTATGTCAATTGTACCTGATTACGTTTAACAATAGTGGATGGTTTATAAAAATCACACTCTTAAATAAATAAATAAGTAAAACATTATGCATGTTGAATAAATAAACTGGTAGACCTTTACCAAAATATTATTATTTAAAAGAATGGTAACGCTTATAAATATAGTTTAGGCAAATTAAATAGTACTTTTCTGAAGTATAAAATTCTATGTTACTGTATGTCAAGGGGTTAATTCTCTAGTAAAGTTGTTACAACTTATGTATTGAAGTAAGCGCAAAAAGAAGTAGGAGAAATAGAAAAACCTCATAGGAAAAGTATTACTAATTTTTTATTGTAGTGTAAATTAAAATCCCTTTTGGAGATAAGGGAAACTCCCACCTTTTTTTTTTTTTTTTTTTTCTACTACTATTTTTATAGATGCCAATATTTTGGTTTATTCAGGAGTACTTTTAGCCCCGCCTTTATTTAGCACCATTTTATAGAAAAAATTTATCAAATATATAACTGATAAAATCAGGCAATTTTATCCTTAAAAAATAAGTGGTATCGCAAAAAAGCGAGGCTAAAAAATACACCGGAATAAATTAAATTTTGCCATCTATGCTATTTTCATATAGAAATTTTTATATCAGTATTTTTGTAGCGTTATGACGTGATTAAACAGGATAGAGACTATTATATAAAAATGAAAATAGCAAAAATTACGGAAATTTCTCATCCCTAAAAGTGTATTGAAAAAAGGTCGAGATGTAAGATCCCTGATAATAATTAAATATAATATATATATATATATATATATATATATATATATTAATTGCTAATTTTTATCTTTTAAAAAAACAAATGTTAATAGAGCATTTTTATATTTATTTGCATTGTTTATTTATTAATATGAAGTAGTTTTTAAAAATAAATATTATATTATTGGTATTATTATTAAGTGATTATTATTTTTTTCAAAAATGATTATTATTTTTTTCGTAAAATTACAAAAAGAAAAAAAAAAAATAATAATAACATGCCTTTCTACGAAAAAGATTTTTAGTATGTGTTTTGCAGAGGTTTTATATAGCTAAGCAATAGAATGTTCTTTAAAAAAACTGCTGAATGTTTACAAGATATTTATATTAAACGGTATTTCATTATTACAGACGTACAGAAGGCAAAAGACAGACAGAAAGTCAAATCGAAAATATTAGCATTCTTCAAACAATATAGGAAGATATTTAAAATGGTTAATAGTACTAAAAATACACTTTCAACCACTTCCTGTTATAATACCGTAATGTATCCAAAACTTTCATGTGATCCGGTAAACAAAACTTTAATGCTAATCCAACCATATTCAATAGAAAAGATGCTTTTGCACATGCTAACATTGATGCTACTTTCATCCAGTGCCCCGGAGAAAAGAAAAAGAAGCCATAGATGAAAAGTTACAGCGGAAGGATTTTTATGGCCTTCATACCACCTAAACACTACAGACCATAGAAAACAAAGCCTTATATACAGTAACATACCTAATTTCTTTTGTTTGTTACATGTATGCAAACTGGTAGCAACAAGCATATTATTTTGAATTAGAAACCATCTAATATTACTTTAAATAAAATATATTAATTTCGACACATGTTTAAAATATTTGCGGAAAATTAGATCGCGAACAGTCAAGCTGATAGACAATTAAATTGTAGTTACAGACACCTTTTAACAAAATAAAATTTTATGTGACATACCAGACTGTAAAATTATGTAAAATAAATAACTGAAAAAGTACTTTATCATTTTCCCCTTTTCGTTGATTAACGAGGAATTTAGAAAAAGATTCGTGCCGGGCTTAAAATTTCCTCCAGGCCCGGCCGAGTACACACAAAAAATATTGAGCCCGAGCCCGGGCCACGCAAACCTCTAGAATCGCCCTCCAAAGAGCCATAAAAGCTATTATACTCAAATGACAGCGTTCAATCTGTAGTTGAGAGTACGCTGTAATAAAACACCATTAACTGTAAATAGTATTTATGAATAACCGTGCTTCAGAAACAACTCTATATACGTTCTACATAGCTCTTTTAATGGTGTGAGTATTTATTTATTTATTTATTTATTTATTTATTTTTTTTTTTTTTGTGTACATGTGAAATTTCACTTCAGTACACTTATAGTAGTATAATTACATACCATTTCCAAAAAAAAAAAAAAAAAAAGTTTAAACACATATACAAAAAAAAAAAAAAGTTTAAAAGCGTACAATTTTATATTTTTATTAACCAAATTTCGTATATTAAAACGATATTTTTTAAAAACTGTTTACTTTTATTAAGAAATGTTATTAAGAATTAGTCCTTAAACGAAATGACTGTTAAACAATTTACATAAATTATTTTCGGATTTAAAACAAACATTAGTAAATAATCTAACATTATAATACTATGCAAACAATTTAAAACGCAGTAAACAGTATTTGTATTCTTTAAATTCACATCTAAAGTAAAATAAAAAAATAATTTTATTTTACATACGATTTTATTTTAAAAAATTTAAAGCTTAACCCTTTCACGACCTCTGACGTAGATTCACGTCATTTGAAAATCTGTAACTCCGCCAGTGGGAGTTTTTTTTTTTTTTTTTTTTTTTTTTTTTTTTTGCAATTTGAATGTCATATATTTTTTAAATATATACACTATGTTCATATTTGTACAGTCAATATACTATGTATATAAATACTTTGATTAGAAAGAGTATAATTATAATGTATATCCATTTGCAATATTAATCTGAATATCGAAAATTTTGTTCCGAAATATTGTAACTTGGGAGAATAATGCACACAGGCGGATCTTACTGTCAAAAAGACAAAAACATGCGGTCGCGAAAGCGTTAAGATAGAATGATAAATCTAGCAAATTTAAATGTTTTCGTTTTCGCTTATCTTTTAAGTTTTCATGCTTACAAAGAGAATAATTATATTATACTGAGTTGTCAATTTTTATAAGTTATTCCTAAGTATTTTTAGCCCCGCCTTTATTTCATTTTTTTTAACACTTTCGCGACAGCATGATTTTTTTCTTTTTGACAGTAAGGTCCAACCGTGGGCGTTATCCTCCCAAGTTGCAATATTCCAGAACAAAATATTCTGTATTCACATTTATATTACATATGGATATACATTATAATTACATTCTTTCTGATCAAAGTATTAGGGGGACCGGAAAATAATGTCCTTTTGAATTAAAATACTGACATCGGAAATTTATCCTGGATAAAATTTAAGATTTTCTTAGGTAACTTATAAGATGGTTATTTGTAAAGTACCATGTACAGAGCTGCCAACCTAATCCGGCAAATTGTTAGTACCGCCCCTTTTTGTACACCACTTAATTTTTAGAGTATTTTTCTACTTAATTCATCATAGATACATTTGAAGAGAATTGCTCTAAAAATTAAGTGGTGTAGAAAAAGGGGCGTTTTTCAGTAGGCGTTAACAATTTGCCGGATTAGGTTGGCAGCTCTGCATGTAAACACTGTTAAACAAAAATTTCCGGTTTTATTAATTCAAAACGACATTATTTTCCGGTCCCCCTAATATTTGTATCCATTGTACTCGTATATTTGATTGTACAGTCACCAAAAAAAAAAAAAAAAAAAAAAAAAAAATTGCCCCCCCCCCCACACCTAATTTCGCCATAAGTTGTCGTAGAAACGTGATTGGTACCAATCGATTTGTAATAACATCTAGTTTATAATGGTATAGTTAGATTTTTCTTAAGGGGTCGTCTACATATTAAAACTGGCATCAACTTCATTTTTTTCAATGGTAACCCCCATTTTTTATAATTTATTTGAATTCTTTGGATCAAATCATCACGGAAAATGGTATAGTTTATATATTATGCTCAATTTTTCATAGAGTTATAAGCTGTCAAAATATGAGGATGCTAATGTTAAATGAATGTGACAAACATTAATTCATATCTTCCAAAATAATTATGATATTCAAATTCCGTTTTTTTTTTTTTTTTTTTTTTTTTTTTTTTTATACGATAAAATGAAGTGACCCAAACATATTCCATGCATAATTTTGATTAAAAAAACATTTTTTTAATTATGACAATTATTAATAATTTCATATTTGAAAAAATTATGAATTATGACCTATGTTAATTTTTGCATGAATAGAACGGGCATCATAAAAAACATAGGTTTCCAAATTTACAGCTCGCTCCTAACATTATTTTTTGAGTTACAGTGATATTTCATTTTTTACTGCTGTTAGGGGGCCGTAACCTGTTATAATTTGTATCCTCTGTGAGTAAATATCTGTATATATTTTGACGAAAAACAATTTTAATTTATATTTTTGTTATTCTAATTGCTTTCTAAGCAACATTTCGACGTTTATCATACAAATTGGCTAATTTTTATAAAATTATCGCAATGCAGACGAGAGATTGTGAAAGAATTCCAAAAAAAATGAAGCCCCGCCTCCATATTGCAGAAACAATATTAAAAAACTAGTTCGCATATTCATATTTGACTCTATGTATGACGCTGGTACGCATAACTGTCAATGGCATTTAATATATCGAATGCTGAAGACAAAATTTAAATGATTTAATTGGAAGTATGTAAAAAAATTTTGTTTTATAATGTAAAGTTTTAGAAAATTGTGTGAAGGCGTGGCTTCCGTTGCAATAAAGGAGTATACCCGATCCTGAAATGTGAAGTCTTTCTTCTTAAATGTTGCATAACTTTTCCTAGTTTTTCACTGCTAAAATTCTATTTTAACTCAGTTGTCCCTCTTATTTTTACTTGAATATTGTAGGGTTCGTACACCTCAAGTTAAATATCATGATTTTGGAAACGCGGTAAGGCGAGGATTATCGTTTGAAAGAGGAATACGCATTTTTTTTCTTTTTTTAAATTATTATAATTAACATTTAATAATTTTTATAAGATTTTTTCAAAAGAATTTTCTGTTTTAATTTTGTTGTGACATTTTCGCATTTGTTTACTGCACGTTTGCAAGCTTTGTGTTATTTAAATTTTATCGCATGACGTAACATAATATTAAATTTTTATTTAATGTTTTTTTTTAAATACAAAATCAAACAGTGGAAGATTTTTTTTTTTTTTTTTTTTTTTTTTTTTTTTCATTAAATATATTATTGAAACAAAGCGCAATATTTTTTATTTTCGATTATTCTAATCACGGCGTAAAATTCACATTTATTATGGGAAAACAATTTAAAACAATGTAATATGTCTTATTACTTTTAAAAATATAGTCCTTGCACATTTAAAATTATGAATTCAAGTACAGTAGACGACTATATAACGGCGGATATTCGTTCTGGGCAATAGAAAATCGTTTTATATGGGACATATTTTATCAGACCAATTTATGCAAATTCAGTGCAGCATTGAAAATTTTAATTTAATTTAATTTTGTTGTTTTGTTTTGTTTTTTATTGTTTTCTAAGTAAGGTTTCTATGTTTACTACACAAATTACTCTATTTTTGTAAGATTAACGCATTTCAGGCGGGAAATTTTGATTGCATTCCAAAAGGATAATAGACCCCACCCTCTGGCTTTTTCTGAAACAATACTTTACTTTAAAAATATTTCTTGTTTCCTTAATTTTAGTTTGTTTGACTCTTTATAGAACTCTAGAATATATAAACGAGGGAAAATTGCCTTTTTGATTGTTGATGACAAAATTTCAGTTATTTAACACTTTCGTGACCACTGAAGTAGATTCACGACATTTGAAAATCTGGAACTCCGCCAATTGGTTTTCTTTTGAAATTTTTATGCATTATCTTAAGTATATAACCAAAATTCGTATTTTTACAATGAAATATAAAATGGATACAACTACTTTGATTAGAAAGAACATAATTATAATGTATAATTATAATGTATCTATTTTTAATAGTCATTGAATATTGCAATTGTAAATTTTTTATTGGTCTAGAATAACACTTTGAAAAATCTTAGCCCCCCCCCCCCCTTATCCCCAAAAGTCAAGTTATGGATCCGCCACTGTTCTGAAATATTGTAACTTCGAAGATTAACGCCCACAGGCGGACCTTAACAAAAAAGACCTAAAACAAAAGCATGCGGTCGCAAAAGTATTTATTAATCATGAATTTTGTTAAATAATTTGATGTTTACGAGAAACGTATGAAGGCGTGACCTATTACCCGAAATAGGAGTGATTTTGAATCCTATCTCCTTTTTATTGAATTTTAAATATCCTTTCTCAGATTTTAGTTTAAATATTGTTATCTATATTTTTGTATATTGTATGTTGTAGGTTTGTACGCCTCAAATTAAGTATAAAACTTTATAGTAACATTTTCATGCGGGTCTTACTGTATAAAATAAAAATATACCCAACAGAAGTAGATAATTTTTCTTAAATATTAAACACTTTTTTTTACCCTTTTGACCCCTATTATTATTATTATTATTATTATCATTATCACTATTATTCTTTTATCTTGCAATCTTGATTTTTATAATTCAACATTGAAGGGTCCATATGACTTAAGCTATATAAATTTTTACGTATGAAGTGATGCATTAAACTAATCTACGTTTATTAAATATAAACCACTTAAAGTATTTTTTTTATAAATGAAAACAATATACTTTGTAAATCAGTTTCATTTTTCGTTTTATCTATATATATAAAAGAGCAGAGTCTGTCTGTGTGTGTGTGTGTGTGTTCGCTATAGAATCCTAGGCCGTTTCACCGAGCGGGACCAAATTTGGCACGGTTAATGTTTACGACCCGAGAAAGACAACGCCGCAAGCGATTTTACAAAATTCGCCCCCCAAGGGGGGGAGGGGGGGCAAAACGTAATTTCACAAAATCCTCCATATCTCAAACAAAAAAACAGATATCCGTAAAATTTTTGCTTTTAAATATAGCTAATACAAATGTCTAAAAATCGGTTTCTGGAATTTTTGAAATTCGGTCCCCAAGGGGGGCGGGGGGGCAAAACGTGATTTCACATGCGTAAAACGTGATTTCGCATAATCCTATATATCTCAAACAAAAAAAATAGATATACGTGAAATTTTTGCTCTAAAATATAGCTAATGCAACTATCTAAAAACCAATTTCTAGAATTTTAGAAATTCAGCCCCCAGGTGGGGCAGCAAGGGGGGGGGGCTATGGAGCAAAAACAAATAGAAGTACAGTTAGGCTGTTCAAAATTTGGTAGAGATAGGTTTTAAAGGCCTGCAAGACGAATGGGGATATTTTCGATTGTGTAAAGTTATTAGGAGGGGCAAGAAGGGGGGGCGGGGAGGGGGGGGAATAAAAATAGTGTCAGATCGTTCAAAATTGGTACGTAGAGGTTTTTGACACTTACAAATCGATTGCGGATATTTTTGAATTTGTTAAATTATTAGGAAGGGCGGGTAGGGGGTGGGGCGGTAAGGGGGGCTATGGGGCAAAAACAAATAGAAATACAGTTAGGCCGTTCAAAATTGGTACAGATAGGTTTAAGCGGCCTGCAAGTCGAATGGGGATATTTTCGATTGTGTAAAGTTATTAGGAGGGGCAAGAAGGGGGGGGGGGAGAGGAGGGGGGCAAAAAAATAAAAATAGTGTCAGATCGTTCAAAATTGGTACGTAGAGGTTTTCGATACTTGCAAATCGATTGCGGATATTTTTGAATTTGTAAAATTATTAGGAGGGGCGGGTAGGGGGGTGGGGCGGTAAGGGGGGGCTATGGGGTAAAAACAAATAGAAATACAGTTAGGCCGTTCAAAATTGGTACAGATGGGTTTAAGAGGCCTGCAAGTCGAATGGGGATATTTTCGATTGTGTAAAGTTATTAGGAAGGGAAAGAGGGGGGAAGGGAGGGGGGCAAAAAAATAAAAATAGTGTCAGATCGTTTAAAATTGGTACATAGAGGTTTTCGATACTTACAAATCGATTGCGGATATTTTTGAATTTGTAAAATTATTAGGAGGGGCGGGAAGGGGGTGGGGCGGTAAGGGGGGGCTATGGGCAAAAACAAATAGAAATACAGTTAGACCGTTCAACATTGATATAAACAGGTTTTAAAGGCCTGCAACTGGAATGGGGATATTTTCGAAAGTGTAAAGTTATTAGGAGGGGCGAGAAGAGGGGAGGGGAGGGGAGAGGGGGACAAAAAAAATAAGAATACAGTTAGATCGTTCAAAATTGGTATATAGAGGTTTATGATACTTACAAATCGATTGCGGATATTTTCGAATTTGCAAAATTATTAGGAGGGGCGGTAAGGGGGGGGCTATGGGCAAAAACAAATAGAAATACAGTTAGGCCGTTCAAAATTGGTACAGATAGGTTTTAGAGGCCTGCAAATCGAATGGGGATATTTTCGAAAGTGTAAAGTTGTTAGAAGGGACGGGAAGGTGGGGGGGGGGGGGGGACAGAGGGGTAAAAAAAAATAGTTAGATCATTCAAAATTGGTACATCGAGGTTTTCGATACCTACAAATCGATTGCGGATATTTTTGAATTTTTAAAATTATTGGGAGGGGCGGGAAGGGAGATTAAGCGGTAGGGCAAAAAAGTAAAGATAGAGATAGATCGTTCAAAACTGGTGCATAGAGGTTTTTGATACTTACAAATCGATTGCGGATATTTTCGAATTTGTAAAATTATTAGGGCGCTCATATATATGCATTTGCGCGTGCGCATCACGCACGGGTCTACGCTGCCGAAGGCAGTGGGGACCCGGTGCGACATTTTTCCCAATCAGAGTTTTTTTTTTTTTTTTTTTTTTTTTTCACATGATAAAAATTAATGCAATTTTGAGAATTCACTAATTATAATGATTCATTTAAAAATAGTGACCGGCGAAGCGGGCATAGCCTGCTAGTAATTAATATTTCTGTACTTTTCTTCCGCTTTGAAACTTTATAAATAATGTCTATTCTGTGGTGGATCATGATTTATTTTTCCTAAATGTATAGACGGACCCCTAATGCATTTTCGCTTTTATCTCTATCTAGAATTCATTTAAAGTATATAAATAGGTGTATTATTCGAATTGCCTTGATCTCAGAAATATGAATATGAGATCAGAAATAGGGGTTGCTATTGGAAAAAATGAAGTTGATGCCTGTTTTAATATGTAGATGACCCCTGAAGTAAAATCTAACTATACCATTATAAACTAGACGTTATTACAGGTCGATTGGTACCAACCACATATTTTTACGATAATATAGAGCGAAATTAGGTGGGGAGAGGGGTGGGCTTTTTTTTTTTTTTGGTGACTGTACAGATACGAATATTGGGTAGATTCTTAAGAAATAAATAACATAAAAAATGCGCAAGAAACGCCCACTGGTAGAGTTACAGATTTTCAAATGACGTGAATCTACGTCAGCGGTCGCGAAAGTGTTAAAAGATTACTTTTCGCCAATATATGGCTATGAAAAAACAAGGAAAAAAAAAAGTACCCATTCATAAAAAAAAAAAAAAAAAAAAAAAAAAAAAAATTGGTATTTAAAAAGAAAAAAGATTGGGCTAACAATGCTTCGGAATAAATTATTAATATTCGCAACTCTGCATTATATAATGTCTACTTTTAGAGTATTAAAAGAAAGCTTTTATTTTTTTAGATACAGTTTTCGATGAAAAGATAAATCATAAAAATTTCATAGATTATAAAATGTAATAATTCATGCCACGTCTATAACACGAATGTTTGTTATTTTTAAAACAAACCATTATTCAAAGAATGGGTAGTTTGTCTTTTGATACTACTCTACGGGCGTTGGGCGATAAATACTTTTCATATCATACGCAGGCTTCGCAGTGTTCCTAAAATTTTACGTTTATTTATTTTTACTGTCACCATTATCGTAAAAGAATATTTTCTATATTTTAGCAGGTAAAATTCAAGAATATTAAAGAAAATTTCTTATAATGGCGACAATTTGACAACATGCAAATAAAATTTTCAGAACGCTGCGAGAACTACGTACGTTATTACAAGGTGATTATAATTAAAGTTACGATTTCAAAACGCCATAATTTGAAAACTACCCATCAGAGCGATTTGATATTTTAACAGAGCAATCGTTACGCAATGAAATTTTGTTTGGCAAAAGAAGAAGAAGAAGAAAGTTCCAATATGTGCCGTTAATTTTCCGTAAAGTATTTGTTTCATGAAGCTCCTCTTTTTCTCTTTTCACTATGTTTCTGCTATAAAAATGTATTCTTTTCTTTTTGCTAACAAAAATTGTAGTAAATCCTTGAAATCTATTGTTTCCTGCTATTCCACTGTGTTGCTAACAACATTCCTGTGTTTAATGAGTCCATTTAGGCATTTCCCCTGACATTACCCTGACAACGCCATCTATAGGAGCATGTTGGAAGTACTTTTTTCCTCTCTCAAACAAAATTTCATTGCCTTACGATTGCTCTGGTAAAATATCAAATCGCTCTGATGGGTAGTTTTAAAATTATAGTGTTTCGAAATCGTCAAATTTCATTCAAATAAGCACTAGGATAAAATAAAATCATAAAAAGAATCAACAAATATAAAATAAACAATCGATGCCATTGTGAAATCTGCCTCAGAAAAACCACTAGCTCAGCAGGAAAAACCCTCAGCAGGTATATAAGATCGCCCGCGATTCGATACTGGGTTGGACCCTGGATAAGAGTTTGGAGGCCCGCCACCGTCTAGTTTATTTAATCACGACACATTGCTATAAATATATGGTAAAGGTTTCTGCATAAAAATACTGGTAGCAAAGAAAGCTGAAATTTCTAATTTCTGAATGTGTTTTGAAAAAAAAGGGCGGAGACTTCGAGCTTTGCAATATTATTATATTATTCAGGGCACTTTGAAGGCTGAGAAATTTTCGTCTCTTTTGCAACCATTTATTTCTTAGAGAAATAGTTATCGTATTTTTAAAGTTATTTCTCGTGATTAAATAGTCTAGAAATTATTGTATAAAAATACTGGTAACAAAAACGATATTAATCAAAGAGTCCTGGGGGGAAAAAAAGAAAGGGGGGAGACTACTACTCCTGTATTATATTGAAGAAACTTATTCGATAAATAAAGTTGTGCAGAAATAAAGGCGGGGCTAAAAATGCACTGGAATAAAAATAAATGCTGGCAAATATGCTAAATTGGAAATGATCATTGTCAGGAGTGTAGAAAAAACAAATAATTCTGAGGATATTATGGAAAACAAAACTGCTTCTGACTGAAGCTATTATTAAATGTTATAAAAATTTAGCAATGCTTAAATTTTTTTTACACTTATATTTTTGTTCGGATTAAAAAATATTCTGGAAACAGTTGAAGCTGTTACTCGTACAGTAAAAGTCACTATTCGATGAATGGTCGAATCAGAGAACGCACGTAAGTCGTCATCGCAGCAATCACTATAACGCACGTATATACGCTTCACGCACATACCCCCCCCCCCCCCAAAAAAAAAAAAAAAAAAAAAAAAAAAGTCGCTGGACAGCCCTATCTCGCTGTGCATGAATCTCAGAACACACGAAACTCGGTTCCGCGGCAATCACTATCACGCATGTTAAAAAAAAAAAAAAAAAAAAAAAAAAATACATCACTGGACACCCCTGCCTTGCTGTGCATGAATCTGGAAACGCACGAAACTCGTTTTCGTAGCAATCACTGTCAAGCATAATAAAAACAAAAAAACATCACTGGACACCCCTACCTCAAATTAATGAAAATTAAATAAACCAATCAAATCTCTCGTAATTCATCTTAACGTAGCTCTAGTTCAACGTAAAATACACTGAAATCAATGAAAATCAAATAAATCAATCAAATCTCTCCTAATTCCTCAAAAAGTAGCTCAGGTTCAACGTAAAATACACTCAAATCAATGAAAATCAAATAAACCAATCAAATCTCTCGTAATTCTTCAAAACGTAGCTCTAGTTCAACGTAAAATACACTCAAATCAATGAAAATCAAATAAACCAATCAAATATCTCGTAATTCTTCATAACGTAGCTCTAGTTTAAAGTAAAATACACTCAAATGAATGAAAATCAAATAAACCAATCAAATATCTCGTAATTCCTCATAACGTAGCTCTAGTTTAAAGTAAAATACACTCAAATTAATGAAAATCAAATAAACCAATCAAATCTCTTGTAATTCCTCATAACGTAGCTGTAGTTCAATGCAAAATGCACACAAATCAATGAAAATCAAATAAACCAATCAAATCTCTCCTAAGATTAACCATTCTGCGTCATTACAGAAATAGGAAGTTTTATTTTCATACTTTTATTATTTAAAAGAAAACTAATGAAAAATTCGAAAATCTGACTTCGATGTGCACAGTGAGCCTTCGGAGGGCACCTTTGTGTTAAATCACGTGACTGTACGAGCTACCGTTTTCGAGAACAGTGAAATATATATATACAAATATTGCTCACTTAATAGTATAAGATATATATATATATATATATATATATATATATATATATATATATATATATATATATATATGAGAATAACTTTTCCGTAAACGACGTTCAATTCTATCAATTCCTTCAGTTATTATGCATTTTTATTTTTAAAATGCCTTAAGACATATGAGACACCTAGTATATTATTCTACCTATTTTCTTTTATCGATTTTTGAAAATAAAAATAAAAAAATGTTTTATAATTTAAATTCTATTTTTTCTCAATCGTTTCGCTACCACTAGGACATATATGTCCGAAGGGCAGTTTAAAATATAATATGAAATTCTTTTCCAAATGCTTTTTGTTTTTGTCTTACAGACCTGTTTAACTATCATGAATAGGTGGATATAATTGTCAGTTGAGGAAATTTGCCATCTACTGAATGAAACACATTTATACAATTTACTTAATAATTATTTTATCTTTTCTCAGGAAAAAAAAAAAAAAGGTTTAGAATGAATGAAAGGGTTAAATAATAGAATGAATTTACGTTATTAAATCGTCCAACTACATGAAATGTATAAAATCAACTTTATCAATCTACGTTGTATAACCTTTTTTTTTTTTTTTTTTAAACTCTTATTTGAATATATTCTATAATTTAAAACTGACTAACAGCCGACTTTTTTACTTTCTATTACCCGTGTATATGGTAGACAAAGTATTGTTTTTGGGTCGAATTTTTAAATTGAGTTTTTGCTATATTTACACGTTTTGAGGTCCTTGAAACCAAAAATCATGTTTTAGCGGTTGACCTGTGTGTGTGTCTCTTTGCCTGTGTCTGTCTGTCTGTCTCTTTCTCTCTCTATGTGTGTGTCTGTTATCAGCATACCTCAAGAACAAATAATAGCAAGAAGTCCAAACTGGTATTCTAAATGTGTATCATGTATTGATGCTACAGTAAACCTTTCGTTGAGATCAAGCAAATGGTTCATGTACAGGGAAAATTCAAGAAAATTCAAATACATTATGTCTATGGGGAAATTTTTGATAAGTACAGTGTAACATCTACAGGCTGAATTAAACGAAACGGAATGAACAAAGTCTATTATATTCATAAAAGCATGTTTTGTGGAGATTGTGGTATTGAAATCATTCATCATTTGTTTACAGGGCTACCTAAAATATTTGGATATATTGGGGCTATACTTGAAAATTGCAGGAATTGTAATTCATTTCGTGTTAGATGTTTTAAAGTAAGACGAATTTTAAATACACACTATTGTTTAGTGCATATTGATTACAGACAATATACGTCTATACAACTCAGAATTAAGCAAAACGTTCTTTTCTATTTGAACGTAATTGATGGAAATGCTTTGTACATTTTACTGTGTCGACAAATACTGCAAAATTAATTTTCCGTACCCATACTGTAAATAAAGTATTTTTTGAAGTTATATTTTCCACTTATATATATATATATATATATATATATATATATATATATATATATATATATATATATATATATATATAATATTACGTTTTGAGGTGTCCTGATTACGAAAGTCCAGTTTAGCGGCACCTCTTACCAGCATAACTTAAAAGCAAACAACTGCAGGAAATTGAAATTCAGCATTTTGAATTTCGTATCAGGTTGCCACTTAAAAATTTGATCAAGACTGGCAAGTTTGAGGGCAAATTAATAATAGCCTGGATTTTTTTTTTTTTTTTTTTTTTTTAAATTTATGCACTGTAATTGAATGAAAGGACACAGGATTACATGTTAAATAAACCTGTTCCCAAACCTATTTTAGATTATTTTAAAAGGACATTGAGCATTATTACCTTACACTATAGATCTTAAGACTTAACATGCAACCTACCGTTATACTATTGAAATGCAAGGTAAGAGCGAAAATCGTGTGAGTGACACACCAGATTATTTTCTGTCTTTTTTTCTCTACGAATATTTTCCATTTGACTTTTAAAGATTGTTGGCCTTTGATCGATGACTTAGATCGATCGAATTTTCACGTTCTGTTTGCATTACACACAATCAACTGGTTATGAAATGTTTTATTACTTATATGTGAAAGACTGTTTATTTTCAGCGGCAAAAAAAAAAAATGTTATTTAATTCAAATTAATAAATGACCTGTGAACTTCTATTTAATTTGTGATTTCGAAGTGGCAACAATGATTAATATTCTAGTTTTTTTTTTTTTTTTTTAAGCTGTTCATTGGTTGGAAAACTTTTTCTTTGTGTTTAACAAATAATAATTAAAAAAAAAAAAGTCAAGAAAAAACAGACCTTAGTTTTTTCTTCTCGGTGTTTTCTTTTCTTTCAAAGACTATTTCAATAACAATTTTAACAAGAGTTGTGACACGATTAAAATATTTTTGTAATGGAATTTGATTTTATAGAAAAGTAGATAAAAATAATTGACTAATCTATTAAACTGCGTTGAAATTAAATGTTCATATTCTCCAAATGTTTGAATGCAATTTCTTTTTCTTTCTTTCTTTCTTTTTTCTTTTTTTTTTTTTTTTCCCGTTCCTTTCTTTTTTTGTGCGTGTGTGTATCGTATTACATATATGTTATTAATTTAACAACAACAACAACAAAAAGATAACAATAGATATATGTGTAGTTTTTAAACAAGGATCTTATTTGTTCCTTTCAGACCAGAAAAAAAGCCCCGTCACTATATGAGGTAGATCACGTTGAATTTTACATAATAAGAAATAGTGTATTACAGAATTGAAAACTTTACAAATATTAGTATTAACACAACGTTAAAGACGCCAATGTAAAATTTTTAAGCGCTGACTGCAGTTTCAATAGTGTAAAGCGTACCGTTATCAGTGCAAAAAGACGAAGTGAATCATTGCTCACATATATAGGTAGGGAAGCGGATGAAACTGCTACCTGCGCTTAAAATTTTTACATTGGCGTCTTTAACGTGTTAACATTAATATTTATATTTCTGTTCTACGTCACGTCTGGTTATATATTCTATAAATTAATATAGTTAACAAAGCAACTAGGAGGTGTTTATTTCTACTTAATAACATTTCAGTAATTGAAAATATCAAAAATTTGAAACATATATATGTTACGCATAATTATAATACAAATTATAAACATTAATAAATAAAATAAACAATATTTGATACAGTTAATTCATTGCTTAAATTGCCGTAAAAGGATTCTGATATTATTATCAGAATAGAGTAACGCATTTTTTCATTCGTCAACAGGTATAGTGAAACCTTCTAAAATATTTTTTTTTTTTTTTTTTTCCCGTAGGAAATAGTACATAGGTTATAATATTGTTCATTTTGAATCAGTGGGACATTTAAATTTTAAGAAAGAAAAAAAATGTTATGATTTCCAATTGGCATCACGGGTTATTATTTATAAATTGGACTATATTAGGTTTGTTCAGTAAAATATATATTCAGGCAACAATTCTTATGGTTTTTTATATACATGTATTTTACAATTTTGAAATCTTTAAAGTGCGTTTTATCAGTGTGCATTTTTTCATGCATTCATGATCTTCAAAATGGTAAATATTCTACAGATATTTAAGGAAATACTTTTCTCCCCTTTTTTAATGCTTAATAGAATTTGCTTAAATGAATTACAGAAGGATTTTAAAGACTAGTTTTTTTTTTTTTTTTTTTTTTTTTTTTGAAAACAAATTAAAAAGTGCATGTATTGAAAAAAAAAGAATAAAAAGAAAAATGAATTTGAAATTGTATCTGGAGTTTTTCATTCACCTTTAGTAAATAAATTATTCATAAATTTTATTTACTAAATTATCCGGGTGTATTCCTGTGTGTGATTTATTCGGGGAAAGGCAGCCATTAGAGTGATTTTTCCCGAAAAAAAAGGTATCACGTTTTCCCTCTCGCTGATCAATCTATGTCTTATTACTATATCTATAGAAGGGACATACGAGCGATAAGGGTTAAAAGACATCTAATGGATGTAAAGAAGAGTGGCATTTGTCGTGCTGATAGATATCTGGAGGATTTTTATAGAAGTTTAATGGATTATTTTTTAATTTTTATAGATGTCTTATGGATGTAAGTGACTGTATGAGATTTTATTAAATTGTTTTTGTTTTATTACAGTCATTAGCAAAAGTTTAAGACCTGCAGCCGATTTTCAGTATTTTAACACATTGCATCATTTGCGCAGATTATTGTGTCATCTCATGTACTTATTGCATTAGACGCATTCTACTGCTATAAATAAAGGTAGCCGGCACGTTTATCGCCAGTTGTTTATTGGATTTTGGCGTAGATAGTGCTGTTGTGTAATTATTGTAATGGGTAAAAAACCTTCACTTACTGTTGCAAGAAGGTCAGAAATATTGACACTGCATAAAATTGGATTTTCTGAACTTCAAATAAGTTCGAGGGTAAACGTGAGCAAGACAGCTGTGCATCAAGCTATTAGTAAATTTAAAATTTCGGGAAAATTTGTGGGCCTTAAGAAAAGCGGTCGCCCTAGAAAAACGAGTGCACGTGATGATCACGCGATAAGAAGGATCGTCGTACAAGATCCAAGAACCTCCTGCAATACGATTAGGCATTCTCCGGCTGCAAAATGCACCAACGTCAGTTTGAGTACTATTTCAAGACGTTTAGCCAAAGATTTTGGTTTATCATCCCATAAACCTGCAAGAAAACCTCGACTTACTCCAAGTATGAAAAAAAAAACGATTGACTTTCGCGAGACAATATCAGAATTGAACAGTACAGCAGTGGAGTAGGGTCTTATTTTTGGATGAGTCAAGTGTGCAGCAATTTCCTACACGTGCTACAAGTGTTCACCGCCCAAGGAGAAAAAGATATGATGAGAGAGATATATAAATATATATTTTCGATTGGCGACTATTTTCTTCACAGTTTTAGTATGGGATCTTCTTGACAATATCAAACATTTTTTGAACTTCTCGAATCTGTGCAACAAAACTATTATTAAAACGAATATTCTCGAAAACAGACAAATAGAAATGTTAATTCTTCAAATAGTCTGGAAACAGTTGAAGCTGTTACTCGTACAGTAAAAGTCACTATTCGATGAATGGTCGAATCAGAGAACGCACGTAAGTCGTCTTCGCAGCAATCACTATAACGCACGTATATACGCTTCACGCACATGAACCCTCCCCCCCCCCAAAAAAAAAAAAAAAAAAAAAAAAAAAAAAGTCGCTGTACAGCCCTATTCGCTGTGCATGAATCTCAGAGCACACGAAACTCGGTTCCGCGGCAATCACTATCACGCATGTTAAAACCAAAACTAGTATGTTGTGGCCACCACAAGACTTTCTTCTATATTTTCCTATATACATATTCAATCAGTAACAATATTTAAAAAAAAAAAAAAAAAAAAATTACTATTTTTTTCTAAGTTTTTTTTTTCTTTTTTTTTTTTTTTTTTGTTAAAAGTAATACATATTCAACCAGTAACAATATTAAAAAAAAAAAAAAAAAAAAAAAAAATACGATTTTCTTTCCAAGTTCTTTTTTTTTTTTTTGTTAAAAGTAAAAAAAAATCGATAATTTTGTTTTAAATTATCACAGATTTATAGTTCAACCATTCGTTTTAAAAGTATTGACGAGATCTTTCGAAAGATACCCATCTTGAAAATTTACCCCCCCGGGGGGTACTTCCCCCCCCCCAGGGGGGGAACCGGTGCCCCCACATGCACAAAATTTTTTTCGTAGTTAACTACTATTATTATCAATAATTCATATTAAATTTACAATCACAAGTTAAAAATAACTCTCATTATGTACATTTATACGAAATTTTGTCCTATACTGCCATGTTAAAAATTTAGAAAAAATGCGATCACAGCGCCACCTGTTGAGCTATTGATCCCCAAATGTAAGCAGCACCACTTTACGTCGGGGACCAACTAAATACCAAGTTTGGTTAAATTTCGTTAAAAAAAAAATTACGATTTTTTTCTGTTTTTTTTTTTTTTTTTTTTTTTTTTTTAAGTAAAAAAATCGATAACTTTGTTTCAAATTGTCACAGGTTTATAGTTCAACCATTCGTTTTAAAGGTATTGACGAGATCTTTCGAAAGATACCCATCTTGAAAATTTACCCTCCCAGGGGGGGACTTCCCCCCCAGGGGGGAACCGGTGCCCCCACATGCACAAAATTTTTTTCGTAGTTAACTACTACTATCACAGTCCTGCAAAAAAATACTTTTTGAAAATTGTTTTAACTTTGATGACTGATTCTTACGTTATTTTTGGTGCTGATTCCAAAAATGAATTCCAATTCCATCTATCACGTAAGGAATTTTTACAAAGTGATTGCATATTTTCATGGAAACAGTTGAAATTGCAAAATTTTGACATTTTATTTAAATTCCGTTAAGTATTAAACACATACAAATTACAATTATATCTAAGTTCAGTAATTTTTAAGTATATATAAAAAGTTACAAGTCCTTATAATAACTTTTTTTTTACCACAAAAGTCCTTTTTCCACTTTTCCTTTTGTGGAAATTGCTGGGATTGTCTCTTTGCAGCATCCAGCAGTAACGGGCAGTTTACCAATTCAGAGAAATAGTTTGGATAAAAAATAATATATTATTTCCTGTTTAGTAGTTTAATCTATTAATTTACTATGTCAGTCCTTAAATATATTTATCAAAATCATATAAAAAAAATACTTTTTTCGTCCAAAATATACTAAATTCGTAAAAACAAATTGCGATTTGTGATGAAACTGTACGTGATGGAATTTTTTCATTATTTTTCCAGAAATCAGCATCCAACAATCTATAAAAAACACCACTCACTTTACCGACAATTTTTTCATCGCAGACCTTACCAATAATTCATATTAATTTTACAATCACAAGTTTAAAATAACGCTCATTATGTACATTTATTTTGTCCTATGCTGCCATGTTAAAAGTTTACATAAAATGCGATCACAGCGCCATCTGCTGGGCGATTGATCCCAAAATCTAATCAGACCCTTTCCATGTCAGGGTCCAACTATACACCATGTTTGGTTCAATTTCATTCATCGGTTCGTGAGATACGGTGAAACATACGAAATTTTGCGATCACAGCGCCACCTGCTGGACGATTGATCCTCAAATCTAATCAGCTCCATGCCCCGTCAGGTTCCAACTATATACCAAGTTTGGTTGAATTTCATTCATTGGTTCGTGAGATACGGTGAAAAATACGAAAATTTGTCCTATACTGCCATGTTAAAAATTTACATAAAATACGATCACAGCGCCACCTGATGGGATATTGATCCCCAAATCTAATCAGCACAATGCCCCGCCAGGGTCCAACAATATACCAAGTTTGGTTGAATTTCATTCATTGGTTCGTGAGATACGGTGAAAACACTAAACCACAGACACACGGACAGACATTTTTTAAAAACAATCAATTCGTGTTCAGGACATCCCAAAACGTGTAGATCCGTCAAAAAACGGAGGTCGAAAATTTTCGCGAATCCAATGCTTTCTCTATATTACATATAGAAGAAAGTAAAAACAAAAAACATCACTGGACACCCCTGCCTCGCTGTGCATGAATCTGGAAACGCACGAAACTCGTTTTCGTAGCAATCACTGTCAAGCATAATAAAAACAAAAAAACATCACTGGACACCCCTACCTCAAATTAATGAAAATCAAATAAACCAATCAAATCTCTTGTAATTCGTCTTAACGTAGCTCTAGTTCAACGTAAAATACACTATGAAATCAATGAAAATCAAATAAACCAATCAAATCTCTCCTAATTCCTCAAAAAGTAGCTCAGGTTCGACGTAAAATACACTCAAATCAATGAAAATCAAATAAACCAATCAAATTTCTCGTAATTCTTCAAAACGTAGCTCTAGTTCAACGTAAAATGCACACAAATCAATGAAAATCAAATAAACCAATCAAATATCTCGTAATTCCTCATAACGTAGCTCTAGTTTAAAGTAAAATACACTCAAATTAATGAAAATCAAATAAACCAATCAAATCTCTTGTAATTCCTCATAACGTAGCTGTAGTTCAATTCAAAATGCACACAAATCAATGAAAATCAAATAAACCAATCAAATATCTCGTAATTCCTCATAACGTAGCTCTAGTTTAAAGTAAAATACACTCAAATCAATGAAAATCAAATAAACCAATCAAATATCTCGTAATTCCTCATAACGTAGCTCTAGTTTAAAGTAAAATACACTCAAATTAATGAAAATCAAATAAACCAATCAAATCTCTTGTAATTCCTCATAACGTAGCTGTAGTTCAATTCAAAATGCACACAAATCAATGAAAATCAAATAAACCAATCAAATATCTCGTAATTCCTCATAACGTAGCTCTAGTTTAAAGTAAAATACACTCAAATCAATGAAAATCAAATAAACCAATCAAATATCTCGTAATTCCTCATAACGTAGCTCTAGTTTAAAGTAAAATACACTCAAATTAATGAAAATCAAATAAACCAATCAAATCTCTTGTAATTCCTCATAACGTAGCTGTAGTTCAATGCAAAATGCACACAAATCAATGAAAATCAAATAAACTAATCAAATCTCTCCTAAGATTAACCATTCTGCGTCATTATAGAAATAGGAAGTTTTATTTTCATACTTTTATTAATTAAAAGAAAACTAATGAAAAATTCGAAAATCTGACTTCGATGTGCACAGTGAGCCTTCGGAGGGCACCTTTGTGTTAAATCACATGACTGTACGAGCTACCGTTTTCGAGAACAGTGAAATATATACACCGTGACCAATAAGTTCTCATACACTTTCAAATTTTTATTACAGTAACACAAAATAAATCATACAAAAACTTTTTGCATCAAATTAAAGTAGCAATCATTGAGTATCTTTACAATAAATGCTTTGGTATAATTTCGCCTTTTAGTTTCTTAACGAGCTTAAGTCTCTTTTCAAATCCATCACATGTGACACGCACGGCTTCCATTGACATTTCCTGCCATATCTTTTGAATTACATTTTTCAATTTGCTCAAATCGGTGTTCTTATTGTCGTTCAGTTGAGAGAGCATATATGACCACACAAAATAATCAAGCGGGTTTAGATTGGTGGAGTTGGGAGGCCATTCGTTCTTTGACAAAAAGTCAGCTAAATTTTGACGGCACCACTCCGAACCACACGTTCGGTATGAGAAGGGGCACCATCTTGTTGGAAGCAAAAATATTCCGCCCCATACATTCTCTGGACATTTGGGAGTAAAACTTTTTCCAAAACCTCAGTTTTATAATATTGGGCATTGATTTTACTCCCTTATCAATGAAGACTAACGGGAGTTTTCCTCTTTTGGAAATAGCGGTCGAAACCGTCAGAGACGAAGCATTTTGATAATGCAGAACGTAATTCTGGCTCTCAGGGATGTTATCAAACGAAACTGACCCTACTCTGTCATTTTGGGGGTTGAGACTTTGCTGTAAAAGGAACAGTTTCTCGTCTGAAAAGACAAATTCATCCCCAGCGTGCCAAGCAAGAACTGCTTCCACGTTTTGCTTCCTTTTCATCTTAGCAGACTCCGAAACTCCGTGAATTTTACGTTTTATATAAGCCTTGTATCCAAGGTCTATTTTTAGGATGTTTAACTTTGATCCCTTCGATATTTTGAGCTCTCGTGCTAGTTTTCTAGCAGATCTTTGCCCGTTTCGTCGTATCATTTCCCTGACCTTTTACACGGCTTCTTTTGTCCGGACAGACCTCGGTCTGCCAGATTTTTTCTGTCATCGACAGAGGACGTCTCATTATACATTCTGATAGTTCTGTAAATGAAATCTCCCTTCAGCACCAGGTCTTTCAAGTCTCTGAAAATTTCACTCTGCTGCTCTCCTTTGATGAATTTATTTTTCACATTTTCTCTCAATATCTTCATTCTACCTAGGCTTAGAAAAATTATAATTAGTACAACATTTACACTTGCAATAGCTTTATACCTTACACTAAATTGTCAGCAAAATAATTGGGACTACAATAACACATATGTGCAACTTTTTAACGTGTTTCAAAAGTTGTATGAGAACTTATTGGTCACGGTGTATATACTAATATTGCTCACTTAATAGTATAAGATATATATATATATATAAGTAGATAAGAAACACCGGTTCTAGGTCAAGAGGCGGGTGCGTTGGTGCGCAGGCAAGCCGTGCGGGTGCCACACCACCCCCTGAGGGTATAGATGACTTGGTATTGACCTTGACACCCCCTTCTGACAGTATCGTGAAAGATGACGAGGGTATTAATGAGGAAATTTAATTAAAAAATTAATTAGTGATTTTTTTGTAAAAGGTGACGATGGTTTTAAAGGGATGTTTTCGGTAGAATGAAAAAAAGCAGGATATTGTTTGTGAGTCATTAGGAAAATAATTAGGAGGTTAATTAAGAAATTAATTAGGAAATTAATTAGGGAACTAATTAAGAAACTAATTAAGAAATTAAGAAATTAATTATAAAAATTAAAAATTGGGAAATAAATAAGTAATTGATTGAATTTAAGGAGGTGGATGTGAATATACTATGAAAGAAATAGAGAGGTTTGACTGGGGTTCGAACCCGACACCTTGCAGTAAAAATATTTCAGTAGTTTTCGCGTATGTGTGAGTGATTTTTCTATTATATGTCTGCACAATTCTTTTTAAACCTATGAATGCTATTGTCCGAAAAGAATTCAATCGTTTAAATGATATTAATTACAGAATAATAATTAAAATATAAAATAAAATAATAAAAATTGGAGATCTTGTTTTTAACAAAACCTATCACCCCTTCAATAATGTGGAATCGCCTATCTTCACTATTCAATAAATGGTATAGTCTACGAAACCTATATACCCTTCGATAGATGTGGAATGATCCATTTTTTATCCTTAGTAATTAAAACAGTGTAATTACAAAACTGTTAATTATGAATTTTCTTGTAAAGAATACGAATGTTTTATGAAAACTGAGAGTAAAAATTAAGTAAAAAGATGATTGAAAATTCTTCAACATGTCTGAAATTCAATTAGTTATCAAATGTCTAAGTGATGAAGTGATTTGTAAAAGGTAATATATATTTTTTTCTTATTCAATCTCCCCTCCCAATGAGCTAGGTTGATATACCAAGGTCACACATCCCTTCTCGAACCTGTTTTTCACCCTCGAAGGAAACTGACCATTCCTGAATTTTTAGTGATGAGAGAAAATATCAGATTTTTTATAGATTTCCACTAACTTTTTTAAAATAAAAATTCATTCCTTACATTACTTTTGAATAAACTTTACACGCTTTCACACTTAGAATTTGACAGGATTTTAAAACAGTAATATTTTCGGTTACATTTAACAAGATTTTTAAGACATTTAAAAGACTTTTTCTAAAAAGTATAATTTAATTCGATATTTGAGGATTCATATGAGTGTGAAATCTTTTGCGTGTTTTGCATGTCAGAAACCATTTCAGTGTTCAGACGATATGAAAAGACATTTAAAAATTCATGAAAAGACTCTTACAGAATATAAATGTGAACAATGCAGTGAAAGTTTTAATCGCAAGTATGATTTATCGATTCATGTTAGAAAAAATCATAAAAAGACTTTATCTAAGCATGTTTGTGATGCATGTAGTGAAATCTTCAGATGGAAATATGAATTATTGAAACACATAAGAAAAAAATCAAAAGAGTTTTCACTAATTTGTACTACTTTCTACCACTTTAACATAGTGAAATCCCCCACATCATATGCTACCCTTCACTCAGTTTTTCTTTACAGATAGCAAGTTTGTAAATAATGAAAGCTAACTTAGAACTTGTTTTAAATATCTCTAAGTTACATTATACCAAAGTATATTTTCTAATATTTAAACAATTTTCATTTTACAAAAATTAACTTGTATGCATTTCTAGGTCTTTAATAAAGATCTTTATTTATTTATTTATTTATTTTTTTTTTTTTTTCTCAAAGACTTCAAACTATTCGAGATGTTTGCAGCTTAAGTACATTCCAATACTATTTGCATAACAATGTGGAATATCATACGTTAAGAAAATCTTAAATTTTGACTAAGTTACAAATCTCAGTGAAAGTATTTTAAGATTACTTTGCTAAAATTTACTAAGTATTATAATATTTTTCAGTTATTAATCGAAAAATTGTGTAGAATTTACTAAGTGTTTCATTAACGAAGAGAATTACACTAAAAAGTTTTGTCAAGAAATGCTAAATTCAGTAAGTTCCATGCACGTATACATACACACATGCTTGTAATTATAATCATTATGAAATATTGTTAAATATTTTTTAACAATCTAAAATTAACAATTTTTTAAAAAAAATTAGTTTTTTCAATAATGTTTTTAAAGATTTCTCTTATATTGTATGCTTAAGTCCACGCATGTGACTTAGTGAATTTAGTATTTCTTGACAAAACTTTTTAGTGTAATTCTCTTCGTTAATGAAACACTTAGTAAATTTTACACAATTTTTCGATTAATAACTGAAAAATATTATAATACTTAGTAAATTTTAGCAAAGTAATCTTAAAATACTTTCACTGAGATTTGTAACTTAGTCAAAATTTAAGATTTTCTTAACGTATGATATTCCACATTGTTATGCAAATAGTATCGGAATGTACTTAAGCTGCAAACATCTCGAATAGTTTGAAGTCTTTGAGAAAAAATAAATAAATAAATAAATAAATAAATAAATAAAGATCTTTATTAAAGACCTAGAAATGTATACAAGTCAATTTTTGTAAAATGAAAATTGTTTAAATATTAGAAAATATACTTTGGTATAATGTAACTTAGAGATATTTAAAACAAATACATATCAATTCATGTTTGTAAAATATAATTTGATGTTTAGGGAGAAAATTTTTACTTCAAAGTGTATAAAAACGACGAAGTTTTTTTTACAGATCATTGATTTAATACACAAAGTAAAATAATACAAGACGGGAATTGTGGGTAGACATAAGTACTTTTTGTTAAATTATACATTTGTGACGTAGTGGTAAGGGGAAATTTACATCACAGGGGTTATGACGTCAGCAACAGGTTTTAGTGTCTCCTCAAGCTTGTTCAACCATGTCTAAACTTGAAAGTATGTATACTTTTTGTTACTACTTCACATATGGTTTTTCATATCTTTTAAGTTTTATCTATAAATTTTCTAACTTAATGTTTTGTGTTAGCAATTCTGCTAAAAACAATTAATTTTTTCTAAGTGATGTGACATGAGGAAAGCATTTGACAAAAATGTTTAAAAAAAATTGTGAAATTTTACAAACTCCTAAAATTAATCTTTCACAATTCTTATAAAATATTTTCTGTATTCTAAAAATAAAAAAAGTTAAAATACAATCGTGAAAGTATCTATATATAAAAGTTATTACTCAAAAATTATTTTTACACTCTTTAGAATAGAGATTGTGATTTTAGTTAAAGTACAAAACACTTTGATGATGCATATTCAAAGTAAGATTCAATCGTGATACTTAGGAAAATACTAACTTCGTAATTATATCTAAAATTTTTATAAGTTAGTTTTTCAGGAAAATTGTTAATATGATAAATTCATTTAAGATTTTCACAAGTACTTTACAATTGAGTGGTAAAACAATTTTACAAGTTTTTTTCTTCTTCGATGTAAGTTTGATAGTTTATAAAACTACTATCGTGTATAATTTTTACTTAGTGTTTAAATTTTATACTCAATCAATTCTACTACAGTAGTGAAAAAGTATATCACTAATACACAAGTAAACTTTTTGCATGTTTTTATTTTAAAAAGATGACACTTAAGTTTGTATTCTAACAGAAAATATTATATAAAGGGTGATTTTGTAATAAGAATTAAAATAAACCATTTTCATTGAAATCTTTTTATTTGAAATTCATTCACAATAATACAAGACAATAAATTCACAAAAATCTATATTGTTGGGATATCGTTCATACATTCGATATTAAAGTTATTCAAAAAATTTAGCAAGTCTAGATTTTCATTGTCACAGTTTACTAGAGGTAAATCAGTTTGTATCAGGTTAAAATTATTTAAGTCCTTATTTTCAACTTTGGTAGATAAATCCTCAATATTATTTTCACTTGTATATTCCACATTCGAATTGTTCAAAAAAATTTTTAAGTCTAAGTCTATATTTTCATTCTGAAAGTTGTTGGAAGGTAGGTCAAAAACACCATTCATACATTCGGTGTGAAAATTATCCAAAAAATTTAACAAGTCCAGATTCTCACTGTCATTATTAACTGTTGGTAATTCATTGTTAGTACTTCGTTCATTACAATTTCTACGTATGTTAAAGTCTTTAAGATGATTCTTTCTCTTATGTTGCAATAATTCATACTTACACTGAAAAGTTTCACTACATTCATCAAAT
The DNA here is from genome assembly GCA_963930645.1 of Salticus scenicus. NCBI lineage: Eukaryota > Metazoa > Arthropoda > Arachnida > Araneae > Salticidae > Salticus > Salticus scenicus. The sequence goes on along the minus strand of OZ005658.1, from coordinate 118,058,231 downwards.
CCAGTTTGCATTGAAGATTTTTTATGCGTATTTCTTTTATGTTTTAAAAAATGTCGCTTGTTTGAAAAAGTATCAGTACATTCGTTGCAACAGTATGTATGTGAAGTCTTTTTATGACTTTTTCGCTTATGGTTTGAAAAAGCATGTTTAGTTGAAAAGGTTATAGAACATTCCTCACATAGATACTCAGGTTTACGATAATGCACCCTCTTGTGTTTTTCTAATTCATACTTGTGTTTAAAAGCATCTTTACAAATAATACATTGATGTTCATTTAGGACTTTTTGATGAAATAATCTCTTATGTTTAAATAAATCACACTTGCGATTGAAATTTTCAATACAATATTCACATTTGTATCTTATGGAAATTTTTCTATGGGTTTCCACATGTCTTTTTAAACGATGTAAAGTAACAAATCCTTTCTCACACACGTAACAAATATTAGGTTTAATATCATTGTGAACCTTCACATGTCTAGTAAGATAGGATTTTTTTAAAAATGACTTATTGCAAGTTGGACAAATAAAAAGTTTCGATAACTTCTCGTCCTCAAAACTTGATGAAGGGGGTGTTGAACAGAAACGTGAGTCTCCTCAGACGGTAAAGTATTATCCATTTTGTACTTCAGTTTAGCAAAGTATAAAAAATCACTCTAAAAGTAAGACTTTAAAAATGTTTAAAAACTATTAAGTTTGAGAACTTAGACAACTCTACAGCGAGAAAAGATTGTAACTAATTCAAATTTTTTCTACGTTCATCAGTTTTACTTAAGAATTTACGCCAAATTGTCTTATTTCACGCCAAATTTTTATAACTATCGCCAATATTAGTGGAAATTTTAGCCAAATATTATCCCATACCTTGCTATAATACTCGAATCTTGTGGAAAATTCTAGTTTATCAACATGTCTAAACAGATAATTTGTACACTTTCACTCTGTATTTTTATGGATGTAGCATCTACGTTAAACATTTTACGGTAAAAAATATTCTAATATCTATGTTTTTTAACAGTTGATTATAGATTTGTCGAAACTCGTGGTTTAGTATTTTCAAAGAAGGAAGATTGTTAATAGTTTCAAGTTCATGATTTCATCATACATCTGCAGCTTCTAAATTTGATATGTGTTATATTTTTAGCTTACATTTTCAATGTAAAAAAGAAAAAGTTAATTTTTCTGAGATAGTATTTGTATTAAAATAATTTGTGTGAAAATTTTTCATTTACAAAAAATTTCGTTTATAAGCATATGTGTGAAAAACTTCAAACTAAATGACTTTAAAAAACTTAGTACTTTGTAAAATAAGACGCGTTATTAACACATGTGAAACATTAAAATTCCATACTTCATGATTTTTCAAATACTTGCAGTCTCTTAAATTGGTAAGAATGAGATTTTACCTTACATTTTCATTCTTATCATTAGTAAAAATAAGTTTCTTATATTTTTATTCTAAAAATAAGTTAGTTAATTTCTGAGATGATATTTTATCTAAAATACTTTGTGTAAAAAATTTTTCATTCACAAAAATTTCAGTTTATAAGTATAAGTTTGAAAAAGTTCAAACTAAATGATTTTAAAAAACTTAGTACTTTGTAAAATAAGATGTGCTGTTAACACCAAAATTGTTGACTTCGTAATTTTTTTTCGAATATCTAGTCTCTTATGCCGGTAATTTTGTGATTTTATCTTACATTTACAATCTTATTATTGTGAAAATGAGTTTCTTATATTTTTATTCAAGAATAAGTTATCTTAATTTCTTAAAGCTTTGTAAAATTTTTCAAGTATACATATATTTGTAATCTACAATACTTCGTTATAATATTTTTTAAGTATGTTTAAATACACTTAGAAAAACTTAAGTATACATCTGTGAACGTGAATGTATTTAATAAAACATATATTAATATTTTTTCAACTCTGAATTTTTCAAAGTTAGCTTTCATCATTTACAAACTTGCTATCTGTAAAGAAAAATTTTGTGAGATGGGGGATTTCAGTATGTTAAAGCGAAAGAAAGTAGTGAAAAGTAGTAAAAAATGTAGTTGGGAAGTCTTTATTTGACACAGATCATTGAATAATTCTTAGGAAATATAGTTTAAAATAACTAATGTTGGGAATGAATTACAAAAAAATTCTAATGTTGTCATTAGGGAAGTGTCAGTTTCGATTCCAGGTTGCGTTAAAAACTAAAAAAAAAAAAATGGTAATTTCTAATTATCACTATATTCAGAAACTTATATTATTTTGAGAATGTTGCAATATGTTACGATATTTTCTTAAACTTATTAAGACTTCTTTTCAAACAGTGAATTTTTCAGTTTTTTACATTGATCAACTTATTTTTATTTTTATTTATTTATTTTTTAAAGATGAATTTTACTTCAAATAATTTTTTCTTAAACAAAATTTCCATTTAAAGTTCTTTATTTACTTTGAATTTCACATTACATACATACATTCTTCTTGAACATTGTTCTTTTACAGATTGAACTGAACATAATTCAACATAGCAGATAATATTTTTACAATTTTCATATTATGATCGAGTGATAAAACTCCACATTCTTTGAAAAATTGATTTCTTTACTTCTTTGACTTTTATACATTCTTGATTATCAATAATCCAATTACCTAAATACTTCTGGAAGATATTAAAAAATTTTATCCAAAGTATGATAACGTCACCAGATCTCTTAAAGCGCTTTGCCATAAGCTCACTTAAAAATACTAAGTAAATTACAACTTTGTCCCAATTAATTTCATTTTTAACCGACTTCAAAAAAAGAAGGAAGGTTCTCAATTCAAACCGTATGTTTTTTTTATGTTTGTTAGCTCATAACTTCTGAACGAATGGTCCGATTTTGATACTTTTTGTTTTGTTGAAAAGGTCTTGGTCTGAAATAGGTCCCATTGTAATATCTTTAAGATCTAAAGAAAATACAGGGTGCCCAAAAAAATCAGTCCCAACTCTTTTAACTGATAAACGGCTGCAGTTTTAGTGATAAAAATGGTATGTAGGTATAGCAAAGTGGCCATGCAGTACAAGGTTAAACCGCTTGCAGCGCCACCTTGTGGAAAATAGTGGAGTTAGTGTTCCTATCTCGAAAACGGTTCTAGAGAAAAAAGTGAATTACAAAGTTGAAGAGTATCATCAAGTATATCATCAAAACCCATTCAACACATTTTGTGAAATCTAGAAGTTTCTATTCAGAAAAAGTGACGTTATTTGGAGTCGGTTCTATTTTTTTTACAAAAATATTTTATTCATCATTTCTTTTAAGACAATATCTAAACAGGTATAAAAATTTTCCTCAGATAACATATCAACATTTTCATAAAGTTGATTGCTAATTTCTGAATTGATAAATTCATTCATTCGAAATTTAAGCTGGTTTATAATCTCTAGTTCTGAATTGCGCAGATGTGACCTGTTGAATATATGAGTAAATGCATTTAACAAAATGATATCCGTTCTGACATCCATCTTGAAAAAATTATTATTATGTAACACTGATTTAAACTATTAATATACTTCACTGAATTCGGGTTAAAAACAGACGTCTTTACTCTGTAAAAATAAGTTAGTAAGTCATGATTTTTTTGTTCATTCCTCATTTATACTGTATGTTCCCCGTCAAATCTAAATTAATCGCCAAATATATTTTAAACTCTACCAAATACATTCTAAATCTTGTAATATATATTCGAAAGTATTACTAAATTGTTTTAAATCAAGCCAAATTTATGTTAAATGTTTTCATATTTCCATATTTATCACTAAATTGTACAGGTTTACTCTAGAATAATGTGAAGAATCAGGGATGTGTATAATATATTATTAAACTATAAAAGTTAATAAAGGTGAGGAAAATATATGTAAGTTGATGAATAGTAGCCTATAAGGAGTGTGATTTAATGGTATTTTTGTCAAAAATGATAGTTAAATTTATATCAAGTAAAATAATTTGTGTGAAAACTTTTCAGTTTATAATTATATGTTTGAAATCTACAATACTTGGTTAAAATATTTTTTAAGTGTGTTTAAATATACTTAAAAAAACTTAAGTATGCATCTGTGAACATGAATGTATTTATAAAACATATATATTAATATTTTTTCAACTCTGAATTTTTCTAAGTTAGCTTTCATTATTTACAAACTTGCTATCTGTAAAGAAAAACTGAGTGAAGGGTAGCATATGATGTGGGGGATTTCACTATGTTAAAGTGGTAGAAAGTAGTACAAATTAGTGAAAACTCTTTTGATTTTTTTCTTATGTGTTTCAATAATTCATATTTCCATCTGAAGATTTCACTACATGCATCACAAACATGCTTAGATAAAGTCTTTTTATGATTTTTTCTAACATGAATCGATAAATCATACTTGCGATTAAAACTTTCACTGCATTGTTCACATTTATATTCTGTAAGAGTCTTTTCATGAATTTTTAAATGTCTTTTCATATCGTCTGAACACTGAAATGGTTTCTGACATGCAAAACACGCAAAAGATTTCACACTCATATGAATCCTCAAATATCGAATTAAATTATACTTTTTAGAAAAAGTCTTTTAAATGTCTTAAAAATCTTGTTAAATGTAACCGAAAATATTACTGTTTTAAAATCCTGTCAAATTCTAAGTGTAAAAGCGTGTAAAGTTTATTCAAAAGTAATGTAAGGAATGAATTTTTATTTTAAAAAAGTTAGTGGAAATCTATAAAAAATCTGATATTTTCTCCCATCACTAAAAATTCAGGAATGGTCAGTTTCCTTCGAGGGTGAAAAACAGGTTCGAGAAGGGATGTGTGACCTTGGTATATCAACCTAGCTCATTGGGAGGGGAGATTGAATAAGAAAAAAATATATATTACCTTTTACAAATCACTTCATCACTTAGACATTTGATAACTAATTGAATTTCAGACATGTTGAAGAATTTTCAATCATCTTTTTACTTAATTTTTACTCTCAGTTTTCATAAAACATTCGTATTCTTTACAAGAAAATTCATAATTAACAGTTTTGTAATTACACTGTTTTAATTACTAAGGATAAAAAATGGATCATTCCACATCTATCGAAGGGTATATAGGTTTCGTAGACTATACCATTTATTGAATAGTGAAGATAGGCGATTCCACATTATTGAAGGAGTGATAGGTTTTGTTAAAATAACTCAAGGTAGACACCGGGTTCGAATTCCACTTATACATTTGAGATTTTAATCATCTTTTAACTTAATTTTCACGTATATTGTCATTTTTTCATAAAACATTTAGTTAATTTTACAAGATCTCCAATTTTTATTATTTTATTTTATATTTTAATTATTATTCTGTAATTAATATCATTTAAACGATTGAATTCTTTTCGGACAATAGCATTCATAGGTTTAAAAAGAATTGTGCAGACATATAATAGAAAAATCACTCACACATACGCGAAAACTACTGAAATATTTTTACTGCAAGGTGTCGGGTTCGAACCCCAGTCAAACCTCTCTATTTCTTTCATAGTATATTCACATCCACCTCCTTAAATTCAATCAATTACTTATTTATTTCCCAATTTTTAATTTTTATAATTAATTTCTTAATTTCTTAATTAGTTTCTTAATTAGTTCCCTAATTAATTTCCTAATTAATTTCTTAATTAACCTCCTAATTATTTTCCTAATGACTCACAAACAATATCCTGCTTTTTTTCATTCTACCGAAAACATCCCTTTAAAACCATCGTCACCTTTTACAAAAAAATCACTAATTAATTTTTTAATTAAATTTCCTCATTAATACCCTCGTCATCTTTCACGATACTGTCAGAAGGGGGTGTCAAGGTCAATACCAAGTCATCTACACCCTCAGGGGGTGGTGTGGCACCCGCACGGCTTGCCTGCGCACCAACGCACCCGCCTCTTGACCTAGAACCGGTGTTTCTTATCTACTTATATATATGAGAATAACTTTTCCGTAAACGACGTTCAATTCTATCAATTCCTTCAGTTATTATGCATTTTTAAAATGCCTTAAAACATATGAGACACCTAGTATATTATTCTACCTATTTTCTTTTATCGATTTTTGAAAAAAAAAAAAAGTTTTATAATTTAAATTCTATTTTTTCTCAATCCTTTTGCTACCACTAGGACATATATGTCCGAAGGGCAGTTTAAAATATAATATGAAATTCTTTTCCAAATGCTTTTTGTTTTTGTCTTACAGACCTGTTTAACTATCATGAATAGGTGGATAGAATTGTCAGTTGAGGAAATTTGCCATCTACTGAATGAAACACATTTATACAATTTACTTAATAATTATTTTATCTTTTCTCAGGAGAAAAAAAAAAAAGGTTTAGAATGAATGAGGGTTAAATAATAGAATGAATTTACGTTATTAAATCGTCCAACTACATGAAATGTACAAAATCAACTTTATCAATCTACGTTGTATAACCTTTTTTTTTTTTTTTTTTTTTTACTCTTATTTGAATATATGTGTGCATTCTATAATTTAAAACTAACTAACAGCCGACCTTTTTACTTTCTATTACCCGTGTATATGGTAGACAAAGTATTGTTTGTGGGTCGAATTTTTAAATTGAGTTTTTGCTATATTTACACGTTTTGAGGTCCTTGAAACCAAAAATCATGTTTTAGCGATTGACCTGTGTGTGTGTCTCTCTGCCTGTGTCTGTCTGTCTGTCTCTTTCTCTGTGTGTGTGTCTGTTATCAGCATACCTCAAGAACAAATAATAGCAAGAAGTCCAAACTGGTATTCTAAATGTGTATCATGTATTGATGCTACAGTAAACCTTTCGTTGAGATCAAGCAAATGGTTCATGTACAGGAAAAATTCAAGATAATTCAAATACATTATGTCTACGGGGAATTTTTTGATAAGTACAGTGTAACATCTACAGGCTGAGTTAAACGAAACGGAATGAACAAAGTCTATTATATTCATAAAAGCATGTTTTGTGGAGATTGTGGTATTGAAATCATTCATCATTTGTTTACAGGGCTATCTAAAATATTTGGATACATTGGAACTATACTTGAAAATTGCAGGAATTGTAATTCATTTCGTGTTAGATGTTTTCAAGTAAGACAAATTTTAAATACACAGTATTGTTTATAGTGCATATTGATTACAGACAATATACGTCTATACAACTCAGAATTAAGCAAAACGTTCTTTTCTATTTGAACGTAATTGATGGAAGTGCTTTGTACATTTTAGTATGTCGACAAATACTGCAAAATTAATTTTTCGTACCCATACTGTAAACAAAGTAATTTTTGAAGTTATATATTTTCAACTTGATTTTTTTTTTTTTTTTTTATAATATCACGTTTTGAGGTTTCCTGATTACGAAAGTTCAATTTAGCGGCTGATATGTATTTATATCTCTTATCATCATAACTTAAAAACAAATAACTGCAGGAAATTCAAATTTGGCATTTTGAAGTTCGTATCAGGTTGCCACTTAAAAATTTGATCAAGACTGGGAAGTTTGAGGGCAAATTAATAATAGCCCGGATTTATTTTTTTATTTTTTTTAATTAATTAATTAATTTATTTATTTTTAATACCGTAATTTCTGGTAGATACCCCACAGGTTATATAATCCAGTTTTGCACCAGAAATTTAAATTGATAAATACATTTATATTTGTATGAGCTCTTCTTTCGAAAAAGTATAGATTTCTCTATTAAATAAAATTTCTGGTGCAGAAATGACACATCTTACCTGCGGGTTATCTACCAGAAATTACGGTAATTTATGCACTGTAATTGAATGGAAGGACACAAAATTACATGTCAAATAAAACTGTTCCTAAACCTATTTTAGATTATTTTAAAAGTACATTGAGCTTTATTATCTTACACTATTGATCTTAAGACTTAATATGCAACCTATCATTATACTATTGAAATACAGGATGAAAGAGAATGTCGTGTGAGTGGCACTCCAGATTATTTTCTTTCTTTTTTTCTTTACGAATATTTTCCATTTGACTTTTAAAGATTGTTGGCCTTTGATCGATGACTTAGATCGATCGAATTTTCACGTTCTGTTTGCATTACACACAATCAACTGGTTATGAAATGTTTTATTACTTATATGTAAAGATTGTTTATTTTCAGCGGCAAAAAATGTTATTTAATTCAAATTAGTAAATCACCTGTGAACTTCTGTTTAATTTGTGATTTCGAAGTGGCAACAATTGTTAATATTCTAGTTTTTTTTTTTTTTTTTTTTTTTTTTTTAAGCTGTTCATTGGTTGGAAAACTTTTTCTTTGTGTTTAACAAATAATAATAATAATAATAAAAAGTCAAGAAAAAACAGACCTTAGTTTTTTCTTCTCGGTGTTTTTTTTTCTTTCAAAGACTAGGGGAAGCCGGGGTAATAAGAGACAAAAAATATTAATAAAATCTATACTATTAATCTAAATAACTTGAAATAAATGTGTCGTATAAATTTCATTAAATAGACTGCTCGTGATTTTTTAGGTGATTTTTGAACTTAAATTTTTCGTTAATTTTGTTTTTTAAATTTTCATTAAATCCTTGTCTCTAATAACCCTACGTGGGGTAATAAGAGACCAGGCTTGTAACTGTCCATATATAACAATGTAAAATCATGTGGGATAATAAAAGACATCTAGAAACAATTCTGAATCAGCCAATAGTTTTTAATTTTTATTATTTACATCCATCCAAAAAATATGTTTTCTCGAAAATTAACTGTCATAAATGTGTTTGTGAAATTCATTTATTTTAATATTAGGTCCTAAATAATATAATATTGTACTTAATGATAGTTCTACATAATCAACATAACCAAGGGATTAACCAAAAACATGAATATAATTTTTAAAAGGGGCAGAAAATATTTTACCCATTTTCTAAAGTGTAGGCAAAAAGACGTATCTTTGAAGTGTATACAAGCAAACAAAATGTTATAAAAGATTTTTCTAGTAATTATAAATGAACTTATTTATCATGTAATGAAGTATTAATGACTAAATACTGACTTATACACATTCTAAACATAAATTTACATAATCATAACAACTAAATATGGTCTAGCCAAATCAGTAAAACTGCTTTTTGATTTAAAGTAAAAAAAAAAAATGTTCTCTTGGTAAATTTAGACTGGGCCTAACACTTGGTAAACTCTTCGTAAACTAGTCAGACACAATTAACAGAAACTACAATGGGGGGGGGGGGCACAGTAATTAACAGCGGGGGTAATAAGAGACATAAGTCTCACAAAAAATAAAAATGGGGTAATAAGAAATATGCCTAGAACATGTAAATAAAGAATGCTTTCAAGGTTTTAAAAAATTGTACATCAAAGTCATAGTCTTGGTCAAAAGGTTACACATTAATAAATCCCAAACATCTTACTTACAAAAAAAAAAAAAAAAAAAAAAAAAAAAAAAATTTAGAAAAAGTCACGAACTTTCAGGGTAAGTTCAAAGTGAAGGTTTTTTTTCGTCGTATAAAAAGAATTAAAAATGTGTTATAAACTTCTCAATAAGTGTATTGTAGTAAAGAATACACATGATACTTAATATTACATATTTTTAAAGTTGTCTAAGTATATTTTTTGGTGGGTTTTTTGACTGCGTCTCTTACAACCCCTGTCTCTTATTACCCCGGCTTCCCCTATATCAATAACAGTTTTAACAAGAGTTGTGACACGATTAAAATAATTTTGTAATGGAATTTGATTTTATAGAAAAGTAGATAAAAATAATTGACTAATCTATTAAACTGCGTTGAAATTAAATGTTCATATTCTCCAAATGTTTGAATGCAATTTCTTTTTCTTTCTTTTTTTTCCCCCCCTTTTTTTCCCCCTTTCTTTTTTTTTTTTTTCGTGTGTGTATCGTATTACATATATGTTATTAATTTAACAACAACAAAAAGATAACAATAGATATATGTGTAGTTTTTAAACAAGGATCTTATTTGTTCCTTTCAGACAAGAAGAAAAGCCCCGCCGCTATATGAGGTAGATCACGTTGAATTTTACATAATAAGAAATAGTGCATTACAGAATTGAAAACTTTACAAATATTAGTATTAACACAACGTTAAAGACGCCAATGTAAAATTTTTAAGCGCTGACTGCAGTTTCAATAGTGTAAAGCGTACCGTCATCAGTGCAAAATGACGAAGTGAATCATTGCTCATATATATAGGTAGGGAAGCGGATGAAACTGCTGCCTGCGCTTAAAATTTTTACATTGGCGTCTTTAACGTGTTAACATTAATATTTATATTTCTGTTCTACGTCACGTCTGGTTATATATTCTATAAATTAGTATAGTTAACAAAGCAACTAGGAGGTGTTTATTTCTACTTAATAACTTTTCAGTAATTGAAAATATCAAAAATTTGAAACATATATATGTTACGCATAATTATAATACAAATTATAAACATTAATAAATAAAATAAAAAATATTTCATACAGTTAATTCACTGCTTACATTGCCGTAAAAGGATTCTGATATTATTATCAGAATAGAGTAACGCATTTTTTCATTCGTCAACAGGTATAGTGAAACCTTCTAAAATATATATATATATATATATATATATATATATATATTTTTTTTTTTTCAGTAGGAAATAGTACATAGGTTATAATATTGTTCATTTTGAATCAGTGGGACATTTAGATTTTAAGAAAGAAAATCCTAAATGTTAAGATTTCCAATTGGCATCACGGGTTATTATTTATAAATTGAACTATATTAGGTTTGTTCATTAAAATCTATATTCAGGCAACAATTCTTATTTTTTTTTATATACATGTATTTTACAATTTTGAAATCTTTAAATTGCGTTTTATCAGTGTGCATTTTTTCATGCATTCATGATCTTCAAAATGGTAAATATTCTACAGATATTTAAGAAAATACTTTTTTTCCCCTTTTTCAATGCTTAATAGAATTTGCTTAAATGAATTACAGGTGGATTTTAAAGATTATTAACTATTTTTTTTTTTTTTTTTTTTAACAAATTAAAAAGTGCATGTCTATATAAAAGCTTGACTTCCACCCCCTCCCCCCCCCTAAAAAAACATGATTTTTTGTTATATTTTTATATTCAATATATTTTTTTTTCTTTTAAAGATATTGCAAAATCTATCCCAATTCTTTTAAGTATTTTCTATTAAACATCCAAAAAATATATTAAGTCTTCTCTTAAACATATGTAGAAGTTTTAGCATTTTGATGATCACGAATGTACATAAAAAAAATGCAAACTGAGAAAACGCAATTTGAAGATTTCAGATCTATAAAAAAATATATCAAAAGTCATATAAATTATTGAACAAATCTAATATAGTTCAATTTATAAATATAAAATAGGAATATAAGTTCTTGTATGAAACCTTCAGTGGTGCTAAGTCAAAGGTGCTGAGTCTCCTTAAAAACCAGTTTGAAAAATTATTAGAAAGCACCACAGAACTGGCGTTTAAAAGTAATAAGTACAAAGCTTTGAATAAACACCATAAAATGCAAGAACTCGCAACAATTGTTTTGCGTTGCCGTGGATCAGAACTTCGTCTTCCAACCCGAACTATTCGCTGTAGAATACACTGAGAAAAAATTCTGTAACTGACATCTAGAATCTAAATTATGGTTCTAGTGAAAATAATTTCATGTCATTCATATAAACTCTAGTCCCCTTTGATAGCGAGGTTCTAGAAACCCCTATTAGAATTCTAAGGCGTTTGCCTATATTAACAAGGTCAAACTTATTAAAAAATATCTGCAAGTAGATGCGAATATAAGAGGCGAGTTTTAGCAACTATAATCTTGGCTTATGACCCAATTCTAGAAAATCAAGCGTGAACGTTTCTCAATACAAAAGATTCAGGATATTCAGAATATTGTTTCACCATTTAGAAATGTATATAGACTTGAAATTCTTGATTATTTCGTTATTCAGCGTATTGGCGTGCCTTATATGAATAGCTCGGAAATCTATATTTCTAGTTTAGAGATTTAGAAAATGACCCCTTATTCGTTCTAGATGAAAGCGGTATATGTTTTTCTCATTGTAGCAGTCTTCAAAATTTCACTCAGACATAATTCTCTCAGACAGCCAATTAGGTCTCCTGACTCTCAGAAAACGTGATTCCTTATAAATATAACAATTAATCTTTACAATAAATAAAGAAGTTCATTTTGACTGGGTAAGGGGTCATACGGGAGAACACGATAATGAGCTGGAGGGAGCGAAGGAAGTGTTTCAGGATGTAAACGCAAAACACTTTTTCGTGCCATTCCCTTTATCTCCTCTAAAATATAAATTAAAAAATCAACTAACTCAAGCATGGCAAATGACGCGGGACACAATAGACACAGGAAGACCTATAAACAGGAATACTCAATAGACCTATAAATTTATTCCAAAAGTAAATAATGATTTTAATATAAACAACAGGTTTCTATTCTGATTCCTAACAAACCATGGTCTGTTCCAATTCTATTTACGGCCCCCGAGTGGTTCTGCGCTCAAAGCTGGTAGACGCGAGAGCCGGGTTCGATCCCAGGTCCTACTCGTCGGCCTAGCCGTTCGGAGTTTTCCGTGGTTTTCACCAAAATGTACATAAATACGGGCTAAAACCCTTCGAAATACCCCCACGGAGGGCACTCACCCTCAGGCCCAGGACCCTGTGCAGTCAATCGGCCTTAATACCAAACACCAACACACCAATCCTACTTATATAAAATTGGTAAAAGACCTTCTCCACAATGTGTCTGAACAGGGGACAGTCCCCGCTCATCGCTCTTGGAGCGATGTTGAGCGCTTCAGTGTCTCGGGCAACAAGTGTCCGAGACAGAGGGAACTGCTCCGAACGTTTATTGAGAATTCAACAAGCGTTTACAAAATTCGCCAGGCATTGAGCCTCAACCGACAGAGAGCGATAATTTATTTATAGCAGGTGTGCCGGGATTAAACCCCACGCGACAGAGGGCACAAGGAGGAAAAAATAGCTTTGTTAAGACTTTGCAATGAGAATTTTAATCTATGATTTCATTAGCTGAGTCCATAATTAAGTATTTCAGTTCATTCGTTTTAGTCTTTGAGTTGGTTTAGGAGCATAGATAAAAGTCTTTTTGACATTTGCATGTTGTTGCCGGGCTTTCGCCCCACGCGACAACGGACAACAGTGGTTAATTTGGTAATGTTGCTGTACTAGTTTGGGGTTGTGCTGCAGAACCGAGTGACTTGGGATGATCACAATCGTAGGTTGCAACCTGAGCCAGTAGGAAGAAGCTTGGAGGTTAATCTGTTAAATTAGTAATATCTTCTAAAAGTGCGTAGATTTTATTTAGTTTTCGGATTAGGGAGGGTCTGGTGATGATATTATCTAACCACAATGTATCTGTGTATAACTTTCAACCTCACTTCACTAAGCCTGGATTGCTTCTTACCTGAAGTTATCACCTCATAAAGAATAATCAACAAACGCTGAAATGTTAATTCAAACATGTGATGCAGCATAGTAGTCTGAGGAACAAAATAATTCAATGTATGGAGTTACGTCGAACGAGACGAATTTCAAAATTCAATCAACAATTCTACCAGTATTTAACACACAGTGACAGGCCTCTATCTTTACGGTCATTCTCTCAGTTTACTGTCTTTTATATCTCTTTTTTACTTTTTTCTTTTCTTTTAATTTTCAATTTTCTATTTTGCAATTTTCTATGATATTTATAAAAGTAAAGAAGCCGTATTAAGGCAGTTGGTCCAAACAGGATCTTCCAATACGAAATACTGCAGTGAGAAAAAATTCTGTAACTGACATCAACAATCTAAATTGTGGCTCAAAAAAAAAAAATAGTTCCATGCCATCCTTACAAATTCTAGCTCCCTTTGAGAGCGAGTTCTAGAAACCCCTATTAGAATTCTAGAGCGTTTGCCAATTTATCGGGGGCAAAGTTATTTAAAAATCTCTGTAAATAAATGAGACTACAAGAGGCGGGTTTCAGCAACTATAATCTTGGTTTATTACGCAACTCTAGAAAATCAAGCGAAAATTTCTCGCAATACAAAAGATTCAGAATATTCAGAATATTGTTTCGCCCTCTAGAAATGTGTTGACTAGAAATTCTTCTCGATCATTTCATCTATTAAGTTTATTAGCGTGCCTTATGCGCATAGCTCGTAAATTTATATTTCTAGTTAAGGGATTTAGAAAGTGGCCACTTATTCATTCTAGAGGAAAACGGTATATTTTTTCCCTCAGTGTGCATTGCAATTTAGATGTTGAACATTACTAGATCAGTGCAATCAAGTGAACATTGTAAAATAATTAATAAGTTGAAATAACATTATAAAAGTGGAGAGCCATCGACAGGCCATGTCAGAAACCCGAAAAGACGTCAGCTTCGGGCATGGCCTGTTGTCAGTGTCACTGTCACTGCAGCACTCATGCCTGCTTTATTCGCTTGACGAAGGGTCATGTCTTCTTTCGACCCGAAACGATTGTTGCGAGTTCTTGCATTTTATGGCTTTATTCAAAGTTTTGTACTTATTGCTATCTTCTAGTACTAGTTTTATACTTATTTAGCATGAAAAATGTCTTTCCCTCCTTGGAGTTTATTTTATTTTATTTATTTATTTTTTTGACTAGGCATGTGCTCTTATAATAGGCATAACAGCATGTTAAAAAGGTTATTTTTTCTTGCTTTTCAGAACTTTTATATACATAAGTTATAAATTATACAATTAGCAATTGTTCAATTAACTCCAATTAAAGAATTTAAATGACGCTTTTTATATCTATGATTACCAAAAGTAATTCATTTTATAACTTGTTATTTTATTTACATTGCGTTAATTAGAAGTGGAAGAAATAATAACAATACGAAAAATGCAAGTGGAGAGTTAATCACTCCATTTTCAACATCTAGGCAAGACGTCATAACCATAAATTTTTAGGGGTTAAAAATGCATAGTTTTATTTCTTAAATTAAATAATTAAAAAACATATATATAATAAATTGAGCAATATATTTCTATATTTTATGATACATATTTATGTTAAAAAAAAAGAAAGAAAGAAAAGAAAAAGAATAGGAAAGGAAAGGAAAAAAAAAAAAAGAGTGCAGAAAAAGAAATGAATTTGAAATATTTCATAATAATAGGTCAAATGATCTTCCGGTTATCAAAAGTATTGTGAAAAGTTATGTAAAATACATTACATATTATTGTAAGAAATCGTTTTTAAATTTGGAAAAAAAAAAAAAAAAAAGGAAAAAGAAAAAGATTGAGTATATATAGAAAAAAAGGTTCTATCTTGTCTCGAAACGTGATCTTAACAACTATTAGAATTCCAAGGAGTTAAACAAAAAAGCAACATCTTTTTATGGCAGACGATATCTTTTTTCCTACATCATTAAACTGATTAAGAGCGGAACGATTCACGATTGGTTTATTCTGGTTTTCGGTAAATGACGTCAAATGAAGAAAAACAAATTTATATAAAACCACTTAATCTAATTTTTGGAAATAATTTTATCTCAGGATATCTTGAGTTTACATTTATTGAGTAAGTAGATACTTCATATTTTCCAAAGTATTGAATTTACCTTCAAATGATTATTGCGTGATATTTTTTAAAATTGAGACTTTTGTTTCAAGTTTATATTTAACATATTAGTAAAATAGCACCCTGACATTATTTATATTTAATGGGGGTAATACGAAATTAATTGGATAAATCTAGACAGTTTATTTATTTTTAATCTATTTAAAACGAAAAAAAAAAAGTGTTTTATGGTTGTTATAGCAAAACTAATAATTAAATGTAATTAACATTTAAAAAAAAAAAAAAAAAAAAAAAAACTGCATTGTAAAAAAAAATTGATAAAAAAATTTAATAGACCCTTTTTGTCTTGAATAAACAAAGTTATATATATATACACAGTTGTATACACACACACACACACACACATATATATATATAAATATATATATAACTGTGTTTATTAATAATATTAGAAATATTTATTAAAAGGGAAAAAAAAAAAGAGAGAGAGAGGGAGACTTTTATTATGGTAATTAAATTGAAGGAAATAGTATGTATATTTATTTATTTAACATTACGTTTTAAAGATTACTTTCTATGTAATCAGTTTGGGAAACTTCGTTGAATTACTATTGCTTAATTAAATGGTGTGAGTAAAATGGTAAAACACCTTTTTGTAAAACTCTTGTATTTCTCCAGTCATACATTTTTGAAAATTCTGTAGTCCTAAATTTTATAGTTATTTTAAATTGGATAGTAATTTATTATTATTACATTACATTTGAATTTTTAAAGACCCGTTTTATATTAGAATAAAATAAAATAAATATATATTTATTAGGACTTAAATTAATTTTTAGTTTTTCATAAGAATTTAATTAAGCTAACAAAATATCAACTTAAACTTTAGGAAAAGCGAAATGTATAACTTATTGTTAGATTAAACGTCTGAATAGAATAAAATAATTCTTAATACAATGATGATGATGATGATGATAAGAATAAGAATAAAAATAAAAATAAAAACAAAAAGAAGAACAATAAAACTTTTATTACTTAATACTTTATAGTCACTACTATATTTATTTATTAACCGTAAAACTTTTTTATTTCAGCAAAAATAAATAAATAAATATAATATAATATAAAATAAAATAATAATGGTAATGAAGCAGTCAAATGAGAAATAATCTAATTATAATAATAAAAAGAAGAAGGAAACCTTCGTTAATTAATACTTGATAGTCAAACGATTTAATCAGAGCGTAGTTTTATTTTGTTCTTCATTTGCGGACTATATTAATTATTGTAATTACCAATATTATTATTTTATAAGACTTGCAAATTAACTATAAAACTTTTTATTTCAGCAAAAATAAATAAATTAATTAATTAATAAATAATAATAATAATGAAACAGCCAAAATGAGAAATAAAATAATAATTTAATTATAATAATAAAAAGAAGAAGAAAACCTTCGTTGATTAGTACTTTATAGTCAAATGATTTCAATCAGAGTGTAGTCTTATTTTGTTCTTTATTTGCGGACTATATTAATTATTGTAATTACCAATATTATTATTTCATAAGACTTGTAAATTAATTATAAAATTTTCTATTTCGGCAAAAAAAAATAAAAAAAAATTAAATAAGCTAATAGTAATGATCAAATAATCAAAATGAGAAATGAAATATTAATCTAATAATAATAAGAAGAAGAAAAAGAAGAAAACCTTTGTTAATCATGCTTTATAGTCAAATGATTTCAATCAGATACTGTCTTATTTCATACAGTCTTATTTCTTCATTTCTTCATAATTTACGGACTACGTCAACTATTATTATTATCTATGTTATTATTTCAAAAGATTTGTACATTAATTATAAATCTTTTATATATATATATAATTAATAATATATATAATATATATAATTTCGGCAAGAGAGAAAGTCAAAATGAGAAATACGAAAGAAAATAATAATCTAATAATAATCATAAAAAAGAAGAAGAAGAAGAAAAACCTTTGTCAATTAATGTTTTATAGCTAAATGATTTCAATCAGCTATTGTCTTATTTAGTTCTTAATTTGCGGACTACGTCAATTATTATTATTATCTATGTTATTATTTCATAAGATTTCTATATTAATTATTAATTTTCTGTTTTGGAATGAAAAGAAGTCAAAATGAGAAATAAAATAATAATCTAGTTATAGTAATAAAAAGAAGAAAATCTTCGTTAATTCATACTTTTAATACATTTTAAATGATTTTAATCTTGAGTTTTATTTCATTCATAATTTGCGGATTACGTCAATTATTATTATTATCTGTGTTATTAATTCGTAAGATTTATAAATTGATTATAAAATTTTCTATTTCGAAAAAAAAAAAAGAAGAAGAAGAAGAAGTCAAAATGAAAAATAAAATAATTATCTAATATTAATGATAATAATAATAATAAGAAGAAGAAAACCTTCGATAAAACTTACTTTAAAACATTTAAATGATTTCAATCTTATTTCACCCATAATTTGCGGACTACGTCAATTATTATTATTAGTTATGTTATTATTTCTTAAGATTTATAAATTAATTATAAAATTTTATCTTTCGGAAAGAAGAAGAAGTCAAAATGAGAAATAAAATAATAATCTAATATTGATAAAAAGAATAAGAAGAAAACTTCCGTTGAATGATATTTTAAAACACTTAATTCATTTCAATCTTATTTCACAGAGTCTTCATTCACAATTTGCAGTCTCTGCCAATTATGCCGATTATTATTATTATCTATAATATTATTTCGTAAGACTTGTGTATTAATTAAAAAAATTTCTATTTCGACAAAAAAAAAAAAAAAAAAAAGAAGAAGAAGAAGAAAAAGAAGAAATCAAAATGAGAAATAAGAAATAAAATAATAATCTAATAATAGTAAGAAGAAGAAGAAGAAGAAAATCTCTGTTAATTAATACTTTATAGTCAAATGATTTCAATCTTATTTTTTAGCATCTTATTTTGTTCAAAACCTGCGAACTACATCAATTATTACAACTCCATAAGACTTATTATAATTAATTATTATTAATATTAATTTGATATTAATTATAATTAATTATTATTTATAAATTAAAATTATAAATGATTATATTGATTTAAAATTAATATTAATTATAAAATTTTCTATATCGACAAAAGGTTTTGTAAAAATTGGAAATCAAATAATAATTGAAGAATAAATATATGAAGTTATGTAAGATTCATTATTATTATTACTATTACTATTGTTATTTTATAAATAAAAAATAAATTCAGAATCAACAAATAAGCATAATCAAAAGAATATTTACAATTTTATTAAAAACAAAAGCTTTTTTGTGTATAAATTTGAGAAAGAAATGATTTTCTTTTCTTTTTAAAGATTTAGCAGAAGAATTAAAAATCCGAAACGGACGAATAATACAACTTTTATAGATGTTCATAAATTATATTCGAATCACTAATACATATTGTCCTACCTCAAAAATAAATTCAGAATCAACAAATAAGCACAATCAAAAGAATATTTACAATTTTATTAAAAACAAAAGCTTTTTTGTGTATAAATTTGAGAAAGAAATGATTTTATTTTCATTTTAAAGATTTAGCAGAAGAATTAAAAATCCGAAACGGACGAATAATACAACTTTTATAGATGTTCATAAATTATATTCGAATCACTAATACATATTGTCCTACCTCAAAAATAAATTCAGAATCAACAAATAAGCACAATCAAAAGAATATTTACAATTTTATTAAAAACAAAAGCTTTTTTGTGTATAAATTTGAGAAAGAAATGATTTTATTTTCATTTTAAAGATTTAGCAGAAGAATTAAAAATCCGAAACGGACGAATAATACAACTTTTATAGATGTTCATAAATTATATTCGAATCACTAATACATATTGTCCTACCTCAAAAATAAATTCAGAATCAACAAATAAGCACAATCAAAAGAATATTTACAATTTTATTAAAAACAAAAGCTTTTTTGTGTATAAATTTGAGAAAGAAATGATTTTATTTTCATTTTAATGATTTAGTAGAAGAATTAAAAATCCGAAACGGACGAATAATACAACTTTTATACATGTTCATAAATTATATTCGAATCACTAATGACTATTATCATACCTCAAAAATAAATTCAGAATTAACAAATAAGCACAATCAAAAGAATATTTACAATTTTATTAAAAACAAAAGCTTTTTTGAGTAATTTGAGAAAATAATTGGAGAAAGAAATGATTTTATTTTATTTTTAAAGATTTTGTAGAAAAATTAAAAATCCGAAACGCACGAATTATACAACTTTTATAGATGTTCATAAATTAAATTCGAATAACTAATGTATATTGTCCGACATCACAATGAACAAATGTTTAATTAACTTAGCAAAATGAAACTTTTATATTTAATTTCCTGTTTAAAGAGGCTTTAAATTAATAATTAAAAAATGCAGAGTATTTCCTCTTATAAAACATTATTTAAAAAATATATAGTACCTATAAATATACTTAAAAAAAATTTATATATATAAACAATATGTTATACAAATATACTTGGAGAAAAAATAAAACAGTTTTAAACAAATAACTCATATGAATTCAAGAAACTTAAAAACACCCATTTCACATAATTACTACATAAATAGTTAAATATATTCAGTAATAAAAATTGTTTTCTGAATCCTTTCATTTTGACGTAATTCAAGGCGTGTAATTTTAAATGTACTAGAACACTCAACCAAATTTATTTTATTAGCTCGCATAAATTATTATTTATACAGTTATTAGAGGGTTCATACGTTTCATTTTTACCCCTTGAGTCTTCAACCACTATTTTGAAAATGCAATTTTTGTATAAAAGAGGCATTTAAGTTAAAGTTTATATTTTATTAATACTATTTGGGGAAAGAAGGGCAGGTCCGTGCGTACCCATTATTATTATTATTCATTAAACAAGAGGGGGGGGGGGAAATGTACTTTCCAAAACGCATTTCAAAATTTACTTATTTTTTTCATTTTTAAGAAATCGAAAAATTTTCTGTAGAGTTTAAAAGGTAATACAGCTGTACCCGATAACACAGGTCTGTGAAATCGTACATTTTTTTTTTTTTTTTTCCTCCGCAACGGGTGTTTCTAATGTGTAAATGACTGTACAGATCTATAATCTGTTTCTTAAGAAAGATTAACCATTTTTAAGTATTTTATGTTTTATTCTCTTATTTAACGTAAATTTGCTAGCTCCGAAATTGTCGTGTACGAACAGAACCGTGTTTGCTTCTCCGCCAAGTACTCAAAATCAATCGCCTAACAGTGTGAAATCGCCAAATATGCTTAATTTTGATAATTTTTTGTGGTCGCTGTAATTCATTTCAGCCGATAATTTCTTCACTTTCTGGTGTTTTATTAAGAGTAGAATCACACATATTTTTTTCAATATTTTTTGAAGACGACACCTTTTGAATGTTTCCTTGTTAGATGATAACATTGCGCTGGCAAGAGAAAAAAAAGTCGAGCCTTGATACCATTCTCGCTGATTCATATGTAAAATGACCTCCTGAATCCGAATATGACTCCCATTTTGCCCACTCACCCACCATTTTTTCGGGACACCACTCCCTCCCCCAATTTTTTATCACCGTTCGGTAATTTTATGACCATGAATTTGATTTGGAGAATGAAAAAAAAATTAATTTAACACCTAAAAACAAACAATATAATGTTTAAACAAAAAATATAATATATAAATAACATTAATAATAGATTAAAAATATATAAGAAGTATAATACATAATTTTAATGGCAAATTTCCCCCTAAATTTTCCCCTTGCCGGAAATGTTCATGTTTTAGAATTTTCCAACTCTGTAGCCCCTCAGTAGATATTTAACAGTTAAAATAATTCTTTCCCCTCCTAAAAATTAAATTTATAGCCATAAAATTACCGGAAAGTGATAAAAATAGGGAGCCGTCCCTAGAAAACGGTGGGTGATAGGGCAAAATGGGCGTCATATTCGAGTTTATGAGGTCATTTTACATAAGAATTTGCAAAAAGAGTGTCGGGGGGCAATTTTCATGCAGAGCAGTGTAATTGAAAAGGTGGAGCATTAAGCTCAAAAAATCCCATTTTTTATCAAAACTGTACGCAATGGAAATCAGGGGTTGGGGACAAAATATCGCGGAGACAAAGTATCGCCTACATAAATGAATGGAAAGCAAAAATAATGTGTGATTGGTGTTTATATAAATAAAATGACATTTTTGCAACATTTTATATGAATGAGTTGGTTATTATTAGTAATGTAATATAAAATTTCATGATAATACATTCATATTTACCACAAAAATTGTTATGAATTTTGCTTAAAAGAGTTTAAAAACTATGTTTATTAATTTTTGTTAAAATTAGTCATAATGAATTCAATAATTTTATTAATTTTATAACTTTTAATTCTGGTTTGTGAACAGTGTTCAGCTTTGTCAGCAGTGATGTACAATATTTTAAAAATGCATTTTGAATGATGAAAAGCGAATGATAAAATAAGTTGAAATTAAAATATAGATAAAATAATGAAATTCCAATCTATGATATATATATTTATATTTATAAGGTCCTATGGACCTCACAGGAGGTCGCACGTGAAATAGATCACATTATTTTTGTTTAATCGACGCGATATTTTGTCCGGCGATATTTTGTCCGGATCCCGGAAATCTGTGCACTTGATCAATCAGTAGAGTGCGATTTATAACTTGTATAACTTTCATCATAAACTATATTAAAACTACAGTCTCAAGAGAAGAGCAAACACTTTTACCACAATTGAATTTCATATAACCTTAACGCAAGTAACCATTTTTAAACTGATATTACTTCAAATTTTATCAAACGTAAGCTTTAAATGAAAGGAAAAATTTAAACAAATTTAGAAAAAAAAAAAAAAAAAAAAAAAAAAAAAAAGAATAAATCTAAATGAGAAATTTTTGTAAGGATGCATTACAGAAAAGTGAAAATAAACCCCGATTTTTCTCCCTGTATTCGTTTCCCCTCCCCCCATTTTTTTTTTTTTTTTTTCTCTAACAGACTTTTTGAAGAAAATTAATCATTAATTTGTAAACTGTGAACATCATCGGAATAATATAAATGCTAATAAATAATGTCATAATGAATATATCATAAGATTTTTATGTTCGTATGTATATTTTTAAAAAAGTCATTCATGTATGAAAAAAAGAAAAGTTAATACGAAAAGAAAAATTTCGTTTTAATTTAATATATGAAGACATATGTATTTGCATTCTTAACGCCATTTCTTATTTAATTTTCTTTTCTAAGATTACACTGATCCGCATGAAAATTGCCTCTGACACCATTTCAGCATATTCTTATGTAAAATAACTTCATGAATGCGAATAGGAAGCCCATTTTGCCCTATCACCCACCGTTTTTTATGAATGTCCCCTATTTCTATCATTTTTTGGTGATATTATGGCTATAAATTTGATTTTTAGGAGGGAGGAGAATTATTTTAACCGTTAAATATCTTCTGAGGGACTACAGAGTTGGAAAATTCTAAAACATGGACATTTGCGACAAGGGAAAAATTTTGGGGGGGATTTGCCACTGAAATTATACATTACATATCTTACATTTTTTTAATCTGTTATTGATGTTATTTTTTAAACTTTATATTTTTTTGTTTTTAGGTGTAAAGTTAATTATTTTTCGTTCTTCAAATCAAATTCATGGTCGTAATATTATCGAACAGGGAAGGAAATTGAGGGAGGGGGTGGTGTATCTAGAAAACGGTGGGTGACTGGGCAAAATGAGAGTCATAGTAGGATTCAGGAAGTCATTTTACATAAGAATTAGCAAAAATGGTATCAGATCTCGATTTTTTTTTTTTTTTTTTTTTTTAAGAGCAGTATTATTTAAATTTTTCATTTCTTAAGTTTACTTTTGAGAAAATTTAAATTAATATCAGTTTAAAAATTATTACTTATTCGGAAGTTATATAAAATTAGATTATTGTAAAATTTCGTAAAAAGTCCCCACCCCCCTTTGTTTTTCTTACGAATTTCATTTATTCTGAAAATACCGAATAAGCGCTCTCTTGCGATCAGAGAAAGACTCTATCCGAATAGGAGACAGTTTATTTATTTATTTTATAAGATCTGCCTTTATAAATTATGAGCACTGGTTTCTTTTATAAAATATCAAATGTTGCAATTATTTGAAAATGGAGAACTTAAGCTTCCGAAAATAGTGGAAATGTTTTTTTAAAAATGAATTTATTGAAATTGGGAGAAAAGAGTTTCTGGAATTTTTCCGGTTAGTTGAATGTTGGTTAACTAAGAGTTTTACTGTATTTATTTCTTATTAATTTATTTTATCACTGTAACTTAAAATATAAATATGTTTTATTTTAAAATCCCTTTTCCTGCCACTAGATTTCAGCAGGAAAATATACGTCAAAATTTATATTTTTACCAATTTTTACCATTTATCCGTCTCTTCCCCAAATACATCCATATTTATTCTTGAAGATTAAAGGAACGCCTGAATGGTATTTTACGAAAATGAGTTTTTAATGAAGATAAAATCTAAATTTTTAATTTATATGCTTATTTCTCCAAAAATTATGTGCAAAAGAAGAAAATATAACAGTACACACACACACGTGTGCAAAAAGTAGGTTGTGATTACCAGAAAACTTTTTTCTATATTTTCCTTTACAAATTCACCCAGTACAAATAATTTATTAAAACTATCTATATAATATTTCTCTAACGGGGACCAATTTCAATTAATTTTTGTCGAAACGATACGTTAGTGGTGAAATTAATAAAATACGCGAGGATAAAAAATAATATTTAACAATGAACAATATTCAAGCACGCAGATTCAGCTCAATGATCTAATTCTATAACATGATAAAATTATTTTATGGAAAATATATTTTTAAAAGTTATTTCTTCAGAATCTTTGCAAGCGTCATTTTAAACCTAGCAATATTTTAAGGATATAAACAAAATATGAATTATTATCATAAATTGATATTAAAAATTATTATCATAAAAATTGCAATCGTAAAAAAGTATAATCAAAATAAGATTTTTTTTTTAGGACTGAGGACTATTAGTCTCAATCTGGGATTTTTGCGGCGCCATTTTTCGATAGTTGGACATTTGTAGAAATCATTTTTCGATAGTTGAACATTTATCGAAATCTAAAATTTTGCGAAAATATAATTGAATAATTTGAAAACGATGTTATAATTTAAAAAAAAAAAAAAAAAAAAAAAAAAATGATGAATTTCTGGCAAAAGCAAAATTTATTTTAGTACAGAGGACTATTAGTTTTTTTTTTTTTTTTTTTTTTTCAAATTATAACATAGCTTTCGAATTATTCAATTATATTTTCGATAAATTTTCGATTTCGATAAATGTCCAACTATCGTAAAACTGGTATCGTAAAAATCCGTAGATTGAGACTAATAGTCCTCAGTCTTAAAAAAAAAAAATATATAAATATATTTAAAGGGGACTAATGGTCAAGTTGTACCTGACGGACTAAAGTGAAAGGTGTACCTCAAGGGACTAATATGAAAGTTGTACCTCACGGGACTAATGTGCAAGTTGCACCGAACGAACAAACTATTTCTTTCAACGAAAATGCCTACTAACCCTGGACGAGAGGTCTAATATATCGTATCATATTATATATCGTATTTATCGTAATATAACTCAATACTTATTTCGCTTCCTTCTTCGACTCGTTTTAATACGCAATTTTTATATGCATGAGCAGCCCCGAAAAACAAAAACATTAAATCATTAAATTTATTTTTTTACTTATTTTTATTTCACGCGCACTTTTTATTTCCTAATTCAAAATTATTAAAAAAAAAAAACTTTTTCGATATCGCTTGTAACGATACTGATTATTATTAATTTTCTTTTTTTTTTCTTTCAATAATAATAATAATAATAATAATAATAATGATTTTGATGAAATTCTGGCAAAAGCAGAATTTAATTTAAGACGGAGGACTATTAGTTTTTTTTTTTTTTTTTTCAAATTATAACATCGCTTTCAAATTATTCAATTATATTTTCGATAAATTTTAGATTTCGACAAATATCCAACTATCGAAATCGACAACGCAAAAAACCCAGATTCAGACTAATAGGCCCTCAGTCCTAAAAAAAAAAAACTAATAGTCCTCCGTCGTAAACTAAATTCTGCTTTTGCAGGAATTTCATCGAAATCTTTTTTTTTCTTTTCTTTCCTTTTTTTTTTTTTTTTTTTTTAAGAAAAAGAAAAGAAAATTAATAATAAACAGTATCGTTACAAACGATATAGAGGTTTTTTTCTTTTTTTTTTTTTAATAATTTTGAATTAGGAAATAAAAAGTGCGCGAGCAATATGAAATAAAAATATGTAAAAAAATGAATTTAATTATTTAATTTCTACATAAAACATGATCGCGTGCTATCTTAAAAAGTAGATGTAAAAATTAAAGTTTAATTTATTTTATTTTATTTTATTTTTATTTTTTTTTTTACAAAAAAATTACGCAAAATTAAATAAAATGTCATTGCATGCTTGTCGATAAAAATTTAAAAGGCGTCATGGAGGTCCTTACTAAAACTGTACTGCCTGAGGAAGTATGAAAACTGAGTCGTCAACCATGAATTTTATTTTGAAACTTTTCTTTGAATGATTCTGGTTTCACTATTGCACAATATTTATTTGGTTATAATAATAATTGGCTTCCCGTAAATTAAAATTTTAATTAGTTGGTGAAATTGGTATAGTACTTATAAGTTTCAAATTTTAAAGGCAAATAACAAGAGAAATAAAGTGCGAAGTTTTCGCACGGGTTTGGTAGTTAATTAATAGTTTTATCTTCCCTGGGGAATTCACGCGCTTTTTATCTTAGAGAAAACTAACACTAAATTTCCAAAGAAAGACAGTTTTATTCTCTGTAAATATCATCTTAAAAAATACTTTTTCACAATGGTTATCTCACCTATCAAGTTTCACATTTTTACTAGTCACATTTATAGTAGCGTCACCTGTTGGCGGATATGCATCCAAACTGAATCAGCATGATGTCACTTAATGGCCTCCTCATATTTCAAGTTTTGTTTGATTATACGCAATAGAACCTGAGATAAAACCTTTCCTGAAATTGTGAAAATCGCTGTATAACAGCGTCACCTGTAAGCGATTGGCACCAAAAGTTGATAGCACTAACTTTTGTCAAAGTGACTGCATATAAATTTATATGCTATTCTGTGTAGTAGTTCCTGAGATATAATCTTATAAACTGTAGGAATCGCTGTATAGCTACATCTAAGCATCTATTAAACATAATTTGCCCAAACATGATGCGTAAAATACTTATTATAGAAGCATTATTTTAATTTTTGGGCATATCGTTCGAAAGGTAACGCTGCTGTACCGTATTTTTCATAGTTTACATGACAGCACTATTTAAATATTGCTGTTTGGAATTACTGTTATATTACTGTTAGGCTTAAGTAACCCCTCCTCACATCTTTTTTATCGAACAAAAGTCTTCGATATTTATAACTAACTTTGTATATTATAGCTATGAAAAATAAGTGAACCTATCTTGTAGAGATATTTTATGATGAAGATTCAAATGCAGTGAAACTTTAAGAGGGTCAACCATCCGGCCATAGAAAATTGATCATTTAAAAAGGTGTCCTTTTAATAGAGGTTTTTCAGAAATTTAAAATTCGGGCAATAAATATCATAAATTATGTGGTTTTTTATAGTTTACATTTACATTATTTATCAATATCTTTTCTTTTTCTTTCTTTCTTTCTCTCTCTCTCTCTCTCTCTTTTTTTTTTTTTGTAAACATCCGTACTCTATGTGGATATACTTAAAAAAAAAAAAAAAAAAAAAAAAAAAAAAAAAAATCAAAGAAGTTTTAGTACCAATTTTATTCGACTCTTACTTCACTGTGAAGAAGACTAAACCCCACCCCCACCCCCTCATTTCCCCGCTTGAATATAATATTCATTTGTTTAAAAAAAGCTTTTATCAAAATTTCTCTTTCTTCAGAGTTCTTTTACATTTTACATCAAATTTTTCAACTTGCCATAACTAGTGAGTGGACGAGAATTCTTCGTCAATCTATTTGTTTCTGCTTAATTTTCCTTGTAGGAAATGCTTAACTTTTAATTTAACGTAATTAATTAGCCTTTTATTCAATTCCTACTATTAGTATATATATCTTGTACAAGTATTCCCTATATATATCTTGTACAAATCTTGCAATCGATTTTTAACCAACTTCCCGACTAGCTAGAAATTTGAAACTTTCAGGAGTGCTCAGAACACGGTGACAACACAATACTTCGAAGTCCGATTTACGAATTTTTGATTAGTTTTCTTATAATTAATTAAAATATGAAAATAATAACATCCTAATAGTGTTAAAAGAGCCATTAAAATATTAGCCATATTAGCTATAAATTAATTGTTGCCAAAAAAATATTTACGAGTTTATTTTATTTCGACATAAAAATAAATACATTTAATTAAACGTGAACATTAAAAAATTATAAAAAGTTAAATTATGCATCTCACAAAAACTGACGTCATTATCAATTAAAAATTTTTGTACACATTGATAAGAGGTATATGATTTATCAGAAAATTTAAAACATGGTATATAAAAAGTTTTTTTTTATCTTATAATTATTTTTATTTCATTTTTCACACAATTCAAAATTATAAAAAAAAAAAAAAAAACTTTTTCGATAGTGTTTGTAAGTAGGAATTAACTTAAAAAATTTTTCTTTTATATTACTTGTTTTTAATTTAAAGTTCACTTTGTTGCCATTATTAAGTCGTATCTATTTGATGGTAAAATTATGTTTTCTTCAAAGCAGGATTGCAAAGAAAACGCCTCTCAGATGAAATTTAAGGAGTCTATTCTAGTCACATTTTTACTTACAGGTAAGTTTAACTTTATATATATATATATATACAGGGGTGCAGAATATGTCCGAACGCGCGAACGATGTTCGGGGGAAATTCTGGCTGTCTGGGGGAAATTTTAAATATTTATTATCTTAGAATAAAATAAAAATGAAATGAAAACAGAAAAAAAATACTGAAAAAACAAACTTTCTAATATTAAACTACAAATTAACAGCTGTATTCTTCTATTACAAGTATATTCCCATTTAATACCCATTACCCCCCCCCCCCCCAAAAAAAAAAAAAAAAAAAAAAAGTATTAAGTATTTGAAGTTTGATGATAAATATTTCGTGATTCATTTAAATGAGAATTTTTTTTTTTTTTTGCGTAATTCTGTAATAAAAAGGTGTTTTAAATTTTCATAGACAGCAAAGTGCAATAAAACAAAGCAACATTAATTTATGTATAATTATGTACTATTATATAAGAATTAAAGCCTTAAAAATTATGTTAGTTAATAAATCTAATTACCTTAAACTTTTCAATTTTTCCTCTGGTGAACATTAATAACAACATTAAATTTCGATGTAGTTAAGAAAAAAAAAATGTAATAAGAGTAGCATAAGAAATCTTCATCAGTATTTGGACTAAAAGAAGATTTCCCCTCCTTCCAACCCCCCCCCCCCCCCCCCCAAAAAAAAAAAAAAAAAAAAAAAAAAAAAAAAAAAAAAAAAAACTTTTAGATAATAAGTTGATGCGTTATTTTGGGGGAAATTTAGAATGTGTTCTGGGGAAATTTCAGAGGTCTGAACATTTTCTGCACCCCTGTATATATATATATATATATATATATATATATATATATATATATATATATATATGTATATTAGTTTTTTATTATACACTGTGCTTATTTATTTATTAGTATGTAATGCGTATTATGCATACATTAATGCAGTATGTTGTGTTTAAGTATATTATGCATAACGCGTTACAAGTGTGTTGCGTATATGTTTCATGTTTTTAAAATAAAATCCTTGTAAAGGTACATGTAAATATTTTGTTATCACAGAAAATTATTTAATATGGTACTGTCACAACTTTTCCTTCTACTGAATACAATAAATACAGAATACAAATAAGAGGTAAAATAATAAATACGCTATGTAGATATACTTTTTAAAAAAAGTTCAAAGTAGTTTTAGTAACAGTTTTATCCGTCGTATGTTTCTATGTGAAAAAGGCTACATCACACCCCTCATCAACCCGTTTGAATATGATATCTACAATAATTCAGGGAATATATATATATATATATATATATATATATATATATATTGCTGTTATAAAATTAAAAAGTTTATTTCAAATTACACTGCTCGGCATGAAAATTGCCATTGACACCATTTCAGCATACTCTTATGTGTAATGACCTCCTGAATCCGAATAGGACGCCCGTTTTGCCCCATCACCCACCATTTTTTAGGAACGGCCTCCTATTTTTATAATTTTTCGGGGATTTTATAGCTATAAATTTGATTTTTAGGAGGGGGGAGAATTATTTTAACCGTTAAATATCTTTTGCTACAGAGTTGGAAAATTCTAAAACATGGACATTTGCGACAAGGGAAAAATTTGGGGGGGGGGGGGGGGGGGATATGCCCCTGAAATTACGCATTACATATTTTATATTTTTTTAATCTGTTATTAATGTTATTTCTTAAACTTTGTTATTTTATTTATTTATTTTTTGTTTTGTTTTTAGGTGTTAAATTAAATATTTTTCATTCTTCAAATCAAATTCATGGTCATAAAATTATCGAACAGAGAAAGAAATTGAGGGAGGGGTGGTGTATCTAGAAAACTGTGGGTGACTGGGCAAAATGGAAGTCATATTCGGATTAAGGAGGTCATTTTATATAAGAATCAGCAAGAATGGTATCAGATCACGATTTTTTTTTTTTTCAGAGCAGTGTTATTCAAACAATATTTACGCATACCTTTGTTTGAAACTTACCAATTTTTATTAACATTTTCAAATGGCACCCTCATTTGATCTCAAAATGCCAAATTTGAACTTATTGCAATCATTCATTTATGCTAATAAAAGACATATACACATATCAAACACTAAAAAGTTGATTTTAGCATTCAGGGGACCCCAAAAGGCGGAATCGTAGCTAAAAATCAGTATTAAAATTTGAACTTAAAATAATCTGATCATACCACATCGGTTTGGGAATGTATGCCTAAGCAGTTTTACTGGACTTGATAAAATTTAGTAAAGCACTTTCATCAACTACATTCAATAGAAAAGAATGTTTTCGGGTAATTTTGGGTATCCCTGTATGTTGTCTATAAATTATATACAAGCTACAAAATGTACTTAAATTTAGAACAGAATGGAAAACGTAAAGCATACTTTAAAACGAACTTTCATGCAATTTCCAAATAAATCTTTAATATATCTGAATTCTTTTGCGTTGCTCTGTAGACGAATGGTAAATGATTTTCATACCATATTCTATAAGAAACCAGTTTTTATGACTATATATATTATATCTATAATCCATATGATAATAAAAGAAAGGAATGAGAACGAAAAATAGTCAGTCAAATAAATCATCACAGAAACATACACAGACTAAACAGTGTAACAAGTTATTTTAAATTGATTTAATTTTTAAGATTAATAATATTACTTACTTTAATTTTTTAGACTACAATATCTGTTGAAATATAATATAGGACCGTGTATTTTGATGCTGAAGAAAAGAAGGATTACTATAGGATTGTATTATAAGGGAAAATAATTTAACTTTTATTAATGAAAAGAATCTTTTTATTTTGTGATGAGAAAAAGAAATTCGCACCAAAGAAAATAAGATTGAATTTTACTGAAAAGCTTAAATTGCTATATGGCGTTTTCAAGTACTATCCTCACAGCATTGAGCAAAGAAATGTAGGTTTTCTGTATTTGATAAGCATTTTAGCAAAATATCAAATGATAGTACGAATCTACAAGAAAAAATTACCTTGAAATGAAATAAGTAAAATAAAGACAGAATATATCCTGAATTTTTGAAATATTTTCTAGCAAAAATAAAAACCTAACATGAACCTTCAAGAAAAAAAAAAAAAATAAATAAATAAATAAAATCATAACATGAACCTTCAAGAAAAAATTACCATGAAATGAAATAGATGTAATAAAGACAGAATATATCCTGATTTTTTGAAATATTATCCAGAAAAAATAAAATCAAAACACGGACAAACACAGATCGTCGTACGTGAAAATGGCTTTTTAAGAAGTTGAGTTGTAATATATATATATATATATGCAAACATGGACGCACACACATATACATATATATATATATGTATATGTCTGTGTGTAATATATGTGTGTGTCTGTTTCCTTTTGTTTAGTGCTATCTCAAGATGATAAACTGCAGCCACCAAAAATTTCCATCATAGAATTATTTGTACAAATTTGACAAAAAAAAAAAAAAAAAAAAAAAAATTCAGGTAACATCTCCATATGATACAGATTTAGAACGCAGAGTTTGGACTTTTTGTTAATATTTGTTTTTGAATTATGGTGATAACAAAGACATAGATGCACTGCTAAAACCCGATTTTTGGATTCAAAGCAAATCAAAATTTTAAATACAGTAACCGCCGCTTAATTAATTCACTGGTAAATAAAATCAGCCGCTTAATCTGATCAAATTGCGAGGACCGTTTGAATCAATACAAACTACATTTAAAACTGCCGCTTAATAAAATCAGCATCACCGGTTAATAAACTCAAAAAAAAAATCTCCTGAACAGCAAAAATATTATTTATACACGCTACACTTTTTTTTTTTTTTTTTTTTTTTAAGAAATTAAAGCACAGCAATCTCTCCGTTATCTCTCATTGTCGAAAATTTTACACTTGCAGCTTAGTTACAAATTAAACAAATAACTTATCTCCGTAACAATTTCAAGAAACATATTCTTCAAAGCGCAGTAATAAGTTACTGATTTGATTTGCAAATGATATTTTATCTTTTTTTAAATTATTAAAAGACAGTTTCTATTTCTTATTTTGAAATAACTATAAATCAAGAGGTATAAACGAAAAGATTTTAAATTATAAGAGAAGCGTGAACTTTTGGTAAAATAATGATGATTTTCCTCAATGGAAAGCTCATAGGAAATTGGAATGAGTTCAATTTACTTATATTGAAGGAACAATTAATTAATTATTCATAAAAAATTAATTAATATTGTTATTAATTCCATTATTCGTTACATTTTAAAATTTCTTTCCGAATTCAGGGAAGTAATACATTTTCCTTGAGTGCAGGAACGTTCGTCGGATATAAAAATCAGCAGCTTAATAAAATCACTTTGGCTCAAGACAAATATGATTTTAATAAGGAGCGAGTACTGTATATCAAAAATTCAATGCAAATCTCTCCATGTATAAATAAGAAAAAGTATAAATGCTGAAAATCTCTAATGCGAAATGCAGAAGTCACTAGAATTAGAAAATATTGCATTTTTAGAAAACTTGATATACCACAGTAAGCACAAAACACTGCAGTCAAAACATCAGTATATTAGGGTAACTGTACCAGTAGTAGACACTTTAAGGATATTTCCTGGTTATTTTTTGTGTAATGTTCTTAATTTTAAAAGCTCTAACCATAACCAGAGTCGATACCAGAATTAACTATTTCTGTACGTGAAAGTTTGTAACATGCATTTTTTTTTTTTTTTTTTTTTTAATCAATTGGAATATTATTTTTAGAAAACTTGATATACCACCGTAAAACAAAACACTGCAGTCAGAACATCAATATATTAAAGTAACGGCGGACATTTTCTGATTATTTTTTGTGTCATGTTCTTATTTTTTGAAACTGTAACTGTAATCAGAGTTCGATACTTCAATTATATTTTTTTCCCTATACGAACGTTTTTTACTTACAACTTGTCAGGTTTTTAAATCAATAGAAAATGATTTTTTAGAAAAACTTGATATATCCCAATAAACACAAAATACTGCAGCCAGAACATAAAAATATTAGAATAACTGCTCCAGTTGTGGACATTTAAGGACAATTTCTGGTTATATTTGTGTAATGTTCTTAATTTTAGAAACTGTAACTTTAGCTAGTGTTCGAGACCCCATTTAATTCTTTCTGTACGCAACTCTACTGCGAAAAATATTAATTCAATCCTTTCAATCCTTATTATACTTGAAAAAATAATTTTTCAGCGAGCTTAAAATGCACCAATAGTTGAGAACTTTATCTGATCCAGTACACTCAAAGAAATTCCAGAAATATTTTGGAGAGCTTAACCTTATATTATACGGCCAACTCGCTTCTTTGGGGAAAAAGCTCAATACCAGTATTCGTAACAAACTGCTATAAAATTCCTAGTATACACCGTTTATTAAAGGTAACTTTCCTTCTTCGAAAAGCAAAAAATAAATAAATAAATAAAAATAAAAAAATCATGACAAATTTACGGGTATACATTTTTTTTTTCTACGGTCAGTTATTAAAATACTTTTTGTGCTCGGCACTGACCTTAATTTATAGTGTGCAATTTTTTATTGTGCAGTTGACATCTTTAAGTTTTTTCATAACAGACGAAATATAAATTGCGAACTGACTGAAAATGTATATTTAATTAAGAAAAGGTATTTTCTCTTTCATCAATTAGTTACGGGGACATACGACCTTCAAAAGTGAAAAATAGGCAATTAAAATCATCATCTTTTACACTTAATTTCTCAGAATGTATTTTCTCTATAACCATAATTTTTTTACTGGCTACAAATTGAAGTATTATAGTTTAAAAGATATTTTTAATATTCTCATAAAGGAAAAATAAGTTTATTTTTTGAACAGTTTTAAACAGTAAGTATTTTTTTTTTTTTTTTAAGTAATACGACCACTTACGCGCATGATTTCAAACAAAATAAATAATGTAATACAAAAAATCAACTGTAATATCAAACTACAATACTTTCTCTTTAATCTGAACCTAAATTTGTTCAAATTTAGGTTACACACACACACACACACATATATTTATATATATATATATATATATATAGGTTTAAAGATCATTTATTTTTTAATAAAATCTGAAGTATCACCTGTATGGAAAAATAAGGAGGGGCTATGGTGGGGGATACAAATTTAGGTTCAGTTTGAAAGATCTGATATGTTACACAATCTGTGAAAATTTCAAGAAACTAGTATGTTGTGGCCACCACGAGACTTTCTTCTGTATTTTCCTATACAAATTCACTCAGTAACAATAATAATAATAATAATAATAAAAGTGGGACTTTGACAAAATTTTGGGTAAAATGTGAAAATTATTCTAAGTTTGTCAATACACGGAAACCGTGGGACTTTGACAAAATTGGGGGGAAAATGCAAAAATTTGTTTAAGTTTGTCAGAACACGGAAACCGTGGGAGTTTGATAAAACTAAGGGGAGAGAAAAAAAAAAAAAAAAAAAAAAAAAAGATTTTTTTTCTAAGTTTTTTTTCGTAAAAAGTAAAAACAATCGATAACTTTGTTTTAAATTATCACAGATTTATAGTTCAACCATTCGTTTTAAAGGTACTGACGAGACCTTTCGAAAGATACCCATCTTGAAAATTTTTGCCCTATATCACCCTGTTAAAGATTTAGAAAAAGCGGGATGGCAACGCAACCTGTAAGACGAATTTTACCAAAAGTTGATAGGCACTAATTTATGTCAAGGTGCAACTACATACCAATTTGTATGAAATTCTGTGCAGTAGTTCCAGAGATACAGTTGCCACAAAATTTTGTCACACACACACACACACAGACAGACAGACAAACAGACAGACAGACATTTTCTAAAAATGGTAAAACCGTGTTCTACAGCTCTCAAAACGTGTAAATCCATCAAAAACCCGAAATCGAAAATTTTTACGAATCCAATACTTTCTTCTATTGAAGATAGAAGAAAGTAAAAATTAAATAGTTTCAGAAATATCCTGCGCGCAAGGTGAAAAAAAAAAAAAAAAAATTTTGAGATAAATGACTTTAAAGTTAAATTATTAAATAATTCACCACAGAATTTAAATTATATTCCAAAATATATAATAAAGTTATAGGTAACAGTTAGACATGCCCAATGAAACTTAGTTAACAACAATTTACTTAAAACAAAGTATCTCTTCAAAAATCAGCAACTTCAGAAACATGCTGTTTTAATTAAAATGAGTCTTTATCTGTAGATAACATTTTAATCACCCCTTGTGTGATAATCTCGTAAACACCAACACTAGCCACTGTTAAAAATATCTGTAAATTCAATGTAAATATTTATCCAGAGTCTCTGTAAGTTTACCGTAATTCTTAGTTAAAAGTGAATAATCGAGATTCTCAATCTTTATTCTGTATTTTTACCCAATTTTATTATTTAATTTTTTAATTAAAATAAAAAATGACTGTTTCTGCTTTAGAAAAAGCATTCTAAGTCCGAAATATAGTGTCACCAATAATTAACTAAATTAATATTAGTTATTAAAATGAATGTATAAAATAAGTTTTTTAACATCTCCGTTTA
Source organism: Salticus scenicus (assembly GCA_963930645.1). NCBI lineage: Eukaryota > Metazoa > Arthropoda > Arachnida > Araneae > Salticidae > Salticus > Salticus scenicus. The sequence continues at coordinate 118,022,004 of OZ005658.1, read as the reverse complement.
TTTTTCTCTGTAATTTTACGTAAGATAACAGATTACACAGAGTTTTCTGTTGAAATCTTTAACAGTGCAGTCTTTTAGATATTTACTTGAATTACGCGTAGCATAAAAACTTTAATGAATATGTTGAAATATCCCAACCAAATTCCAAATAAAATTAATTGATATTCGTTTCACCTTCCAAAATTCGTAGAATACTGATATATTACCACTACTGTATCTGGCCTCAAAAGTCAAATGAACCAGTATAGTTCACAGGGTTGTACACTACTGATCATGATATCATTTTATGGTACTAGAAGTGGACAGCCATAAAAATATTAAATGTTAATACAGTGGAACCTTGTTAACCCATTAACCACCAAAACTAGAAATAATAATTTTTTTCTAGATACAAACAGTAATACTCATTATTTTAATCATATATAACAATAATTTAAAATAAAATTATTAAAATTAGTCTTATCTTACTAAATACAGGGTGTTGTATTTGTACAACTTCAGTGGAATAAGAGTATAGAATGGATACAAATAAATGTTTACGGAAATTTACTTGAGGGAACATAAAACAGCAAAAACTATAGATGACTTCAAAAGTAATAATTATTTTATTATGAAACATTTTTTTTTACAAGTTATGTAAACTTATTCAAATATGAAGATTTTCAAAAGTTTTGGATTGATTAGTGCTTCAAGTTTGAAATTTATTTTTACTTATAAAATTATTTTTCAGATTTTTTTTTTTGTAATAAAATAAACATCTATCCTTTCCTTACTTAAAAACAATACTTAATGTAAAATATATCTTTTAGTTAACTGTTAAACGCAATTACATCTGGTGTTGCGTGTGCGGAAAAATGGGTTAACGCAAATCTCAAGGGGGGGGGGGGGGGGTAAAAAATTTGCTCATGTTATCAGTAGTTCATGCTATCAGTAACTAATCATCATATAACTAAACTAATCTGCATTTTGATGGGGATTGTGGATACAGTTCATGTTAAAATTAATTCACGTTATCAGTGTTCACGTTAACGAGGTTCGACTGTATAAAGTTACAAATTCAGCACAATAAATTAATTTTGTTTACTTATTTTAATCATATGAAAGTAAAGGGTGCATGTAAACAGAGACAAAGCAAACAAAATTTTATTTCTTTATTTAAAACTAAATAATAAAAGGCAAAATGAGAGAAATTACGATTTTTCTCATTTAATAGTCTTAAGCCCTGGTTTTTAAGAACACAGAAGCAAACGTCAACGTTTTCGACGCCGCGACGCTCCAATCAGAGTCTCTTTGATATCAGCGCTGGCGTTGAAACCGCAGAACAGAGCGTCGTGACGCATGCGCAAATTGAAAATCTCAAGGCCGATTACGTTGACGTTCGCGTTTCGTGTTCTTAAAAACCAAGGCTTTATTCAAAAACTAATAGCTGGAAATATTTGTCGTTCAAGAGATTAATAGTAGAGAATTTCAACACATCCCCGAACCTATGACAAGAATTATAGAACGTGTTTTCGAAGTTTTAATTTTAAAAAGTCCAGTTTTGTTATCTTTACTCTAAATATATGATAAAATGGGAGTATTTTTACTAATTTTTTAACTCCACATGCAAAAATGTTTAAAAAATTCTACTGCATAATTTATTAGCCAAATTTATATACTTACACTGATAAAAATCCCAAGCAAATATTGTGAAAATTCTCAGAAATATCTTTTAGGGAATTAGTTGAATTTCTTGTACTCTGAAAGTGAAACACAATTATAAGGGGTTTCTCATCCATGATTTTATTTTGATTCAGTCAGCAGAACGTTGGTTCAAGATAAAAATCTGGAATGACGTTACTCGACTTTGCTAACATTTAGTAATTAATAGTTGTTTAAATTAATTTAAATAAAAGAAGTCGTTAAGACAAAAGGGAATATCATAAAAGAGTGTTTGAGGGTGTCCCCTCGTCCCCTAGTTATATGTCGCTTCATGGATCATAACTTATTTATATTCTTTTGTGCGTTCCTGTGACAGACCTATAAAAAATAAGTTTGCAATATCAAATACTTACCTCTTTTCAAATTTTAAACAATTTAACATTAATAAAGTAAACTTTAAATAATTTGTGCCTACTGACGGCTTCTACTTTGTATTTTGGTATTATATATATATATATATATATATACACTGTAAAAAAAAAACTGTCGAAAAAACGGAAAAAAATTGTCAGCCAGGACGCCAATCATAACCCGTTTTCTTCACAGAAAAAAAGCGTTTAAAAAAAAAATTGGGAAAATCTGTAAATATTTCCGTAAATACTTCTGTTAAAGTAACGTAATTCTTCTATTAAAACAATGTAATTCGTCTGTAAGTTCAACGAAATTTGACTGTTTAAAAAAACAGAAAACTCATTTTTAAAACATTTTTTTCCTGTGATGTAAACAGATCTCTTTTTTTTTTTAAACAGTGACATTCTGTTATATTTGCAGAAAAAAATGTTACTATAACAGAATTATTTTAAATTTTTTGCAGAGAAAACATGTATTTTTTACAGAAAAAAAAGAGAGATTTTTCGTAAACTTACAGAGTATTTCTGCTAAAATAACAGCTCTTTCCTACAAACATAACAGAATTTCACTATTTAAAAAAAAAAAGAAATCTGTTTGCATCACAGAAAAAACTGTTTGTAAAAATGAGTCATATTCTGTAATTTTACAGAGAAATCATGTATTTTTTACATAAATAAATATAGATTTTTTCCCGTACATTTACAGAATATATTCATTAGTTTAACTGTTGTTATCTGTAAACATAACGTATAACAACAATTGTTTAAAAACAGAAAACCAGTTTTAAAAATAGTTTTTATCTGTGAAGAATACAATTTTTTACTGGCATCCTGGCTGACAGTTTTTTTTTTTTTTTTTGTGTATGTGAGCAAAGGTTATGCAATCTTTTTAGGTCAACAAGCTGGCCTAAGTGGTATTTTTCAATAAAACCCACTTGAAAAAACTCAAGTGTTTTTTTATCAAAATCCTTATTTTAAAATCCACTTTTTATCTAACTTAAGCTGCTATCACACGTACTCTCATGCGATCAGCAGTATCAGATACTTTCTCTCCCGAAACCACCTGAAACAGGTTTTTCGAGAGACAAACAGTCGAAAACGCATTGTGTGATAAGTTTCCCTTTCCTACCTTTGTCAATGACGAACTTATGACTGACTAAATCTCCTACGCTAGATGTTAGCTCGTATTCAACCAATCGGAGTGTGAGAAAATCAGAGTGTGTTTAAAACATGAAATAGTGAGCAATTAGTAGCCAATTGTTAATGCCTTTTTGAATTCATTTTAGTCTTCAAAATAACCCTATTACCTGATGCTCGATTATTTGGAGAGGTATTAGCGTAAAGTTCAGAGGGTAGGATCTTCTGTGTGATAGCTGCTTTACAATAAACATATAAATATAGCATCATTATGACCACCCTGTTAATAACATGTAGGATCACCTTTAGCCTTCAAAACTGCCAGCACCCAAGTGTAGGATTGACTCTACAAGGTGCTGATAGATAGTCTGATGTATCTGGTATCAAGCGTGCATCAACTGGTCCTGCAATTCCTGCACATTGCAAGGGGGTAGCGTGACAGCACGAATTAGGTTTTCCAGGTGGGACCACAAATGCTCTATTGGATTAATGTCAGGTGAATTTGGAGGCCAAGACATGAGTTGAAAGTCACTAGAATGTACCTCGAACCACTCCATGACGATTTGACCCTTATGACATTGTGCATTATCCTGTTGGTAAACACCATCCCCTGCCGGAAATACTGTTGTCATGAATAGGTGAATCTGGTCTGCAATCATGTTCATGTAGTGCACAGACACCAGGGATTGTTCTGTGCTGATTATGGGTCCTAATGTGCTCCATGAAAACATTGCTCACACCATAATGCCCCTGCCACCAGTTTATCTCCGTCCATCTGTGCATCCAGAAGTGAGGGTTTCCTTTGGAAATTGGCGTATTCGCACACAATGTGATGGACCAGAAAACGAGATTCGTCAGACTATGCGACTTTCATCCATTCTTCTAATGTCCAATTCCGATGTTTCTTGGCCCATTGCAGACGCAACTGCCGATGACGTTCCGTCAGTGCAGGGACATAAGTAGGCCCATACACAGCAATGTACGCTGCACAATGTGTTGTGAAACACTGTCTGGGTCGCCACTGTTGTAACTGGTGGTGATTTCGGCTGTTGTAGCTCTTCGGTTATAGCGAACAATACATAACAATATCTGCTCTCCTCTGGAATCAATGCATCATGGGCAACACACTGCTGGCCGGCGACTTGTCATTTCACCATCCATACACCACTTTTGATATGTGTTCACAACAACTGAACATGAACAGCCACTAAATGTGCCGTTTCCGATTTTGATGTTCCCAGTTGCCGAGCCATAATGATTTGACCTTTATCGAAGTCTTATAAATCAACTGCTTTTCTCATTATGTCGCTAATCGCACTATATTTGGACAGACAATGCATAGCCACTTTATATACTCCAACATCAGCTGCACACGCGCAGTAGTTTTGTTCCTGCGCGAGCCCATTGTTACAGATGGAAGGTGGTCATAATGTAATGACTCTTCGGTGTATAACAAATATTACATACATTATTAGAACATGAACAAAGAATTTTGAGAAATATTGGAAGTTCTCAAACTACTCTGTAGAAAAAAAAATCCTGAAAAATCCCCCATAGAAAAAAATTATAATTATCTTTTTAAAACAGAGTAAAAAGTTATATGTATAAAAGCAAAAGAAGAGTTGTTTGTTTATATAATAAAAACTGTGGGACTCAAGGAATGTAAAATATAAATAAAAATCAAATTTAAAAAATAATTCTGTAAACTTTAACAGTGCAACACTGTTAAGTAATGTAGAGGGACAATAATTAAAATTATTTTATGAGAATCTATTGACAACGAAAAATTTAATAAAGCAACACTAAATAATTTTTAAAATCCAGTTTTTTGTTGTAAAGGGCATATAAACAGAATTTTAGAATATTTAAAGAACAGTTATTAATTATAAAAAGACTTTATATTTGGACTCTGTATTTGGATACATATTAGTAATGAACATATATTATATAGTATATTAACATAGTATGTTAGTAATAAATTATAAAACATTATATTTTTATCGTTTATATTAAAGAAGTTTGGTGCATAGTAGTAAATTATACAATATTATATTTTTATCATTTATGTTAAAGAAGTCCAGTGCATTAACATGTGCAGGATTTAAAATGGAAAAATATTTAAAATAAGAAAAATGTGAAAAAAAAAAAGTGAAAATTTTACCTAGTAGTCATGCAATTACTATTGTGTTCCTTAGCAAATAGGCACTACATTTAAAATTTCTTCCACATGATTTTTTTATTTTAAATATATATTCTTTATGTGACAGGGAAAAAATGGGAGTACGCTTTTTTTAATTGGGTTAATTATACATGCACTCTTATCATTTTTTTTCTCTTTTTTAGTGGCATACTGCCCATAAGCTAAAACTTTTAAAAAATTAATTAGCTGTAGTTTATGCCTAAAAAGTTTCACAACTAGGTTTTATAACAACTAAGCAAAATGAAGTCAAACTCAAACTAAAGTGCATCTCGAAATCCCACAGGCAGGTGATTTTTATCAAATAAGTAAAAAAAAATGAAGAGAAAGGAGATCCCAAAGAAAATAAATAATAAGCATATGGAATTAAAATATTAGTGTATTATAGCAAAGAAATTTAATACAGTTTCGTAGAATTTTTCTAAAAATATTAAAAACACAAATTCTTTCTCAAAAATAGAGACATTTTATGCTATTTGGTATTTAAATTCAAATTTTGGATCTATTCCTTTGAATTATCTTGCAAATCTTATTAGGCAAGCTTAGAATTAGAGTTTGAAGAATGCATGGCTGAATTAGCACCATCACTCTGCTCTCTTATTATTTTAATTTCTGACAAAAACTTTATCTATTATTTAAAAAACAAACAGACAAAAACTTTTTTCTTACAGCCACACATTCTCCAACTTCTCGCCCTGAACATGTCTGATAAGAGTTTTAAGATAATTAAAAGATACTGATCCAAAATTTGAATTTAAATACCAAATACTCGAAAAGTTTTCATAATTTTGAGACAGCATTTTTTTTTTTTTAATTCTGTAAAACTTATACTATATTTCTTTGTTATAATACACTTATATACAGATTCCATATACTTATTATTTTTTTTTTTTTTCATGATTATTGCTTCAAGCTTTTTTAATTCTTACTACTAAAAAATCACCTGTCTCGATAATTTTCAGATGCACTGTATGCCAAAACATATTTACACTTAAACCCCAGAAGCAGAACTTCCTGTATTTATCTGAAGCAAAACAAAATTTGTCTGCAATCCAACATGCCAAAATATATATATATATACATATTTTTTACTACATTTTATCAGTAATATATTAAGAATTTAAAGGCAAAAGAAAAAAAAAAAAAAAAAAAAAAAACAAGCAATTAAAATTAAGATATTTATTCAAATTCGTAAATACAACATTTTTATTCAAATAAAATATATTGATTAACCTATGAATATTAACATCTGAATACATAAATTCACATTGGGAAAAAAAAAAAAAAAAATCAATTTGCATATAAGTTTACATCAACATAGTACATCAAGTCACATAAAATACAAATTATCAACGCAATCAATTATCCATTCTGATACAGATTTCTTCAAATTCAAAATTTTAGAGTTTATAAAGTCTTTCTTTTTTAGTTCTGGATTTACTTTCGACCCTCGATTTGGGTTTATTCCTAGAAAACACCTGTAAAGAAATATTTTTTTACTTTAGCAAGTTAAATAAGAATAACATATTAAATTTTTCCTATGTGAATAAATAAATCTATTTTAAACAATAAATCTGTATGCACCATTACATTGAAATAACATTCTCAAATTTGATGTCCGATATTGATGTCTTGGATGCTTTAGAAAAAAAACTAAAATGATTACACTTACTGCAATGCTACTCTCACATGAACTTAAATCACTCAAACTCAGTTTGGTAGTATATTTAATGATAAAGGGCAAAACTGGAAAAATTCTTTAGAAGGCCAGTGGCCAGTATATCAATTTCATCAGTAACCACTTTGTTAATAGCTATTTTTTATATCATGAGAGTAGCAATTTTATTATAAAACACTTTTTAAAATAATTTTATTTCAATAGAATTAAAGTATTTCCTCTTTAAAAGTATAGATACAAAAACTTTAGATGACCTACATTACATAGCTGCCAACTTTGCAGCTTTAAAAATAGGAAGATTTCTACGCCACAGAAAGCAAATAGGAATTTAATATATATATAGAGAGAGAGAGATGTGAGGTGAGAATATTCTCTGAAGCTCCAAATTCAGAGAATCGAGAATATTCTTAAATACTTATTCCATGACAGAAAGCAATCAGTAGCAAATAACAATTATTCATATTAAAATACAAATTTACATTTTTTTAACGCCTATAGATTTGCATTTGTAACAAAACCATCACTAAAATTTGACATTTAAAGAGAGTATTCTTTTCATAAAGATTTTCTAAAAGATTAAGAACGTGTTATACCTCTAAAGAATGTGTTATACCTCAGACATTTCAGTTTAAGTTTTGTGCCAAAAGTTAATGAGGCACCAATAAAAAATTGTAGAAAAATGAAAGTGTTTGGCATCACCCTGTAAAAAGTAAGGCTTGAAATGCAATCTGGCTGTAGCATGTGATTACATTATAAGCATGTGATTTCTTTATAAGCATGTGATTTCTTTATAAGCTGTATAATTTTTTATGTCTCTACCACATGCAATCAGGGAGATATAAATGTTTTAAAAAATTGCAAAAATTTTTTGTTTTACTTTTTTAGCTATAACATGCAAGGTATTAAACCTAGCGCAAAGCTATTTTCAGGAAACCCAACATACAATATTAGACACAGCATACTGCTGCAATCAAATTGAAGAAATATTAAAAATCTAACAAAATATCAAAGTATTTACTAAATAATTTTTAACTGCACATGTGTAAGATTTAGCAAAATTTTATTTGCATAATTTAATAGAAAAATGTATTGAGCTACTTACATAAAAACTCCAAACAAGTATTACAAAACCCCAAACAGAACTTAAAAAATTCTGTGCCATTTAATGAACTGAACTAGCAGGACTCGCCCACTAGCGGGTCAGTACTTTCAAATGAATCACTATAATTAATGAATCACTAACAGTAACTTTTAGTCTTAAGAAAAGAAATTTAAAAAAAGATATCATTTCTGATCGGGTAAAAAGTCACCCCGGGTCCCCACTGCCTTCGGCAGCACAGTCCCGCGTGCGCACAAGTTAAGGGGTACACACGCTGCACGCACGTATTCTCTCCCTGACACTTTGTGCCCCCTAAAATATATATATATATATATATATATATATATATGTTCGGGTAAAAACTCACACCGGGTCCCCACTGCCTTCGGCAGCGCAGTCCCATGCACGCTGAGCGAGCTAAAGTTAGCGGTTACACACGCTGTGGGAGCTACACACGCTGTGGGAGCTACACACGCTGTGGGTATTCCTTCCCTGACTCTTCGTGTCCCCTAAAAAAAAAAAATCATTTCTGATCGGGTAAAAACTCACACCGGGTCCCCACTGCCTTCGGCAGCGCAGACCCATGCGCGCGCACTTGTGAATGTATATTCCTTCTCAAATCGAATTTTTATTACTAAGAAAAGAAAACTTAAAAAATCTTTTCTCATTGGTCAAAAAGTCGGACTGGGTCCCCACTGCCATTGGCAGCGCAGTCCCATGCGTGCTGCGCGCGCACAAGTTAGGGGATACGCGCGCAGTGCACACCTATTTCATCCCCACCCTTTCAGCCCCTCCTAATTAACCTACATATACCAATTTTGAACGGTCTAACTCAATTAGCTGATATGCAATAAAAACCTAATCAGGACACCTCAAAACGTGTAAATCTGGTGAAAATTTTCGATAATATAAAAGAACTTTAAAATATCTTTCGAATGATGTATTAAAAATAATTTAATCATAATTAGAAATTGAAATATTGAAATTTTAAAATATTACAGCACCATCTGGCGGTAGAAATTTCTTTAATCTACTGTTCAATTCCAAATCAACAAAGCTTTCTAATAATGCATTAGTTATGAAATTATTTTAATTAATAGCTGAGATACAAAAGAAAACCAATTCAAGACACCTCAAAATGTGTAAATCGGGTGAAATCTCGAATTCCTCTTTCAATAATATAAAAGAACTTTAAAATATCTTTCGAATGATGTATTAAAAATAATTTAATCTTATAATAAATAGAAAAAACGAAGTATAATTATAATTAAATACATTTAAATAAAAAACCTAGTTATTTAGTTCATGCGTCGTTTTAGATCTTTCGAAACCGGGCACCCGGTCCTCTTCAGAAACGAACTTCTGTGCTTGAAACTTGAAATTGAGTGTTCCTCTGTTGATTTTTCAGCAGATGGCTCCATGCTCCATTTGGGGCTACTGCGCCGCTGTCATTGCATACGTCATAATTCGTAGATATTTCGATCAATTCACGGTACATCGCATAATTATAATTTTCATAATCGGCAATTTTAGTGGTTTTGTGAAAGTCTATTTTAATATTTTGTTTATTATGTGTTTTGGCCAGGGCGGTATTATATTTTCCGGGTTTTTATGTCATTTTTATGTTCGTTAATCCTAGTTTTAATCTTTCGCTTAGTAACACCAATATATGAGCCGGGTTTATTTTTTATTCGGGTTCATAAAAACCGGAAAATATAATACCAACCTGGCAAAACACACAATAAACAAAATATTAAAATAGACTTTGACAAAACCACTAAAATTGCCGATTATGAAAATTATAATTATGCGATGTACCGCGAATTGATCGAAATATCTACGAATTATGACGTATGCAATGACAGCGGCGCAGTAGCCCCAAACGGAGCATGGAGCCATCTGCTGAAAAATCAACAGAGGAAAACTCAGTTTCAAGTTTCAAGCACAGAAGTTCGTTTCTGAAGAGGACCGGGTGCCCGGTTTTGAAAGATCTAAAACGACGCACGAAGTAAATAACTAAGTTTTTTATTTAAATGTATTTAATTAAAATTTAATCTCCAAATAAAATGTAAATTTTTTCGAAATTCGATGAAATTTGAACTGCAAGGCTGTCTTGTGATGTTAGGGCTGTATACGAAGTTTTGTATGCGACATTGAAAAACTGAAGCCTTTTCAAAATTGCAATTTTTAATCGCAGTACCAAAACACGTGACCTCATTAAATACCAGATGTTTCTCTTTCCGTTCAAGACTGTAGACAATCGTCTGCAATATTAAAATTGTTTTGATTTGTTGCCATCATTTTTTTAGTTTAGTTAATTTTAAAAAATCTAATAGTTTGATCAATAAGCCATTTAAACCATCGGATTGAGAAAAGTCGGCCCTTTCATTTGATACCATATTTGTAACGATACGACTGATATTTCTAATTTATTTTCCACTTTTTCCGTAACAATGTCTCTTTTTAAGCAAATAGCTTTGAATTCTCAGTCATTTTTCAATCGACATAGCTCAACGTTTTAATTAATATCTTCGCTAACTAGAGTCGCATCGCTTAGTGAATTATCGCGATGTTCAGATGAAGAAATTCTGCGTCTGTCGACACCGGTTTCGAGGCGATGCGACCATTAGCGCCGGAGCTTTAGCGCTTACAAGGCATTTCTCACAGACAGACAGACAGATGCGTACGGATTTTAATAATATAAGGAGATGTCAGCTGTTCCCCCAAAAAAATTTATAAAGTTTTTTTTTCATCATTTATTTACAATCATTGAAAACTGTATTACCATTCATTGAATCAAAATAAAAAAGTGAGTAAAATCCTTTATAGTTGAGTTTTTTTTTTTTTTTTTTTTTTTTTTTTTGGGGGGGGGGGGGTAGAAGAAACTGGATAGCAGTTCATTCTATAGCATAGAACTTCTTGAGTTTACACAACACTTGTCTGGGGTTTTTACATGAGTAGTTCAATACATTTGGTTATTAAATTTCGCTAAATCTCACACATGCATTGTTAAAAATTTAGTAAAAATTCTTATATTTCATCAGATATTTATTTATTTATTTTTTATTTTTATTTTTTTTTTTTTTGATTGCAGTTTGCTGTGTCAAATATTGTATGTCAAGTTTCCTAAAAATAGCTTTGCTCTGGGTTACCTTGCATGTTATAGCAAAAAATTGATTCTGCATTTTTTTTTTTCAAAGAAACCTTTACCTCTCCTTGATTACATGCGGTAGAGACATAAAAATTTACATAGATAATAAAGAAGAGCCCCATAGCCACATGCTGCAGCCAGATTGAATATCAAACAATACTTTTACAGGGTAAAGCCAAACACTTTCATTTTTCTTTAAATTTTTACTTGTTCCCCCCTTTTACTTTTGGCTTAAGAAACATGCTCTTTACACTCCTAAAGTTTTAAAACGATCTGTTTAGTACTTTTTGAGATATTTTTAAAAAGTCTGAAATCGAAAGTGCCGGGTCATTTATGGAAAGGTAGTGTATGTTCTATTTAAATTAAAAACTATAATAACAAATAGCTTAAAAATGATATTAATTTTATTTTGTAATTAACTTGTTACACAAAATTTAGAATCAAAGTTAATAGTCAGTTTCATTTTTCGATAACAGATCACTCAAGCTACCTTCTGTATACTGACAACCCATGCAGTTATTTGTCATCGATATTACTTATGTTTAAATTCAACTGTTTCTGTTTTTATTTTAATAATTTATATTGTGTGCCACATATGTCAATTTGTCACTTCTCTCTATAGAATAGAGGTGCACAACCTGCGGCCCGGGGGCCACATGCGACCCACTAGCCATCAATTTGCGGCCCGCGGAAGGACAGATATTTTAGTATGCATTAGTCATCAGTAGGAGAGAAAAAATGAAAAAGAAAGAAAAGAAAAATATTTTATTTATTGCATTTGCAAAACTGGCATTTAGAAAAACTTTTTCTTGTTGTTGTTTGCGGGGGGTGGGCGGGATGGGGGAAATTGTTGGTTTATACACACATTTCTGTTCATGTGCATCTTAAATCTTTTCACGGCATAAAGTTTTAAACATCCCTGTTTTAATAATCCGCATTGCTCTTAACCAGTTTAAAATCCACTGCTGTAATCAATTATTTTTTGGTTGGAGGGGAAGGGGGAATAAATTTCATGAAATTTCAGTATGCAAAATTTAAGCATAATCCATATAATAAAATTAAAATTCGAAGATTTTTTACTAATTTTACTGTAAATATGACCAAAAGAATATTTGGAGTAATTAAAGGAGAGACAGAATTTATAAATTATGGTAAGAATGGAGAAAGAAAGCACACATCAATATTTAATGTTTTTCATACATATTATTTTAATTTGCTCGCATGTATTGTCACCGTGTTCTGAGCTATCCTGAAAGTTTTAAATGTCTAGCTAGCCGGGAAGTTAGTAAAAAATCTATTGCAATCTTTGTACTGGTAATGCTGCCGAAGGCAGCAGGAACCTGAAACAGTTGGCTAAAAGTATTTAAAAAATGCTTTGTCCCTGTGTTCTGAACTATTATGAAAGTTTCAAATGTCTTGTTGACGGGAAGTTAAATAAATTTTTTGTTGAATCATACAAACGCTGCCAAAGGCCGTAGGGACCTGAAACAGTTGACTAAAAGTATTAAAAATATGTATTGCCACTGTGTTCTGAGCTATCATGAAAGTTTCAAATGTCTAGCTACTCAGGAAGTTAGTGAAAAATCGATTGCAAGCTTTGTACTGGTAATGCAGACAAGGGCAGCAGGAACACGAAACAGTTGGCTAAAGCTAAAAGTATTTAAAAAATGCATTTTTGCTGTGTTCTTAACTATTCTGAAAGTTTTAAATGTCTGAGCTAGTCGGGAAGTTAGTTAAATAAATTTTCTGTTGAATCACATAAACGCTGCCGAAGGCAGTAGGCCCCTGAAACAGTTGACTAAAAGTATTAAAAAAATGTATTGTCAACGTGTTCTGAGCTGTCCTGAAAGTTACAATGTCTAGCTAGTCGGGAAATTAGTTAAAAATCAATTGCAATATTTATACTGGTAACGCTGCCGAAGCAGTTGGTTAAAAATATTTTAAAAATGCATTTTCACCGTGTTCTGAACTACTCTGAAAGTTTCAAAGTTATAGCTAGTCGGGATCGGGAAGTTAATTAAAAATCAATTGCAAGATTTGTACTAAACAAACAAGAATTGAAGTTAATAAAAACATGGTAATAACACATGTATCTTTATGTTATAGTATATACTTATTATCTTAAAAAGACTTATTACAAAAGATATGGCTTTGTATAACAAAAAAAATTATTGCAAGGATATTGAGGGAATTTTCAGAGGTTTGGTCACTTTCTGCACCCCTGGAAATGAGCTGAAAATTTTTTGCTAACATGATTGGTTGAACATTGATAAAGTCACTTTCAATAAATTGACTATCTAAACAGTTAAACGTACATTATAAAACATTTTCAGGATTTTTCCTTCCCCACATCACTCCTTTCTCGTGCACCTATCATAACATCATGTTCAAATTCATTTTAATCTTAACAGCATGTCACTGCAGAAACAAGAATCGATCTAACAGCTTTGACAGACAACTGTTATGTTACATAAGCTCTACCGATCGTGTTGTTGCGTCCCTCTGATTGGTTCCATGTCTCTGTTATTTGCCTTTACTTTTTTTTTTTTTAGGGGGGGAGGAAGGAAGGGAAGATTCTGTTTCTCAGTGCATATGCAAATAACAGAGACATGGAACTGAACAGATGCTGTATCATCCACTGGTTGGCGATTTTTTTCAAAATGGCACTGAAATCACACCAAAATGCCATTTTAAAAAATCAATGCCATTTTAAATCACCTGTGATTACCGAAGTTTTTTTTTTTAACCACAACATAAATTTCAAAGAAAAGTAATGGTTTAAATATGCAACTGTAATACAAAATATGCAAATTTACTGATTTTTTTTTTTTTTCCTATGAAATTATTTAAAACTAATATTTACATAGATATCACAAAATTCCGAAAAAAAAAAAAAAAAAAAAAAAAAATCGGTAAAATTACGTATTTTGTATTACAGTTGCATTTTTAAATCATTTTTACTTCAAATTCATGAAGTGGTTAAAAAAAAAACTCCTGGCGTCAATTTTTGAAAACACCAAAAAAAAAAAAAAAAAAAAAAGCTTAACTGATTTATCAATTAACTGAAATATCTACACCCAAAATATCTTAACTTTTCAGGTGTAAACATTATAATATAATAATTTTTAAAATAATGAAAGAAAAATTATCGCGGATCTAGGAAAATTGATTTTGAATTTAAGCAACATTTAACAAAAAAATTACACTCAAACACATAAGAAAATTATGCAAATTTTAGTTTTTCAGGGGGGGGGGGGGGTGAGACCTCCCCTTGTCTTAAACATTAAAATATAATAATTTTTAAAATAATGAAAAAAAAAAATTATTGTGGATCCTTGAAAATTGATTTTAAATTTAACAAATAAATTACATTGAACATTTAGCAAAAAAAAAAAAAAAAATACATTCAAACACATAAAATTATGCAATATACTTTAGTTTGTCAGGGGGGAGACCCCCCCCTCCATTCACCTTTTCTTAAATATTAAAATATAATAATTTTTAAAATAATGAAAGAAAAATTATCGCGGAACTATGAAAATTCATTTTAAATTTAATCAACAACATTTAACAAAAAAACAAATAAAAAAAAAAAATACATTTAAAACATTAGATTAATTATAAAAAATAATTTTATTTCCATAAAAGAAAACACACACCCAAAAAAATATTAAAAGAAAAAAAAAATTAAGATTAAGGATCAGATATCTTGTTTCATGCATTTTTTAAATGAATATACGCATTGGAATTATTACATTGGTTACAATAAGGAACTTTTAAGAGTCCACTTTCTTTCAAAAATTACAAGAACAAGTCATTATTTTTAACTAATTTACAAAAAAACATGCGATTACCGACACCATTTTTACTGAAAGTAGGCCTATTAGAAGAAAACCTGAATCCCGGCATAGTAAGCAAATGATCTTTCTTGGTATTTATCAACACATTTAGATAACACTATAGTCTATATAATATTTCTCTAACCCTAACGTGGACCAGTTTCAATTATTTTCTGCCGAAACGATACAATATGAAATGATAAAAAAATAATATTTATACATGAACAATATTTAAGAACGCGGACTTAACTCAATGGACTAATAGGAAAAAATGACGATATTTGTCTGATGAGATTATTTTACGATAAAATTTTTTTAAAAAGTTGTTTCTTCAAAATCTTTGCAAACGTCCTTTTAAACCTAGCAATATTTTAAAGATATACACAGAATATGAACTTTTGTGTCAAATTGACTAAAAAATTATAAAAAATATAATCAAAATAGGAATTATTTTATTTTATTTATTTATTTAAATATATATATATATATACTACTAAAATTAATAAAAAGTCATCACCAACATGACAACAAAAATTTAAAAGGCATCGTGAAAGTCCTATATTAAAATTGTACTGCCTGTGGAAGTATGAAAACTGGGTCGTGAACCATGAATTTTATTTAGAAACCTTTCTTTGAATGATTTTGGTTTTACTATTGTACAATATTAATTTGGTTTTATTAATAATTTGGTTTCTGGTAAATTAAAATTTTAATTAGGTGGTGAAACTGGTATAACATTTATGAGTTTCAAATTTTAAAGGTAAATAAGAAATAAAATAAAATGTGAATATTTTGCACGGGTTTGCTAGTAAATAATAATAATCATGCAAAAAATAATAAACAACATAAAATAACAAAGAAAGAAACAACCTGACCACGTGCAATCCTAATTCCAACCAAAGTGGCGGAAGCAGGTACGTCCTACCCGGCTGAAATCCAAATAGCTAATGAATCTACACTCACAGAACGGTAAACCTGATTGGAAGAATCATAAGGGTTGCCACAAAAATGCACACCACATTTGGTGAGAAATCGCCTCATCGCTTGGCAGTGAAAAACGGCCCTTGGCGACAGTGGATGATACAGAATCTGAGCCCAACAGGATATATATATTTTGTTTTAAATTGATTAAAAAATACAAGTTACAATACCAGGGATTAATCCAGCTTTTAAAAAATGATACCCCATTTGTAAATTTATAAAATAATTTATGAAAACATCAAGTAAGCCTAGCAGCAGAAACACGGCGACATAGTCGCGGACACAGAAAAACAACTTGTGGACAGTTTTTGTCTGCCCTGATAAATTTGTCTGCAACTTTCGAATAACAATTCACTTAAAAAAAATTTCTGTATCAAAACTAAAACTAATACTTTTATTATTTATAATTATTTATATTGTGTTGTGTCAAACATTGCTATAAAATATTTAATTGAATGAGATGAATGAATACACAGAATTGTTTATACTATATTGTTCTTGTTGCGAAAAAATAGTTTTCTTATAGTTTTTAGCTCGTTCGGACATGCCATTGTTATGTAATCTTTAATACGTTTATCATTTATTAAGTTTGTTTTTATTAATTTAAATTAAAGCTAAATTTTCATTAAAATAACTCCTAAGTATTAGCTTATACCCTTAATTCCTAATTGAAATAGTTTTTTTAAATGTTTTCAACACTTACTTCATTCAGCAGTTCGTTACTGTTTTTGTTTACACGCGATTGACTAGAGAGATCATATTGTTACAGAGAGTCTTGTCACAGAGCGCGTACTTCGCGTTTCTCCCGTAAAGTGGCCTCTGTCATCCGTGTAATATTTTATTCAACCACTCAACCCTCAGACGAGACATCGTTATTTTCATTGGTTCTCTTGAGGGGTGTGTGCTTTTTCTGTCAACCGCGCTGTTTGTAGTAATTTAAATGAGTTTTTATTTTTATTAAGCGGTCTGCAGGAGTAGCTGGGTTCACTTTTCTTTTTGACCTATGCTGCTGCTGTTAGTCGATATTATTGGAATAGCACTTTTTTAAAAGATGTGGATTAGAGTTATAGAAAGTTTCTTTTAATGCTGTGATGAAGTTTTTTTATATGTTTATTCTTCCCTTTCTCTGCTCCTGTAGACCGGTATACCATCGCGAGTTAATTTATCTTTTTGAAATTGATTAATTAATGTTTTTTTTTTCTGACTCACTAGAAATTTTGAATTTGTTTTTTTTGGTTTTGATTGTGCCTTGCTTGCAATAATTGAACTTTGTTAAAAGTAATCTTAAGGATATATTTTTCTAGTTTCAATCATCTGTATTAATCATGAGAAATATATTTTTAGAATAGTTTAGTGTTTCCAGAATAATTTATCCAGCTGTTTCTGCTCCATGTGGCAAAAGTTTAGAATTGTTCCTGTCAAATTTAATATCTTGTTTTTTTTTATATTTTTTAATAAACGTTAGTTTTAAATAGACTTCAATTTTTGTGTTCAATGTCTCCTACACTAGCAATTATCACTTTTATATTTTGTGGATGTGTAAAATTAAATATAAATGCAATAGCAGCCACGCTAAATTGTGTAGCTCTATTTTACAGATATTTTACTTAGCCTTTTTAATTTTGGAAATTAATTGAAATTTAAATTAGAAGTTTTTCTTAAATGTTTTTTTTGAAATTGCTATTTTGAGATTCTTTGCAAAAGGGGGGAAAACTAAGTTACATTGTTGCTTTAATATAGCAGCGTAACAGTTCTGCAGTAAAATTATATTTGTGTATCGTTGCACGAGATCACCACTGATGTTAAGCTCCCCCCCCTCCCCCCTTTTCCAATCAGCTTTCAGGCTTTTTGAGTGTAAGCCATTTTCACCCCTGATTACACGCAAATTTTGCAGACAGATTATAAAATTTTAAAAGCCTGTTGCAGACAGCTACAAAACTTTCTACCACTGGGCAAGTAAGTTTGTGAAAATTAATGATACTTCAGAACAATTAACTAAAATACATAAAGCAGTTTTTTTTTTTTTTTAAATACATTTAAATAATAAAATGAAACAGTTGTAAAAATAAATATATATATGGGCGAGTTAAGTTGTTTCTTATATGTAAGATAAGTAGGTGTTTACTTAGATATTTATCCAGTGGCGCACCCAGAATTTCTGTCTGGAGGGGGCTGAAGAGTAATTGGGTCCTACAGTATAGTAATAGGTTTATGTCCATATATGCAGCAACGGCGGCTCATGAACCGAAAATAGATGAAGAGCTGAGAAATAACATTTAAGTAGTTTTAATGCATAATTTTAATTAAAAATACTCATTTTATTTAAATGTAAATTTATACTCTATAAATGAATACAATGTAAAATATTAGGTGAAATGGCTCTTCACCTATTTTCGGTCCATGAGCCGCCACTGGTACGCAGACATATGCATAGTAAAGAATCTGTTTTAAATGTTTCTTTTGAAATAATGAATGAATGAATGAAACTGAATTTAAGTTGAATAGCACAATTGTGAAATTTATCTCCGTATATAATGTGCAAGTAATTCGGTCAGTTGGGGTTGAAATTGAACTTTCGAACATAAAGTTGTAGATTCAACTATGATCAAAAACTGTCTACGATCAAAATCTTCTAGGTCCATCTACGATCAAAAGAATATGACAAGCTGGTGAACATAAAATTTACTCGAAATGAAATGCCCCCACCCAAATATTTCCATTGAAAATAAAATTTGATCAATTTTAATACCCTTTTGTGATGCTTTATTTGTATATGCAGTAACACTTAAGTAATTAAGAAATCTTAATAATTATAGCCAAATAAAAGCTGCAGTCATAGGCGTAAACTACGGGGGGGCAGGGGGGAGCTGGCCCCCCCACTTTTAAATCTTCGGGGGGCGGCCTCCCCGGGAAGTAAATTTTCAAGATGGGTATCTTTCGAAAGGTCTCATTGATAATAGTAATAGTTAACTAGGAAAAAAATTTTGTGCATGTGGGGGCATCGGTTACCCCCCAACTGGACTCCCCCGGGGGGCAAAGTTTCAAGATGGGTATCTTTCGAAAGGTCTCGTCAATACCTTTGAAACGAATGGTCGAACCATAAATCTGTGATAATTTAAAACAAAGTTATCGATTTTTTTTACACTTAATGAAAAAAAAACTTAGAAAAAAATCGTTTTTTTTTTTTTTTTTTAACGAAATTTAACCAAACTTGGTATTTAGTTGGTCCCTGACATAAACTGGTGCTGATTACATTTGGGGATCAATCGCTCAACAGGTGGCGCTGTGATCTCATGTTTTCTAAATTTTTAACATGGCAGTATAGGACGAAATTTCGTATAAATGTACATAATGAGAGTTATTTTTAACTTGTGATTGTAAAATTAATATGAGTTATTGATAATAGTAATAGTTAACTAGGAAAAAATTTCTGTGCATGTGGGGGCATCGCTTCCCCCCTGGGGGGGGTAAATTTTGAAGATGGGTATCTTTCGAAAGATCTCGTCAATACCTTTAAAATGAATGGTTGAACTATAAATCTGTGATAATTTAAAACAAAGTTATCGATTGTTTTTACTTTTAGCAAAAAAAAAAAAAAAAATTCTTTAAATAATATTGTTACTGATTGAATATGTATTACTTTTAACAAAAAAAAAAAAAAACTTAGAAAAAAAATCGTAATTTTTTTTTTTTTTTTTAATATTGTTACTGATTGAATATGTATATAGGAAAATATAGAAGAAAGTCTTGTGGTGGCCACAACATACTAGTTTCATATCTATGTATGAAAAGAAATTAGTCTCTATTTTCATTAATGAACTTATTAGTTCAGTAGCCAGGTTCAATCCAGTCATTTATCACCTTTAGAATTTTTTTAATTTAAAGTTAGGAAAATTGTATTTCTCCTTATTACTTTTTGATAAGATTGATATCAGTTCGGATTAAATTTTTCTTTTTCTTGCCTACAGATTTGTTTCATTATTTGGTTCATTACTTCACAATTAGATCAGTTTTTCTTTTTCTTGCCTACTGATTTGTTTCATTATTTTGTTCATTGCTTCACAATTAAATCAGTTGTGTTTTTCCCTTTATAGAAAGTTAAAATTTTTATAAAGAATGCATTTTAATAGCCGTATTGTTGGTATCACATGCGAGGGGCCCACATGAGGGGTATCACATGCGATATATATAAATTCTAAAGTTTTTTAAATCTTATTTGAACATAGCTCCACTGAAACTCGCCCCCCCAGATTTTTTAAAAAGTTGACACCTATGGCTGCAGTTGTTATAAGTATGAATTAGAACAGAATTTCAGTGTAAATTTTTACATGGCTATTTTTATTTAATTATCTGGAGTGTGGGGCGATGCTCTTTCAAGGTTCGATTAACAGAAACAAATCGGACGTGCAGTCTTCGTGGGGGTAAGCCAACACAGCAAGCAGGGGGCAGAACCTCTTAATATCCTAAAACATATATTACTTAGAATAGTTTGTTCAGTTGGTAAATATTTCAAGCGTTACCTTTCTGAGTAATATCATTACAGGATATTGTATTCCAATAATATAATATATATTTATGAAATTTGAATTTTTATAACAGGCAAAAATTTTATTATCCAAGAACGGAGCTTAGATCTCAGTGACATCAGAAGCAAAAATGAAAACTGTGCTTGGACCCTACTGTATTTTCTACATACTGTTACAAAAAAAAAAAAAAATAATAATAATAATAATTAACCCCATCCTCCCAAGCATCTGTAAAATATCTCAAAATATTATTATCAGGGTATATTCCTATTTTGAACAGTAAACTACGCTTTGTGGCATTTCTCTAAATCGGTATATTTTTAGAAAAATATTTTACTCATTTGTGATCAGATCAATTAAATTTTATCTTCAGCAATTGATGCGAAATTTCACTAGCATGTATTTGTACTAGATGCATTTAAAGGGTTTAACACGAATATGCAAAGTCCATTTTTAATTTAAAATTTAGTTTTAGAGGAACGACTATAAGAGCAAAGCTAATTTTTATTTCATATCAAACGAGAATTTTCATTTGCCGATGTGAATGTGTTAATTTTGCCCAGGGACAAAACACACTTCCACAAAGATGCTATAAATACTCATAAATTAAGATACAATAACTGCATGAGCTTGGTATCCCCTTTTCCTGAAAAATACATCCCAGCTTATTTCCACGTCTGATTGCTTCTTCTGTCTGACTTTTTAGATACTTACTCGATTTCGTGATAACAGTATATTCTCTAGTTTAGGACCTCAGAAGCCCATCCCTAAAAATTGCAACTTCTTTCAACTAAAAATCAAAGAACTAGTTCATTGTTTTTGTTTTTGACAGTAAGGATTTCAAAAATTCCTAATTTTTAATGTATAATTTATAAACTATTTCTGCTTACAATATCTGTGTTTGAGTAGTATTTTTTTTTTCATGCACATCTGAAATTTTTTACTATGTCAGCTCGTTCTGGAGGGGGCTTCAGCCCCCTAAGCCCCCTCCGTGGGTGCGCCACTGTATTTATCATTGTCTGCAGTAAATATTCAAATTGAGGGTATTTTTCTGTGTTTGATGCAGTGAAGCTTATAAAATATTTTAGTGTGCAGTTATATTGCTGAGAATTAACTTTGTGAAGGTACCTCGTTGCTGAAAGTTGAATTTGTGAAGGTACCTCATTGCTAAAAATTGCCTTTGTGAAAGTGCTTCAATGCGGCACTAAATTTGTTCTGAATTAACCTCTGAATACAAATCAAAAATTTATGCTTCAATTAGTGATGTGGGGAGGAAAAATTTCCACCATGTTTTTCCGGAAAATTTTCAAAGCCAAAAAAAAAGTAATTTTTCAGTAAATTTCTTACATGACATATTTGAACTTTTCTTTTATTAGTTACAGTAATGTTAGATATATAGTGTGACAAACAAAAGTTTATATTAAAGCAGGGTTGGTAGGTTTTTGACGGTTTAAACCATGGTTAAAACCGTCATGTCAAAAACCTATATTTATAATTTAATTGTCGTATAAAAACTTAGCTTAATAAAATGTAGTTCTAAAGATTTTTTGAAAAGTAAATAGACTGATGTTCTTTGAAAAACACATTGTTACAACGTTTTGATTAATATAAAAAACAAAACTTTAGGCTTTTAAAATTTTATTATGAACTATTTCTATGTTCATTTAAAATATGCTGTGATACTTTTATATGTCATTACGAAATTTATTTATAACTATGCTTAATATAGCACATGTTAAACTTAGTTATGTGATACTTTAAAAATATAGTTGTTTTCAATAAGATATTATTTATAAGTATATTTTAAAAGGTAAACATATTAATGTTTTTGGAGAAACTTTATTATAACATTTTGATTAATATAAAAACAAAACTTTAGGCTTCTAAAAATTTATGATTTATATATTATTGATAGATCATTTTGATTGACAAATCATTTTATTTGCAATACAACATTGTATAGTTCAATTTTTTTAGTATTGTGCATTTAGTATTATGTATTTAACCAGTAAAATAAAAATGCATAGCCGAATATTTTGTATTTAAATATTTTATAGAAAAATATAACTTTTTTTTTTTTTTTTAATGACTGCTGATATTGCAAGTTTTTAAGAAAAAAAAATAATTCTGAATGTTAAACAAGCTTGAATTGTGTCTGAAATTCTTATAATTACTGTGAGACACGAGAAATATGAATGTTTTCTGAACATGTATAAATTGTAATAAATTTAATTACTTGTACAAATTTTTTAAAAAAATTATTAGTCTAAGCTGTAGGGCCCACCAGCGGCCAAGTGGTACACTACACTCAAAGCTGGTAGACGTGAGGTGTCGGGTTCAATCCCAGGGCGCGCTCATTGGCCTAGCCATTCAGAGTTTTTCATGTTTTTCTCCGAAACTTGTATAAATACGGACTAGGACCCTGTAGACAGACCCACACGGAGGGCAATACCCCTTAGGCCTAAGACACTAGAGTAGTCAATCAGCCCTACTCCCAAAACACCAATATTCCAAGCTATAACCAGGTACAAATATTTATGCAATCAATAATAATAATAAACAGATAAAAATTCATTAATTAAATGATAAGTACTATAATAAATGTAGATTATAAATATAATTATTTTCAAATTCATATTTATTTACCGCCCATATATATTACGTTTTACTTAAAGAAAAAAAAAAAAAAAATCCAGTATTCCTGTGTTTTTATGGCTTATGTGAAAATTCATAAGTAACTTTGGAATTTTAGAATTTCATAAATATTAATAAACATAAACATACAAAATATAACTGTATGCATACTTTGTATATATTTCTTAGATTATAAACCAGTATATTTACCTAATTTTTTATAAATTATCTACAAATTGTTTTCAGATTTGTTAATTTATAAACAGCATAATATTTAGATATTCACTTGCACATGGCAAATATTACTAAATCCTATTTCTAACCAGATTCTAGCTCATTTATAGATGTTGAATTTTGACAATATAAGTTTTTGACGGTAGAGGTTTATGACGGGTTTTTGACAGTTTAAACCTTTGTCATGTCAAAAACCCAACCCTGTATTAAAGATATAATTTAGAAAGCTACCATATATGATTTGAGCAACATGCTCAAGAAGGAGAAGGTTATTTATTATAATAGAAGAGATCTTTATTTGCTACCCCAGTAGCACATAACGTTGTTATAATTAGTTTTTCACTGTTCAGACTTATTTTCAACGCTATAACAATGTTATGTGCTATCTGGGTAATCAAACTTTTGAATATTGCTTCAATAAGTTTGTGTGAACATAATTATAAAGCATTTGGCACCATAACTATAATAATAATGCACTACTGTACTGCTGAAACACTAACCACTGCATTACTTTTTTTCAAAATATTCATGATAAATGATCATATAACTAACTACGCTTTTCAAAGTTAGGCAGCAATTCTGATGTAGGTCATCTTATTATCTATGGTTCTGCGAGTGACTTGAAAAATTAAGATATTGTCATAATCTTCGTTAATTATTCAATAAATTAAAAGAAAAAAAAAATTTAAGTGCTTTAATCCCAAAATTGGCATCGTTAAAAATTTTTTAAGAAAAATCTTATGTAAAAACACAATTTCATTTTTAAATCACTTTTTAGAACTAATTTCTAAAGTGGGGGAAAAAAGTCTTTTTATTCAAGCAACAGGAAATACAATTAATTGTCCAAATAATAACAATAATAATAGAAAAAAATAACAAAAAAAAAAAAATAAATAAATAAAAATTCCACTCAAACTTCCATATTAATTTTTTTGAATGGAGAATTATATCCATTACATTGCACTGGGGAAAAAAAAAAAAAAAATATATATATATATATATATCCCTGATACCATTCTTGCTGATTCTAATGTAAAATGACCTGAATCCGAATATGACTACCATTTTGCTCAGTCACCCACTGTTTTCTCTGGACACCACCCCCTCCCCCAATTTTTATCACTGTTCGGTAATTTCATGGCCATGAATTTAATTTGGGGAATGAAAAAAGAATTAATTTAACACTTAAAAACAAAAAATATGTAATGTTTAATAAATAACATTAATAATAGATTTAAAAAAATATAATACATAATTTCAGTGGCAAATCCCCCCTCCCCCTAAAATTTCTCCTTGCCGCAAATGTTGATGTTTTGGAATTTTCCAACTCTGTAGCCCCTCAGAAGATATTTAACAGTTAAAATAATCCTCCTCCCCCCTCCCCTAAAAATCAAATTTATAGCCATAAAATTACCGAATAGTGATAAAAATAGGGGGTGTCCCTAAAAAACAGTAGGGGATAGGTAGGGATGTGGGTTTTCCAGAAAAATTTGAAATGGAAAACTTTCCGAAAATTTTTCAATCTCTAAATTATGAAGGTTTTGTAAAATAAAACTAAATACATTAAAAGCTGCAAGTAAACAAAACTATTCAGAGAAAAGTATGAATAATTATTCAATTCAAAAAGAAATTAATAAACAAAACACAGAAATTATGATTTAATGGTTCATTAAACATGTATAAAGTTAGAAAGTTTTAATTTTTAATGACTGTATTGCATGTATAATGGTTGAATAATCTATATAAAAAAGGTGTCTGTGAACGTTCTGTAGCTGTCAGAGACACTCACATATCGCTGCCAACAGCTGAACCCCATTTTATTAAATAGGGAAAATTTTTATGAGAATTAATGATTTTTTTTTTTTTTTTTTTTAATTCTGTTTTCATTATTAATATATATATATCTAGAAAAATTAAATTTGCCTTTGTTTTTCCCAAATTTTATTTAATTTTCAATATTTCATACTGAAGTTATGAAGTGGAAAAAAATGATCAAAGTTCTTTTTTGCACTTTATAATTTAAAAAAAAAAAAAAAAAAAGAACCAATTTAACAATTGTGAGTATTCTGAAACTAAACAGAATTTAAAAAAGCAAAATTATTGAAACACATAGCCATATTTTTCCTTTTCTTTCTTTTTGGGAGGGGGGGGGGGAGAAAATTCCAGATTTTTTAAAAATGAAAACAGAATACTAGTAAATAATAATAATAAAAAAAAAATCATTAATTCTCATAACAATTTTTCTTATATAATAAAATGGTATTCAGCTGTTGGCAATGATATGTCTCCAAGAGTCAATGAGAGTCTCCGAGAGCTAGAAAACGTACATAGGCACCATATTTACTAAGTAGATTATTCAGCCATCATACATGCAAAACAGTCATTAAAAAATATTATAATTTTCTAGTTTTAAATACATATTTAAAAATTATTAAATTCTAAATACTATGTTTTGTTTATTAATTTCTTTTTAAACTGAATAATTATTCATATGTTTCTTTGAATAGTTTTGTTTACTCGTAGCTTTTAATGTGTTAGTTTTACTTTACAAAACATTCATAATTTAGAGACTGAAAATTTTCCGGAAAACCCTAGTTTCAATAAATGAGCTAAATGAAATGACATGACATGAACATCAAAATTTTAAAAAAAGGTATTAAAGTGAAATTAAATCAAAAATTGCAAAGGATATGCAATATTAACAATTTTAAAGAAAAGTAAAAAATAAAAATATTACCTAAAAAGTTTCACTGGCCCCGCATAGTCCTGCATCAGATTGCACATTCGACGGCTACCTGCTACATGTCAAGTGCAGTTTAGATTTCACCAGGTGACATCACGGGTTACCTGAAAAAATTGCATTTTTTCTAAAAAAAATTTTTATGCTTTTTTTTTTTTTTTTTTAAGGAAATATATCTAACCTTTTAAATGTGGAGAGTGAATGATATTCACTTCCTTCACTTTAATTTAAAGTAGAGGTGCACAACCTGCGGCCCGGGGGCCACATGCGGCCCAGTAGCCATCAGTTTGTGGCCCGCCAAAGGACTGACATTTTAGGTCACATAAATCATTAGCAGAAGAAAAAAAAAATAAAAAAGAGAGAAAGAAAAAGTATTTATTTGTTGCATTCGCAAAACTGGCATTTATATAAAAAAAAAATTTTGAAGGGGGGAAAGGATGAAAATGTTGGGTTTTATACACATTTCTGTTTGAGAGCTAAGTTTTTCATTCTATTTCTCAATAATGTAACCCACAGTTATATTCCTTAATTTTTTGTTGGAAAAATCATGGAATAATCTACTGGTAAGTGGTTATTTTGGTACACTATCAGGCTTTACATTTGTGCTTATTGTTTTTGTGACTCCCAATGTAACATTTTTCTCTCTCTCTGCAAACCATACTTTTTATTTGTTTGTTTTATTTATCATTTTGTATTTTATATGATACATTTGTTTCATTCTTTTGCTTACTATTCAATAAGTTTATGATTATTATGCTTCAAGATTCACTTAACTCGCTAATTAAAATTTATATATATATATATATATATATATATATTTCAAGCAACATAAAATACAAACTAAAGTTTTGCACACAGGCATTTGGTAATGATAGTGCACCTTTTTATACATGCATGTGTATATGTGTGTGTATGTATATATTACACGGCAAATATATCTGTACAGTTTAATTCTTTTATATTATCTCGTCTGTGGCCCTTTGTATCCTACTGAACAACGAGAGTGGCCTGGCCCTCTAGCCAAAAAGGTTGTGCATCCCTAATTTAAAGCAACATGATTTATACATGAGTTTAATTACAATCACATAAATATTATTGCTTAACATTTAAAACTATTTGTGAAAATTATTTGTCTTCAATGTCAGAGGTCCATCCAGGCAAAAATTGGATCCCCTTTGCTGCCCCTTCACAAAATTCCACACCATAAAAGGGGACTCTTCACAAAATTCAAATCCATAAAAGGAGACCCTTCACAAAATTCAAATCCATAAAAGAGGACCCTTCACAAAATTCAAATTTATGAAATGAGCTCTTCACAAGATTTTGTTTTACAAAAGCGATCTTTTTATAAAATGTTTTCAGTATTATTTTTAATTAATTGGTTCAATGAAACTATGTTAATTTGATATTAAACGTTGTTTTGAATGACTGTTAAAATGATTTTATACTGATTTTATACAAATATATATATATATTTTTTTTTTCACAAAAAGGGGACTTAATATTTAAAACCTGGATCGACCCCTGAATGTATATGTGCTTGCTTGTTTTATTTCTTTTCTAATACAATCAAAATATTTGGAATTTAAATGTAAGGTTTATGCATTTGAAATTATGTTACATTATTCCCACCCTGAGGATAGGAAAAATGGAGGATGTGTTAAGATGTTATAAGCTAAAAAAAAGTTTTGAATTGAGAATGGATTAAATACAAACTCTAAGTAGTGATGTAAAATACCTGGGTATTTATTTTTCAATGAACTCTTTTTGAATAAAATACATGCCTTTATGTACAACATGATATTGCTATATATATATATATATATAGAGAGAGAGAGAGATGTATATATATAGAGAGAGGTTAGAAATATTCAAACCTTTTTACAAATTTGTAAAATTTTATAAAGCTAAAAAATTTAATCATAAAAAACAAATGTAATACAACATCATGCATTTTGCATAAAATATTTAATTTAAAAATCAACTCTTTTGCATTATAATGTATTTGCTGATTTTTAAGAGAGCAATATTGATTAATTAAACAGAAAATGTTGAGTTTGGTTTTGGTTTTTAAAATGTACTCATTTTATATTGTTTTGTTTACACTAGAAAAATTAAATTACACTGCAATCTTACTTACATTTTAGAATATTTCATTAGTAATTTCATCAAAACTTTTAATTAAAAATCAATTAGTAACTATGTTACAAAAAAATATATGTATGAACATTTTTTGGGAGGAGTTTACATAGGTATACGGCGATTCTCCCTGACGCCAAATATAGCAACAAACCTTGTTTCTATGATCGATAAATGTTTTGCGATCATTAACAATTTTTTTTTTTCAGAATACCCAGTTTATTGAACAATAAATATTATATTTATGAACTTACCTTCATAATTAAAATGGTAAATAATATAACACACACGAGTTTCGGCCAGAATCAGAATGCTTGGAATCCATGTTTCTTGTTTTCTTTCAAAAACAGTGCTACGTTGCCACTAAAAAAAAAGAAATAGATTTGCCATGAAAATTCTTTCAGGTTCAGATTGAATGGGTTTTACACGTCGTAAGTAAATTATTAGATAAACCAATTAATATTTGTATGAGGGAAAGTATTTTTTAAATTCAAGGTCATTTCGCTTAAGCTCTATGCCGTAGTAGATATTTTTTAGTCATTTATACTGACCAAACGTCCCCATTTTCTGGGGACAAATGGGGACAAAATGGGGACGCCTTTGTTTTTTAAGGCATTTTTCTAAGTTTTAAAAAATTATAGAAACTAAATTATTAATCAATAACACTTTATTTTTAGTCCTTGTTTATTAGGAATGAAAAAATACATCCATAATTGGATAATTGTATACTGACCAAACGTCCCCATTTTCTGGGGACAAATGGGGACAAAATGGGGACGCCTTTGTTTTTTAAGGCATTTTTCTAAGTTTTAAAAAATTATAGAAACTAAATTATTAATCAATAACACTTTATTTTTAGTCCTTGTTTATTAGGAATGAAAGAATACATCCATAATTGGATAATTGTAGCAATTTTTAATGCTTCTCTCTTATAAAGGTACTTTGATTTGGTCAGCCTAATAATTGTAGCAATTTTTAATGCTTCTCTCTTATAAAGGTACTTTGATTTGGTCAGCCTATCATTCATGCGGTAGGTACAGTCGGCTGCAAAATTATTCGAGCACTAGCAATAATCCCTGTCTAAAAAAAGTACACTTAATACTGCTTTGTTAAATAAATCCTTATCGAGTCATGTTCTTAGTCAGTCTAAGAACATGATTCGACAAGGATTTATTTAACAAAACAGTCTTAAGTGTACTTTTTTAATATAGGAATTATTGGCTAGTGCTCGAATAATTTTGCAGCTGACTGTAGGCTGACCAAATCAAAGTACCTTTATAAGAGAGAAGCATTAAAAATTGCTACAATTATCCAATTATGGATGTATTTTTTCATTCCTAATAAACAAGGACTAAAAATAAAGTGTTATTGATTAATAATTTAGTTTCTATAATTTTTTAAAACTTAGAAAAATGCCTTAAAAAACAAAGGCGTCCCCATTTTGTCCCCATTTGTCCCCAGAAAATAGGGACGTTTGGTCAGTATAGGTAGGCTGACCAGATCAAAGTACCTTTATAATTTCTTTCATTCCTAATAAATAAGGACTAAAAATAAACTATTATTGATTAATAATTTACTCATTTTTTTAAAACTTAGAAAAATGCCTTAAAAAAAAAAAAAAAAAAAAAAAAAAAAGTCCCCATTTGTCCCCAGAAAATGGGGACATTTGGTCAGCTTATCATACATGGAGAAAAAATGTCCCCATTTTCCGGGAAATGTCTCCAATTTCAAAGGAAAATAATATATATAAGTAATACTTTTATAATTTGCACATAAAAGACAGTTTTGTGATCACCATGACAACAGGGATGGAACACGGGCGCAGTATTCATACCACTATCAAAGTAAGAAAATTTTCTACTTCTTAAATCAACGATATTATAGGTAGTAAAATTTCTTAAACAGATTCCGGTATGAATTCTGCGCCCGTGTTCCATCCCAGTAACAAATTAATTTTATAATGTTTCAAAAAACTTTTTAAGTTTCTTTCTTTTTTTTTTTTACTTTCTTCTACATTCAAAAGAAGATTGGTAAAAATTTTCAACTCTTGGTTTGTGATGGATTCACATGCTTTGATAATCTCGAGCACGATATAACTGTATTTATACTTTCTTCTGTATACCTAAAAAGAAAATGATGGATTCGTGAAAGTTTTCGAAATTTGGTTTTCAATGGCTTGTTGGTTGGGTTTTACGTCGCGCTAGTGCTGCGCAGATGGGCAATTGGCGACGGTCTGGGACACACCCCTAGAGGTGGTCCGGAGACATGCCATCACAATTTTGATCCTCCACGGAAGGGATTGGTTTTCAATGGATTTGCATGTTTTGTGAGTTCCTTAACACGATTTGGGTTTAGATACAAACGGAACGCTTGCAATTTCGATGACGTAAATTTTGCAAGTTTTTTGCAAATACAGTCGGCAGCAAAAGTATCCGAGCACTAGCGAAAATTCCTATGTAAAGAAAGTACACTTAATGCAGTTTTGCTAAATAAATCCTTGTCGAATCCTGTTCTTAGTCAGTCTAAGAACACGATTCGAGAAGGATTTATTTAACAAAACAGTGTTAAGTGTGCTTTTTTTATATAGGAATTGTTGCTAGTGCTCGGATACTTTTGCTGCCGACTACAGTCATACATTTGGAACGCTTGCAAACGGCTTTGCAACTGGAAGTGTTTCATTTGTATGTACCCCTTGACCATTTTTAGATAGGGTGACCAAACGTCTCCATTTTCTGGGGACTGTCCCCAGTTTTGACCATCTGTCCCCAAAAACAAAAACAGCGATTGAGCACCACATTTTCTGTCGCTTATCCGCGATTGTAATGAAATGCTCGCCCTCTGGTGGGCTAAGGTGAAATTATCACACCACTGAATATCCTCATATTATGCAATCGACTTTCCATGATGAAATGGCGGAGAAAGAATAATAATTACACGTGGCTGTTATATTTACTAACAACTGCAGTGTTCAGAGAGCGCCATCTATCGATCATTACAAACGCGGATCCCTAAATGTCCCCCAATTTTCAAAAAATTTCTTAAATATTCAGAATTTTGTTACTTTTACTTTATTTGATTTCTTTCGTTTTATTCATAATTCATGTGGTGAAGAAAAGTATTTTTCTGCTCATATTAACTCTAAAAAACATTAAAAGCTTCTATAGTTGTTCTGCATCTGAAAATTTGATCACCCTATTTTTAGAGAATGTCTGTCTGTCTGACTGTGTGCTAGGGTGTAGCATAGAACAAAATTTCGTATAAATATGTATAATATGAGAATTATTTTTATGAAATGATTGTGAAATTAACAGGAATTATTGATTATCGTAGAAATAAACTAGGGAAAAAGTGTGTGCACGTTAGAACACCCCCCTGTTGGGAAATAGATCCCAGTTGGTGTAGATATTCATTATGGATATCTTTCAAAAGAACTCCCCAATACCTTTACAATGGTCTGTGTTAATTTAAAACCAAGTTATCGATTTTTTTCGAGTAATATAATCGAGTTGAATATTTGTCGAGTCATGGTCTTAGCCTTATGCAGTTTACATGCTGTTAGTTGGTAATAAAAATTAGCAGCCAAACTAAAAAAAAATATATATATATATGTATGAGAAAAGTAAGTGTGTGCTACAATAGTTTTTCTGTCGACTGTAAATTTTGAGTTACTGGCGTCCTTTCCCCCTCCAAGTGGTGACAGGGAATAATACCGTCTGAGAGGTCGGGGAGGGGGGGGGATAAAAGAAATATATTTTTTGAAGGAATGCTTCACAACCTCTAAAAGGATGTTTAGCATGGCATTCTGTATGCACTGAAACGGAAGATACAGATTTTTAAATATTTGAATCATTTTCTTTTTCTGGACTTGGAAAAAATGAATCAATTTTGCAAACCTAATGCATATGCCTCAAACCGATTTTCTTTGAATTTCCTTGAAGATTTTTAATTCTGTTTTTTATTTAAAAGGTTTTATAATTAAAAGGTCAATAAACTAGTATGATGTGGCCACCACATGACTTTCTTCTATATAATTTTACACAAAATTTATTCAATGCAAATTATTTATTAAATTATCAAATTATTTTCCATTATAAATGCAGACGGGGAGTACCCCCCCGGGGTGCAAAGTTTCAAGATGGGTATCTTTCGAAAGGTCTCGTCAATACCTTTAAAACGAATGGTTGAACCATAAATCTGTGATAATTTAAAACAAAGTTATCGATTTTTTTTTTTTACTTTTAACGAAGAAAAACTTAGAAAAAAAAAATCGTATTTTTTTTTTTTTTTTTTTTTTTTTTTTATTTAAACGAAATTTAACCAAACTTGGTATTTAGTTGGTCCTTGACACAAATTGGTGCTGATTACATTTGGGGATGAATCGCTCAACAGGTGGCGCTGTGATCTCATGTTTTCTAAATTTTTAACATGGCAGTATAGGACAAAATTTCGTATAAATGTACATAATGAGAGTTATTTTTAACTTGTGATTGTAAAATTAATATGAGTTGTTGATAATAGTAATAGTTAACTAGAAAAAAATTTCTGTGCATATCGGTGTATCGCTCCCTCCCTCCCCCCTGGGGGGGAAGTACCCCCCGGGGGGAGGGGTAAATTTTGAAGATGGGTATCTTTCGAAAGATCTCGTCAATACCTTTAGAATGAATGGTTGAACTATAAATCTGTGATAATTTAAAACAAAGTTATCGATTTTTTTTTACTTTTAACAAAAAAAAAAAAAAAAAAAAAACTTGGAAAAAAAATTGTAATTTATCTATTTATTTATTTTTTTAAATATTGTTACTGATTGAATACGTATTACTTTTAACAAAAATCTGATGTGGGCACCACATGACTTCCTTATACACTTTTAGAAATATACATAATGTTAAAAAACATTGACATTGGACCCGAAACAGTTGGCTAAAAATATTAAAAAAAAAATGAATTATCACCATGTTCTGAGCTTTTCTGAAAGTTAGTTAAAAACCGATGGCAAGATTTGTACTCGTAACGCTGACGAAGGCAGCAATGACCGGAAAAAATTGGCTAAAAGTATTAAAAATATGCATTTTCACGGTGTTCCGAACTATTCTGAAAGTTTCAAATGTCTAACTAGTCGGGAAGTTAGTTAAATGAATTTTCTGTTGAACCATATAAACGCTGCCGAAGGCAGCAGTGACCCGAAACAATTGGCTAAAAATATTTTTAAAATGCATTGTCACCCTGTTCTGAGCTTTTCCGGAAGTTTTAAATGTCTAGCCAGTCGAGAAGTTAGTTAAAAATCGATTGCAAGATTTGTACTGGTAACGCTGCCGAAGGCAACAGGGACCTTAAACAGTTGGCTAAAAGTATTAATAAAATGCATTTTCACCGTGTTCTGATCTAGTCTGAAAGTTTAAAATGTCTAGCTAGTCGGGAAGTTAGTTAAATAAATTTTCTGTTGAATCACATAAACGCTGCAGAAGGCAGCAGGTATCCGAAACAGTTGGCTAAAAATATTAAAAAAATGCATTGTCAACGTGTTCTGAGCTTTTCTGAAAGTTTCAAATGTCTAGCTAGTCGGAAAGTCAGTTAAATTGCAAGATTTGTCCAAACCGTTTTTGAGTTATTACCGTTTTTTGATACATTATGTCCAAAACCTATGTATTTTTGGTCATTATGAACCTAATTTTTCTAAATATCTCCAAAACGTAAAAACCTACAAAGTTCAAAAAGGGAGGTGCACAACTAGATGTTACAACAAACCTATGTACCAATTTGCAACTTTCTACGTCCAACCGTTTTTGAGTTATGCGACATACACACACAGACACACACAGACACACACAGACACACATACATACAGACGTCACGAAAAATCGTGTAAAGTCCCTTATATCTCTAAAACGAGAGCTCGTGTTTAAACGACACTTGCAAGTGTACAACTAGACATCATGACAGTCACACTTATAAATTGGCAACATTCAGCGATCATTCGTTTTCGAGCAATGTGAAATACAAAATCCATTTTGCAAATCGGGATTACTATACTTCCTTATACTTTGTATAAGGAAGTAAAAAAACACTTAGAAAAAAATCGATTTTTTTTTTTTTTTTTTTAAATATTGTTACTGTTTGGTATATGTATAGGAAAATATAGAAGAAAGTCTTGTGGTGGCCACAACATACTAGTCTTAATTTGTATTGAAACTACTTATTTATTTACTTCAGTTTTTTTTTTTTTTTTTTTTTTCATCATCTGCATTGCTTAGCAGCGTTTATACTGGTACGTTTCGAAGAACAAAAATGAACTCAATCTGAGGATAAAATTTCCTGAACGAAGTGATCGTTATATATATATATATATATATATATATATATATATTAAATTGACTGAAAAATAAAATTCAATCGTTGCTATTTTGAAACACTTGTGTATACGCAGAGAAAAACCTTCCTATACAATGGAAATGTTTATGTGAAGAGTGCAGAAAAGAGCCTGAATTATTCAATTAAAGATAGTTAACGAGAAAAATGTAATATATTAGTTATGTACAATAATAGTAATAATAAATCTGGAGTGACTCCAATGAGCTTTCCGAACATTAAGTAATTAACGATTGTTTAACGGGCGAGAAATCGTTAAATAAGCAAAAGAGAAAATTATAATAAGGCGTATGGGTACTTTTCTTCATGTAGTATGCTGTTTAATTTAACACTATTTCCTTCAAATAATTTGAGCCCATAGAACATAATGATAAATTTTCGTTGTGTCCCTGTAAAAACCTATAAGTACCTAAAACCTATAAACCCCTCACAAAAATCTATAAAGTTCGCGTGATGGTTACTTATAACATGCATAAAAATTTTCAGACCAATCGGATAAGGCATTTAGACGCTATCACATTTTAAATAATTTGAGCCCATAAGCCACAATGATAAAGTATTTTAATTCGTGTCCCTGTTTAAAAAAGAAAAAACTTCTAGTGCTAGATTCAACAGAATCTTTATGGTTCATGCTACGATGACCAACAGTACATATATAAATTTTCAGCTCAATCGGATAGGCATTTAGATTCTGATGATTTTAGCCCACAGGCCATAATTGTAAAAAAATATTTTGTTGTGTTCCTGTAAAAAAAATATAAGTACCAGATTCACCAAGAGCTATACAGTTCGAGCAACAGTAACTTTTAACAAGTATATAAATTTTCAGCTCAATCTTATTAGGCATTTAGACGCTATGGCACTTCGAATAATTTGAGCTCATAGGTCATAATTATAAAGAATATTTTGTTGTGTCCCTGTAAAATTTCTATACTTGCTAGATTCTATACGTAGTAAATTTATACACTTCGTGCAACGGTGACCTATAGCATGATTGTATAAATTTTTAACTGAATAGAATAAAGCACACGCTCTCGCAGTTTAAAAATATTGGCCCATATAGATCATAATGATAAAGAATTTTTCTTTGTGTCCTGTAAAAAATCCATAAACGCTAGTTTTCCCACAATTCATACAGTTCATGTGACAGTGACTCATAACATGTGTATAATTTTTCAGCTCAGTCGAATAAGGCATTTAGACGCTATCGCACTTTAAAAAATTTGGGCCCATAGACCATAATGATAAAGAGTTTTTCTTTGTGTCCCTGTAAAAAAAACTAGAAGTGTTCACCAAAATCAATAGGGTTCGTGCATGGTGACCTACAATATACGTACTAACTTTAAGCTCATTCGAACAAAGCGTTTAGACGTTATCGTGTTCACTCACATACATACACACATCACGTAAAAATAGTAAATATATGAATTCATGGGACCTCAAAACGTATAGAAACACCAAAATTTCAAACTGGAATTTTTGACATAATTACAATACTTTCCTATAGAGTCCGGAAATCACAAATTACATAAACTTATGACCACTTAGGTGTCTAAATAAAATATTATTTTCAACTTAGGACTGATTTGAAAACTAATTGAACAAAGAGTAGCGAGCAACAAAGCTGAATCATAATTTACTTCAGACTGAACAGAAAAGATTTTTTTAACGCATAGAAAGAAAGAACAACAACAACAAAAAAAAAAGAGTTATTTGAATGAATCATCGGAAGTTTTCGGTGATTTAGCAGTAGTCTGGCACCAAGGGAAGTAAACAATCTATTAATTATAGTTGTACATGTGTTTTTTTCTACATTTACATTTTTAAAATTTACTATTTTGGTCCGAATCAAATCGTAATATAGTATTAAATATTAAGGTTATTAATTTTTTAATTTTATTAAAATGTATGGCAATCAAGCTTACAATTTCTACAATGTAATTAATTTATATTAATATAATTATAAATTTATTTTAATTAAAATTAAAATGAATGAAAGGGGATAGAAAAATTACGACCCGCATCTAGATTTGTCTAACACATAGTGAAAAAAACTGAAGATGTTCATTAGATACTGAGATGTAGCCATTTCTAAAATTGTAGTTCTTGAATGAAGAATAGCAGTGTATAGGGATTATAGGGTGTATCTTATAGGAATTACGCTATGGTGGATATTGAAATTAAAATAAATCAGTCCAAAAATATAATTAAAGGCATTCCGATGATTAAGGCGTGATCTATTGGGTTCCACAATAACCCTAATTTAATCTTCCTTAAAGTTATTAATATACATCTTTCTTTTAATTAATAAAAATTAATAGTATAGAATATCAACATTCTGACTGTAATCTATATATTCATGCAATTACTTTCTTTCTTTATTAGAACAACATTGAGTGGTGATAAAGGTACTAGTGGCCAATAAGTTTAAATTAGTGTGTGAGTCATAAACCATATACCAATAATCAGAGATAAAAAAAAAAATCTGGTGTGAAACAACCACACGACTTTCATTACCCACTATTACACGTATTATATGCACTTTTTGGAGATAATGTGATCAGAAGACATAGAATTGACCGAATGAAATAGACAACTAAAAATTTTCCAGTAACAGAAAATGAATACACACGGAAAGACATATAAAACAGAGTTTACATAACAAGTAAAAAAAAAAAAAAAAAAAAAATTTTTTTTTTTTTTTTTTTTTTTTTTTTTTAACACCAATTTCCGAGATTTAAAACTGATATATCTGATCAGGATGACTATTAATTTTCCTGTAATAACCGCGTAAAGCATGAAAAAGAATATCTAAAATTAGTTTATGTAACAATTTTATAATAAAATCGTTAGAGCCGTTTTTGAGACACCGACTTTTACCAAAACTTGGCATATTTAATTGTTGACTAGAAAACAACAATTGCATACAAATGGATAGTTAAAAGATGATTAATATTGCAAATCTGAAAAAAAAAATCCATACAGCCGTTTTGAACGGAACGTACTTACAGTACCTGAAATTCAGATATTTGTACAGGACGCCTATCAATTTTCCCGAACTAACCAACTATATCATTCGAAAGGGCATCTAATGGAATGTTCATACAATAAGTTTGAAGAAAATCGTTAGAGCCGTTTTTGAGGTATGGACTTCCGGTTTCGGATGACCCACTTCCGGTTTTCCAATTTTCACCAAAATTTAGAAAATTCATCTGTACACTAGACCTGTCCTAATTCTGAAGTTTCGTGGTTCTATCTTTATTAGTTTCGGAGATATAATAGTCAGAAGATTCCCCACACACATACACACACACACACACTGACCTGACCAAATGCCAAAAACCACTTTTTTGGACTCAGGAGACCTTAAAGCATGTAGATCAGGTGAAATCTCGATATCGAATTTTTGGACCGAATACAATATTTCCATTACCAACGGTAATAGAAGTAAAAAGAAAGAGAATAACTAGAATTAATAACAAACTCTACATATATATATATTTTTAATTTTATATTTATTCCTGGTATTAAATTTCTAATCCAAGTACAGAAGAGAATTTTTTTATCTTAACTATGTTTATCCTTAAGTTGTTGTTGTTGTTGCCGTTTTACATATTTTGGAATCGCGTCGAGCCTGTTATTATCATTTTTTGTCCGGGCAGGGCCGGGTCGGGCTGGACCGCACACTGGTAAAAAATAAACGGGTCGGGCCGGATTTTTCGATTTCATGCCGGGCCGGGCGTCAAAATTTCGGCCCGTGTGAACCTCAAACTTGAATAGAGGTGGACTTTTAAAGAAGTTTACTAAAAGTAATATTTGAATT
The DNA here is from genome assembly GCA_963930645.1 of Salticus scenicus. NCBI lineage: Eukaryota > Metazoa > Arthropoda > Arachnida > Araneae > Salticidae > Salticus > Salticus scenicus. The sequence goes on along the minus strand of OZ005658.1, from coordinate 117,983,409 downwards.
CCGATTTCGATTACATTTCATTAGAACTAACTGAGATAAGAACAGTGCACTTATGTTTGTTTAGCATTATTTTTACTTCCATTACCCGACTACCGTAGGTAATTGGAAGTATTGTATTCGGTCCGAAAATTCGATATCGATTTTTCACCTGATTTACATGTTTTAAGGTCTCCTGAGTCCAAAAAAGTGGTCTTTGGCAATTGGTCAGTGTGCATGTGTGTGTGTGTTGGGGGGGGGGATATTCTGACTATTATATCTCCGATACTAATAAAGATAGAACAACGAAACTTCAGAATTGAGACAGGTCTGGTGTAAAGATGGATTTTCTAAATTTTGGGGGAAATTGAAAAACCGGAAGTGGGACATCGGAGACCGGAAGTGGGACCGTATGTCCGTATTTCAAAAACGGCTCTAACGATTTTCTTCAAAATTGCTATATAAACATTCTATTAGATGTCCTTTCGAATTATATAGTTGGTTAGTTCAGGAAAATTGATAGGCGTCCTGTACATATAGCTGAATTTCAGGTACTGTAAGTGCGTTCCTTTCAAAACGGCTGTAAGGATTTTTTTCAAACTTGCAATATTATCCTCTTTTAAATATACGCGTGTATTAACTTTCTCTTGCTGTAAAAGTTCCATTAGGTTAATTCTGTGTCTTCTGATCACATTATCTCCAAAAAGTGCATATAATACGTATAATAGTGGGTAATGGAAGTCGTGTGGTTGCTTCACACAAGACTTTTTTTTTTTTTGCTGAAAAATAGAAAAGGGGAAAAACAGAAAAGGGGAAAAAAACAGAAAAAGGGATAAAAAACTGAAAAAATCAGTTTTTTGTTAAAAACAGCTCTTTTCTATTAAAAATACAGATTTTTCTGTAAAAATTACAGAATTTTTTTATTCAGCATGGTAAAAAACAGAAAAGTGGGAAAAAACAGATAAAGGGTTAAAAAAAACAGAAAAAAATTGTTTTTTCTCTAAAACAGCTCTTTTCTGTAAAAAATACAGAGTAGTCTTGTACAAACTACAGATTTTTTTTACAGTGATATATATATATCTTATACTATTAAGTGAGCAATATTTGTATATATATATGTATATTTCACTGTTCTCGAAAACGGTAGCTCGGACAGTCACGTGATTTAACACAAAGGTGCCCTCCGTAGGGTCATTGTGCACATCGAAGTCAGATTTTCGAATTTTTGATTAGTTTTCTTTTAATTAATAAAAATATGAAAATAAAACTTCCCATTTCTATAATGACGCAGAATGGAGAATCTTAGGAGAGATTTGATTGGTTTATTTGTTTTTCATTGATTTAAGTGTATTTTACATTGAACTACAGCTACGTTATGAGGAATTACAAGAGATTTTAATGGTTTATTTGATTTTCATTGATTTGAGTGTATTTTAAGTTGAACTAGAGCTACGTTATGTGGAATTTCGAGAGATTTGAATGGTTTATTTCTTTTCATAGATTTGAGTGTATTTTACGTTGAACTAGAGCTACGTTATGAGGAATTGTGAGAGATTTGATTGGTTTATTTGATTTTCATTGATTTGAGTGTATTTTACGTTGAACTAGAGCTACGTTTATATTTTATTTAAAAAATATTTGAATTTTTAATATTTTAATATTATGTGACTTTTACAGAGAACAAATTACGATTGGCGCCGCAGGCGCCCGAGAGCATGTTTTTTGGTAAAAAATTTCACGGGTCTCTGGCCAGCTAGCTCGTAAAGCCAGCTAGTATAATAAAGCTAGGAGATATTGCGCATATAGAGAATTGGAGGGAAGAAGCAGAGTGTTAGCGCTGCTGCTCCAGGTAGTTGTACAACAGTAAGAGTAGAATGCCCACTTTAATTTGCATGTTGCTTGTTGTGATCATGTAAGACAAAACGTGGTTATTTTTTCGCGTTTTTTAAAATAAATGCTCGAATTTTCATATAGAAATTTCTATAGAATAGCAGTAGTTCAAAATATTTTTTAATTAAACGATTTTTAATAAGCTACTAACTTAGACTAATGATACGAATACGAACAGTTCTCTATAAAAGCGAATAATTATTGAATAGAAGCTGCGCAATCTCTCCTACCGAAATAGTAGTGTTTACGCATTTGCTACTTAGAAGAGATCAAGAGATTACGCATTGATTTCATTAAATTTTATATTAGTAGAGATTACTCAGCTTACTGACAAGGCAATAGTGAGAGATGACAAGACAATGATGAGAAAACTGTTTAAGGTAATAATGCTAATACTAATAATAGTAATTTAAGTTGAAAAATTTTTAACTATGTATTATTAGAAATAAATTTCATTTTTAATATTTCAATAATGGATAAATTTAAATTATTAGAATATTTTAATTAAAATAAGAATTATAGTTTTTTAATAAGAGTAATAGAATAAAATTATATATATATTAAAAAAATTATAAATTTATATATACACACACACACATGTATATATATATAGAGAGAGAGGAGCGTGGGGCTTGTTGTCGCAGGTGTAAGAAGTAACACGCAATTTACGAAATAGTTTGTAACATTTGTGATTAAATATTTTTATAAACATAATTCTTATGGCGCGCTTTATAATGCAAGCACAATCGGTGCTCCACAAAAATGGTTAATGAGAGGTACTGTACACGTGATTCATTTTAGCTAGTTGGTAGAAAAAAAAAATTTCGTTAATTTTGATAAAAGGTATGTTAATTTATACTTTAAAGAAATGTTTATAGCTATTTATTTAATCTGTGAGTTGAGTTATAAAATGCATGTTTAATTTTTTGTATAAATAGTTATATATATGTTTTTTTTATAAATAAACAAAATGTCCAAAATTATACGATGGAGCAAGTTGAAATAAAATTTTGGGGCTAGTTGTAACATGTTAGAGGAGTGGCTTGTGGAGATGCCTACAGCCTGAGCTCGAAGTCTCCGCCCATTTTCAAGAAACTTTCAGAAATGAAAAAAATTTGGCTTCTACAGCTTCAATTTTCAATTTTTTACTATCTACTTCTTAAAGTAACGAAGGATGAATTCTCCATACGAGTTTTGGGTAATGAATTATTTTTCTTGCCATAATTAAAAATATGAAATGTATCATAGAAATGTCTAATTCTGTAATGTTAAAAAATTGGCAATGCTAAATTAGAAGATTTATAAATGAGTTTGAATTTGACTTCATTTTCTTTTATGCCAAAATATATCCGAAGTATTTTAAAACATATAAAAAAAAAAAAAAAAAAACACTTTAAAGACAAAAAGAAATGCAGTCAATTATACAGACACGACATTATTTCATTATTCTCTCTCTCACACACACACAAAAGACCTTATAATTTTTTTTTTTATAAACAACATAAGAGATTGCCAGCAAAAAAATTAATTTTCTAAAAGTAGGGGGTGGGGATGACATCTGGAGACGATAAACTACAATTCTAAATTCATTTTTCTAATGAAAATATCTAAGCTAACGCTTTTTATTTATTTAAAGAAGAAAAATTTCTTTGTTACTAATCGAAACATTGACATATTTTTATTTTATTTTATTTTTTACACCATGGATCATATTTTCCTTCTCCTGTGGAAAATGATGTCATGACAATAATAATAATAATGTTATGAAAGAACTTTTTGATAAATAGCAAATAGAGTACCTTTATTAACCCAAAGTTTTTAATTAATAACTTCGTTAATTAAGATGATAAAAATTTATAAGCAACTGAAATGTCTGCCTTGGAGTATTCAGCAAGCATTGATACCTCTCATAACGTGAAAGACGGTGCCTTCCTCGAGGAGATGCGGTCACAGACAAAAACATTTGACGCCAACGACAGTAATTTTTTTTTTTTTTTTTTTTTTTTTTTTTAAATATATAGAAACTCAGCCCAATTTTTCCTATTTCAAACGACAGCATTTATTTAAGAAACAATTTTACTATTAATTTGGCAGAACATTAACTAACAATTTTAACATTTTATCTCTTAATTTTGTTTGAATATTTTTTTTTTCTTTGAATTCGAATTTCAAACGTGTACACACGTTTTTCGAAAAATTATGAAATTCCTTGCATTTATTTTGAAAACTCCGCTTTTCAGTTACAGTTTTGAGATAAATCATTGAACGTTTTATAATTCTAAACTATTTACATATATTTTTATTTCGAATTTTGAAGGATAATTGAAAACATAAAATTATTGAAATTCTGAAAATTTCACGAGTTTGTCTCGATTATTTGTTTACATTTTACAAGAGTATCAGAAAGTGGAACAATGTATTTCTCTGAATTTACGCATTTAATTTTTCAACTTTTATATCTTTCGATTTTCTTTCTCTTTCTTTTCTTCTTTTTTTTTTTTTTTTTTTTTTTTTTTTTTTTTGAAAATTGACCCGCAGATACACATACACGTTTCTCAAAGTTCTACAAAAGAAATTTTGTTTATTTTTAAAACTTCGAATTTAAAGGTCTTTTTTTTTTTTTTTTTTTTTAATCTTTAAATACTGTGCATTTATTAAACGCTGAAATCAAACTAGGTTAATATCACTCAAAACTGGACATAAAGACTGTCTTTTAATTTTCGAATAACTCAATTATTTTTAATTTCTCTTGACAGAAAACATATGAAACCTATCCAATATGGTAACACATTATATATACAATATATATATATATATATATATACTATATATTACGAATTAAAAAAGAAATTTTAAATTAATAATCTGGTGTGTCACTCACACGACTTTCTCTTACCCTGAAATTTAATACTATAAATACAGGTTGGGGATTAAGAGGTAAGATAACGAGTACTGTTATGTAAACCTATGTTAAACAATTCAAATTAGGCTTCGGAAGAGTTTTATATGATAATTAGTTCTGTGTGAGGGGGGCTACCGTCCCCTTCAACCCCCGGTTTTATTAATGTACCTACATTTGTATAGAATTTAATTCGGTTATTAAAAAATAATTCTGTTAAAAAAAATTATTAAAATTATTATTTAAAAAAATTACCTTTTATGATAATGCAGACGATTTCAATATTAGAGAAGCAGTATGACATTAAATATATATTTAAAAAAAGTTGAATTTATACTCAATATTACAAAAAAAAAAAAAAATGTTAAAAATGAAAAAAATCGATAACTTTATTTTAAATTATCGCAGATCGATGGTTCAACCATTCGTTTTAAAGGTATTGGCGAGCTATTTTGAAAGATACCCATCATGAACCCTCCCCCCCCCCCCAAGGGGGGAGGCTCCCACATACACAAAATTCTTTTCCCAGTTGACTATCTATTACAAAAAATATATATTCATTTCATTTGGTTTAGTGCAGTCTATAGATGTTAAACTCTACTTACCTGCAGTTTCCCCGATAGACGTAATGTATTTGAATACTTTTGAGTGTCCCTGTACGCGAACCATTTGCTTCATCTCAACGAAAAGCTTACTATAGCATCCCTATAGGATACACATTTAGAATACCGAGTTTGGAATTTCTGCTACTATTTTTACTTGAGATATGCTGATAACACACACACAGACACACAATTCGCTAAATACATGATTTTTGTATTCAGGGGACCTCAGAACATGTAAATATAACAAAAACTCACGTTCGAAAATTTGACCCTTAAACAATACTTTCTCGACCGTATGGGTAAGAGAAAGTAAAAAAGAAGTAAACGAAAGATAATGCGAATTTTTTACGCACGTTATGTCTGTCACGCAATTAAATAATTTTTTGTATATTTATTTATTTAAATTTTAGAACTTTTTTTAAAATTACACAAAATTATGTAAGTCCCGTTTGTTCAAATTAAAATTTCTTGGCTTAGGATGTGTCTCAATTTAGAGCAAATGAATGACAAAAACCAGTCTCTGAAAATATGTCTGTTTCTGTCCTGTCTGTCACGCTATATTCTTACCTTATTAAGTGTAACTTATTTTTTCTTAGGTTAAAAGTTTCATTAGTACGGAGGACTATAAGTCTCAATCGACGGATAAAACGTTGTCGCCAGTTTTACGATGGTTGGGCATTTATCGAAATCGAAAATTGATCGAAAATGTAATTGAATAATTTTAAAGCGATGTTATAATCTGAGGGAAAAAAAATAATAATAGTCCTCCATACTAAACTGAATTCTGATTTTGCCAGAATATTTCATCAACATCTTTTTTTTTTTTTTTTTTTTTTAGAAAAAGAAAATTAATAATAATCAGTATCGAAACGGACAGCATCGAAAAAGTTGAAGAAGCCCTTTTTTAGACAAAAATACATAATTTATTTTAATTTTTAATTGTTGCCCAAAAAGTTTACGAGTTGATTTTTTTTTAAATACATATATAAATATTACAAATACTTTACATACAACTGATAAAAAATTGCAGAGTTCTCAAATCACGAGCGTTAATTATAAAAAACAGCAGTGAATGTCTTTTTAACGCGCTTTTATTAGCTTCACCTGTATTTATGTATGTATGTTTGTAACCTCTCTGGGAGCAAACAAAAAATCTATATTGTAAAAAAAAAAAAAAGACTTTCCGTACGTGAACACCGTGGCTGTGAGGTAAATAATCGCGCTACGAACCTAATGGTCTAGCGTTCGAACCCAGTCGGGGGAGATTTTTTAAAAATGGTTTTTGTTTAATTCTAAATTATTTTAATTAAAGATTTAAATGCATGTAAATATTATGGTGTGTCACTCACGCGATTTTCTCTTACCTGCATTTTAATACTAAGATAGATATTTTGTGCTTTTTAGTTCACATTTCTATAAAAGCGTGTCCTTTAATTTTTTAATACTATCTTCTTATATAATTAAAATCTGTGCGCATCTGTCTGTCTGTCTGTCTGTCTTTCTGTCTGTCTGTCTGTGAGAAATGCCTTGTCATAGCTAAAGCTCCGGCGCTAATGGTCGCAGCGCTTCGAAACCGGTGTCGACAGACGCAGAATTTCTTCATCTCGACATCGCGATAATTCGCTAAGCGATGCGACCCTAATTAGCGGAGATATTAATTAAAACGTCGACCCATATCTACCGAAAAATGACCCAGAATTCGTGATTAAATGCTTAAAAAGCGATATTTTTACGGACAAAGTGGAAAATAAATTAGAAACATCAGTCGTATCGTTACAAATAAGATATCAAATGAAAGGTCCGATTTTTCTGAATCCGACGGTTTAAATAGCTTATCTATAGGGCAATTAGATTTTTTTAAATTAACTAAAGTATGAAAAAAAAAGGTGGCAACAAATCACAACAGTTCTATTAATTTCGCAATAGACGTATTTCGGTTACCATGGCGCCGGGCGAAAGAATAAATAGATTTTACTTCCAGCTTTACTGATTTTGTACTGGAAATAAAAATTGCAAATTTCGAAATGCTTCAATTTTCTTCAAAATTAATTCAAACTTGCTACAAACTTTTAACATCACAAGACGAAGTTCCAGTTCAAATATCATCGGGTTTCGAGTATAAATAAAAAATGTACAATTTAATTGCAAATTAAATGTTATTATAATACGCGTATTTCAAATTCTAACTATGATTAAATTATTTTTAGTACATCATTCGAAAGATATTTTAAAGTACTTTTATATTATCGAAAGCGGGATTCAAGATTTCGCTTCATTTACATGTTTTGAGGTCTCCTGAATCGGGTTTCTTTTGTATCTGAGCTACTAATTAAAATAATTCCATAAGTAATACATCATAAGATAGCTTTGTTGGTTTGAAATCGAACGGTAGATTACAGAAATTTCTACCGCCAGAAGGCGATGTAATATTTTAAAATTTCAATATTTCAATTTCTAATTATGATTAAATTGTTTTTAATACATCATTCGAAAGATATATTAAAGTTCTTTTATATTATCGAAAGTTTTAACCAGATTTGCACGTTTTGAGGTATCCTGATTAGGTTTTCTTTTGCATCTCAGCTAATTCAGTTAGACCGTTCAAAATTGGTATATGTAGGTTAATTAGGAAGGGCTGAAAGGGTGGGGAAGATATAGGCGTGCACCGCGCGCACGGGACAGCGCTGCCGAAGGCAGTGGGGACCCGGTCCGACTTTTTAACCGATGAGAAATGATTTTTTTTTTCATTTTCTTTTCTTAAGAATAAAAATTTGATTTGAGAAGGAATATGTGCGCGTAGCGCGCGTATACCTTCACACGTGCGTGCGCAGCGCGCATGGGTCTGCGCTGCCGAAGGCAATGGGGACCCGGTGTGAGTTTTTACCCGATCAGAAAAAAAAATTTTGAGGGGGGGGGGGGGGGGCACGGAGGGTCAGGGAAGGAATACGCGCATGCAGCGCGCACGGGGCAGCGCTGCCGAAGGCAGTGAGGACCCGGGCCGACATTTTACCCAATCAGAAATGATTTTTTTTTTTTTAAATTTCTTTTCTTAACACTAAAAGTTACTGTTAGTGATTCATTAATTTTAGTGATTCATTTGAAAATACTGACCCGCTAGCGGGCGAAGCTCGCTAGTAATATTATTAAAAACTGTTTTTCAAAGAAATCACTGAAATGTAAAGAATAAGAACAATGTATTTATATAATGTAGAAATTTATTTTTTATCAAATCAATGCTATCACTAATTATCAAAGCCATTTTAAACGAAATAATAATAAAAAGACAAATTTTTCACTAACATAGGGGGGAGGGGAGAAAAAGAAAAAAAATATTTTCAAAATTTGTAATAAAAATTTTAATTTATTTCATTTTCTTATTTATTTATTTTTTATTTATTTTTTTTTTTTTACTCTACGTAAACGTTATCCCGATAACAGAAAAAAAGTATCATATATTATATTATTTATAAGCAAGACATACAGATATATAGTTACACCAAAATCAATTAAGATAAATTAATAATCAGTATTTAAAATTAGTATCCATTAAGATAAATTCATTAATTAGTATTTAAATTTGTAAGATGACAGGCCTTTCACAAATGAAATTAACGATTTGCCGTATCTTAAAAGAGTCGCGCATCTAGATGGACAAAACCTCGCTAATATGTTTTAAAGACGTAGATTCTTCGAAATGTAACATTAGAAATGCATTGGAAAATACAGGGTGATTATAATTAAAGTTAACGATTTCAAAACGAGATAATTTTGAAACTAACGGTCAAAATGACTTGATATTTTACCAGAACAATCGTGAGGCAATGGAATTTTGTTTGGTGAAAGAAAAAAGTATTTATAAAATGTGACTATAGATGGCGCTGCCAAGGTAATCTCAAGAGACGTGCCTAAATAGATTCATTATACGCAGGAATATTGTTAGCAATAGAATAGAATAGCTGAAAACAATAGACTTCAATGGTTTACGACAACCTTTTTAGCAAAAAGACAAGAATACGTGTTTACAGCGGAAACAATCATTGTGAAAAGGGAAAAAGAGGAGCTTCATGAAACAAACATCTTACGAATGATTAACGGTACATTTTCGAACATCTTTTTTTTTTCCTTTGCCAAACAAAATTCCATTGCCTAATAATTGTTCTGGTAAAATATCAAGTCATTCTCAACAGTGGTTTTAAAATTATATCGTTTTGAAATCATAACTTTAATTATAATCACCCTGTACATGTCTATGAAATACATTGGAATTATTTTGGTTGTCCCTGTACACAAAGCAGTTGTGCTATTTAGACCATTTTTAATAGGAAGCACGCCAGAAAGAACTTTTTTAACGCATATCAGTTTCAAGGAATTCTACATGTATTTATGAGAGTTAGAGAGAAGACAAACAGACAGACAGACCGTTAGTCTAATCAAAAGCCATAATCACTGTTAAACAATCCCGAAAAATGTTAAAACGATTAACGAAAAAAAAAAAAAAAAAAAAAAAATCAAATCTAGCAGTTTGCAGTTACAGCCCATAATGCATCTGAATATTTTTAAGTGACCCTGTAAACGGTAATGCTAATAATACCATATTAACAAAAATCATGTTATAGTGCATATAAATAATAAATGTTAGTTAAATTATGTCTTCTTCAGTACGAAGGTATTAAGATATGCTTATATATATAAATACATTTATAGAACGAAATATATTGAAATTCTTTTGGGTATCTCTGTACACAAACCAGTACTTGTATTTGTACGATTTTCAGTAAGGAACATCTAACAGTGAACTTGAATAGCATGCATCAGTTTTAAATAATTCAAAGAATATTACGGGAATAAGAGCGCTGACAGACAGACCAGCAGACAGAAAAACCGAAGTAATAACAATTTTCCACTTGTTGGAAATTGTTAAAAATAGTTTTAAAATGTATATATTCTTTTTATTATATATACATAATTAAAACATATAAAATAATTAAAACAATTATTAAAAGTAATCCGGATTTTCTTTAGCTTTAAACTTTATTTCTACTTCACCTAAATATTCGACACGTTTCGACGATTAAAACGAAAGAAGAAATTCACGTATTTTCGTAAGAAATACTATTCGATTTCCTTCTACATTCAAATGTAGACTCTGTGAACCAGAATTTCTCAGAAAATAAAAACAGTACGAACAAAGCTGTTCGGTTGTAAATTGGCGGTTCGCTGCCGAGTCTTTTTTTTTTTTTTTTTTTTTTGACGGTTAAATGAAAAAAAAAGTTTTAGGGAAACTGCAATAAGAACTTTTTACCTCTTACCAATCGTATCAGAAGATACAAATCTATTACCTTCTAAATTAAAAAGAAATTACTTTTTTTCGTTTGGCATCATCAAATCGTCTCTCATGGTTAATCAACTATTGCGATGTTGTCTGTTGATGTACGTCGATTGGTTTTTCTTGGCACGAATTTGTAAAATTAGATGCATGTTCGATTTAAATCCATACATAGTGTGACATAAACTGTCGGAATATGTTATTATTCTCTTTTTATCGAATGTGTTGTAGTTCATTCAAATAACCTAATTCAGTTTTGTTATCAAAAGAATTTGAAATTAAATAATAGGTATTTATAGTATTACTTGACAGCTACACGGCAATGTAAAAAAAGTAATGAATTGAGAGACGGAAATAAAAAAAGATGAAATACATAATTTTGTAATTCGCTTTTTTTAGAAAACATGTTATCGTTTATTGAAATGACCCAGTTTATTAAGTTATCAAATAGATTTGAAATCAAATAAGAGGTATTCTCTGTGTTTTTTGTCAGATACATGCAGGTTTTATAAAAAGAAAGTAAATTAAGTTTTTTGAAGAACAGAAAGTTGTAAAATAAATTTTTTTGATAGTTTTCAGTTATGCGTAACAAAGATGTTTTTAATAATGTGATATTTATCCATATTAAATATCTTGTTTACAAATATGTTTTTCTTTTAGTTACAGAAAAAAAATAGAAGTTCTAGATTGTAGAAAGATATTATTTTTTAATATATGATTTATAACTTCCGCAACAATGAAATAATTTTATTTATTTATTTATTTATTTTTTTAAGAATATTATGTTTATGATTCCTTAATAGTCTCAAATAATTATATTTGCCCCGATTACCGTAGATAATAGAAGTATTGTATTCGGTCGAGACTTTCGATATCGAATTTTCATCTAATTTACATGTTTAAAGTTTCCTGAGTCTAGAAACATGGTTTTGGGCAGTTGGGCAGTGTGTATGGGGAGAATCTTCTGACTACACTACTCTGCATGAAAATCGCCCCCCCCCCCCGCAACACCATTTTTGCAAATTCTTATGTAAAATGAGCTCTTGAATCTGAATATGACGTCCATTTTGCCCTATCACCAGCCTTTTTTGCGGATACACCCCCCCCCCTGTTTTAATCACTTTTCGATAATTTTATGGCTATAAATTTGATTTGTTGGAACAGAAAGGATTATTTTAACTGTTAAATATCTTCCGAGGGGCTACACACGGGAAAAATTCTAAAACGTGAACTACTAAAGCAAGGGGAAAATTTAGGGGGGGGGGGGGGGGGTGCCCCTGAAATTATAAACTGCATTTATTATATTTTAACAATCAATTATTATTATTATTAATTATACATCATATATATTTTTTTATTTTTAAGTGTTAAAATAATTATTTTCTATTCTACAAATCAAATTCATGGGCATAAAATTACCGAAAAGTGATAAAAATTGGGGGAGGAGATGGCGTCCCGAGAAAACGGTGGGTGATTGGACAAAAAGGGGGTCATATTCGGATTTAGAAGGTCATTTTACATAAAAATAAGCAGGCATGGTATCAGAGCTTGAATTTTTTTTTTTCAACGCATATTTCTTAAATTAATAAAGGTAGAACAATAGAACTTCAGAATTAAAACAGGTTTAATGTACCGATGATTTTTCTAAATTTTGTGAAAATGGAAAAATCGTAAGTGGGTTCGTAACTGAAAACTGGCTCAAACGATTTTCTTCAAAGTTTCTATATAAACACCCTTTTAGATGTCCTTTCATGTACATATTAGTTGATTAGTTTCATAAAATTGATAGACGTCCTGTATAAATAATATCAATTTTAGGCCCAGCAAGTGCATTCCTTTAGTCCCTTTATAAATGGCTCGACGGATTTTCTTCAAACTCGCTATAATAATTCCATTATAGCAGATATGCGTTGATGTGTAATTGTCAGTTTCTGGTAAATAGATGAGTTTGTTAAATTTTGGTAAAAATCGGTAGCGGGATCGTAAGTCGGTATCTCAAAAAGGGTCAGATTTCTTCAAATTTGCTACATAAACCAATTTTTAGATCTGCTTTAGCATGTATTATTCGGTTAGTGAAGGAAAATTCACGAGCGTTGTTATTAGATAGATCAGTTATAGAGCTCGGAAATGAGTATTTAAAAAAAAAAAAAAAAAAAAGCTCTAACGATTTCTCTCGCTTTGAAAATTCTCTTTTATATGTTTTCATGGCATATTTTTGGTGAAAATCGGTAGTGGGATCGTAAGTCGGTATCTCAAAAAGACTCAGATTTCTTCAAGTTTGCTACATAAACCCATTTTTAGATCTGCTTTAGCATGTATTATTCGGTTAGTGAAGGAAAATTGACGAGCGTTGTTATTAGATAGATCAGTTATAGAGTTCTGAAATGAGTATTTAAAAAAATGGCTTTAACGATTTCTTTTTTAAACTCGCTTTTAAAATTCTCTTTTATATGTTTTCATGGCATATTTTTGGGAAAATCGGTAGCGGGATCGTAAGTCGGTATCTCAAAAAGGTTCAAATTTCTTCAAATTTGCTACATAAGCCCATTTTTAGAACTGTTTTAGCATGTATTATTCGGTTAGTGAAGGAAAATTGACGAGCGTTGTTATTAGATAGATCAGTTATAGAGCTCGGAAATGAGTATTTAAAAAAAAAAAAATGGCTCTAACGATTTCTTTTTTAAACTCGCTTTAAAAATTCTCTTTTATATGTTTTCATGGCATATTTTTGGGGAAAATCGGTAGTGGGATCGTAAGTCGGTATCTCAAAAAGGCTCAAATTTCTTCAAATTTGCTACATAAGCCCATTTTTAGAACTGTTTTAGCATGTATTATTCGGTTAGTGAAGGAAAATTGACGAGCGTTGTTATTAGATAGATCAGTTATAGAGCGCGTAAATGAGTATATAATATGTAGTATATGATAGTATATAATATGTAGTAGCGGGCAACGAACGCTGTGTGGTTGTTACACATCAGATTTTTACTTTCTTCTATATTCAATAGAAGAAAGTATTGGGGATTCGTAAAAATTTTCGCCCTCGAGATTTTGATGGATTTACACATTTTGAGAGATCTAGAAGACACGATTTGACCATTTTTACAAAAATCTGCCTGCCTATCTGTGTATGTGTGTGTGTGACAAAATTTTATGGCAATTGTATCTCAGGAACTACAGCAAAAAATTTCTTAAATTTGATATGTAGTTGTACTTTGATATAAATTAGTGCCTATCAATTTTCGGTGAAGATCGTCTAACAGGTGGCGTTGCCATTTCGCTTTTTCTAAATTTTTAAGATGGCGGTATAGAACAAAATTTCGTAAAAATGTACATGAAATGAATTATTTTTTAATAATCATCATAAAATTAAAAAGAATTAATTATAATAGTGATAGTCAAATGAGAATTTTTTTTTTTTTTTTTTGTATATGTAGGAGCACCGCTTCCCCCTTTCCATCAGTATGGGTATCTTTCAAATGAGCTTGCCAATACATTTAAAACGAATGGTTGAACCATCGATCTGCAATAATTTAAAATAAAGTTATCGATTTTTTTTCATTTTTAACACACACACACACAAAAAAAAAAAAAAAAAAAAATTAGGTGTCATATAGAGAATAAAATTGACTTTCTTTTGATATTTAATGTTATACTACTTCTCTAGGAGGAAAATCGTCAATATTCATGATGAAAGATAATTTTAATAAATTATATTTACTGAGTGAATTTGTATAGAAGAAAGTCATGATGTAGCCACAACAGGCTAGTTTCTTTTCTTTTACTTTTCTTTTACATTTAATAGAAGAAAGTATTGGATTTATAAACATTTTGATCTTCCGGTTGTTTCGACAGTTGTGAATTTTCTGAATGTGATAACGAGATATAATCCTTTATATCTCAAGATCTCAAAAATATTTACCTGCTTGAATATATTATCTGAAGCATATAAAAAAATAACTTTTTAAACATTATACAAAAAATTAAACATTTATTGACGAAAAAGTTTTTTTTGATAGTCTGAAACATCATGTAAAATGACATAAATGTTTTTCGAAATATTCAAGTTTACAGTTTTGATGGAAATTTTAAAATTCTCTTAATTTGGTTACAAGGAAAACTGACTCATAAGTTGTTTTATTATTCGCAAATTGCGTCGATGTAAACTGTTTACTCTTAGAGAGTTTACATCAGTTGTTTTTTTTTTTTCTTCATAAATTAAACTTTGGCGTGAAAATATCATATAATATCGCCATCAGTTGAGAATTTATAAATATTTTGTGTTAACTCTAATGTTGCAAGACAAGCATTCTTCAATAAAATCAGCTTTCAAAGCTTGCAGTAGAAATAACTTTGACTTTTTGTTATGTTGTAGAAATGCAACATAGGGATACATAAGGCTAAAAATATGTATTAGTTAATGAGTTATAATGGGGCAAAATTCTCCATAGAATAAGATTGGCTTTGGCTTCCGACGACGATAAATAGAGAGTCTTCTTAAAAGTAATATGCAATAAAAATTATGTCTATCACCTCATCATAGTAATTCACAAGGATTTAATGCGGTGGTATTTCAATGCGCCATTGGTACACAGGGGACGGAAAAGATATCAGTGCCTTGAAAAAATGTAAAAAGTATTTACTCTTTATGTTTCTTATAGTTTTGATAAAACTGATGGTAGATTCTTGAGGTAATATAAGAATAAATTATGACACATGTGAAGATCGTGAAAAATCCCAAGCAAAAACAGTGAGAATGCACTTTATAAAATCTATTCTTGAAGAAGAATTGCTACATGTAGTGTCTAGTACCATGTAGTGAGATTAAAGTGAGGTACATCCGTCCATTTATTATAAATACCCCTTTGACATTTCGTCAATCAATTCAATTTTATACCTTTTTAAACAAATAGTACATTAAAGTACCGTCAGTACATAAAGATTAAGCAATTTGGAAAATTAGTTTTTAGGAGCTTTTTATATGAAGTTGACTTTGTCATCGTGTCACGCTAGTAAACAATTAAAGTAAATACAAGCCGTTCCGTTTGTGGCTCCGTGGCCCAGTTGGTTAAAGCGTCACGTTAATAATGCGGTGATCGAGATTTCGGTTTCCGGATGTCCGGCGTGTTAATTTTTGAGGATAATTAGTAAAAAGGTGTCAATTGATAAAAGAAAATTTTTTGTTGACTACACAATATCGTAAGAATTTTCGAAGAGTTTGTTAAAGAAGTTTTCCTTTTTTTATAGATATTAGAAAACACAAAATATTTTAGATATTAAAAAAGCTTACAATAAAAAGTTTCAAGTGCAAAATACATAAATAAATATTTTTAGAAGCTTTACATATATATTATATATTTTTATATGAAGTTGAATTTGTCATTTCGTTTTCTGTCACGCTAAAAAACAAGTCGCTTCCACTTAAAAAAAAAAAAAAAAATGTAAGCAATTCATTGTATCTCTATCTCTTAATGGCTCAGTTGGTTAGAGCGCCAAGTTGCTAATGCGATGGTGGTGAGTTCCATCCCCGAAGGATCGATGTGTGAAATTTTGCAGGTAATTAATAGAAAATGTGTCAATTCATAAAAGAAAATTGTTCATTGTTTAGACAGTATTCTAAGAATTTTTAAAGAGTTTTTTTTTTAAGCTTTTTTTAGAAACTAAAAAGCACAAAATAAAATGTTAAATATATATATATGTGTGTGTGTGTGTGTGTGTGTGTGTGTTCTTTTAGAAGCTATTTATTGCAATTGGATTTTTATTATGGTGTCTTTGTGTCATTCTGAAAAAGAAGGCGCCTCCACTTTAATGTAAATTTAAACAACCTTTTTCGTCGCTCGTGGGTTCGATCCTCGCAAGCCGATGTTTTTTTTTTTTTTTTTTTGCAGATAACTAATAGAAATGATGTCAATTGATAAAAGAAAATCTTTCATTGCCTACACTGTATCCAATGGAATTTTGATAGATTTTTAAAAAATCTCTCTCTCTTTTTTTTTTTTTTTTTTTTTTTTAGTTACTAAAACGCACAAAATAAAAATTTCAGTAAAAATAAATATAAAAATAAATAAATAAATAAATAAATAAAAATAACACTGAAAGTTTTTTATTATTACTGGTACCCTAAAAAGCCTACAATATAAATTTATTCTTGCAGAGACATGCTATAAAATCATAAAAGTTTCAACAACAAGAAAATTTTAAAGAAAAATATAGATATTTCACTTTTGCAAAAGATGAAAAATTTTAAATATTCCAAATATTTTAAAAAGCATTCGAGAAGAGCATTCCTTTTGTATAAGTATTTGTTAGATTTTTCTAGAATATTCTATGATTTTTCTTGACAGTTTTTAGACGTTTAGTTAGAGCGTCATGCTGATAAAGCGATGGCCCTGGATTCGGTCCTCGAAAGACGATATAGCACTTTTTTTGCAGATAAATAATCGAAAAAAAAAAATGTCAATTGATAAAACAAGATTGTCTTTGTCTATAAAATAACCTAAAAAATTTTAATTAGTTTTTTTAAGAAGCTTTTTCCTTTTTTGTAACTAAAAGCACAAAATAAAATTGAAGTAAAAAGTCATTTTTAAAATCAGAAGCTTTTTATTGTGAAGCCCTAAAAAGCATAAAATTAAATTTATTCTGGCAAAGACATGCTGCAAAGAAATGACAGTTTCAACACTAAGAAAATTTTAGAGAAAAATATAGGTACTTTTCTTTTGCAAGAGATGAAAATTCTTTAATGTCCAAAATATTTTAAAAAGCTTTAGAGACATTTGAAATTTCTTGCCTAACGAATGATTATACAAAAACTATTAGCTAAGAATATTGGTTTCGAAATCTTTTAAAAATATTTTAAATATTAAAAAATTTTCATCTCTTGCAAAAGGAACTAAAATTTCTCTAAAACTTTCTTAGTGTTAAAACTTTCATTTCTTTGTAGCATGTCTTTGCCAGAATAAATTTTATTTTATGCTTTTTAGGGCTTCACAATAAAAAGCTTCTGATTTTTAAAAAAATGATTTTTTACTTAAATTTTATTTAAGTAAAAAATAAAAAAAAAACGATTCAGTTCTTTTTTTCGATTCAGTTAGTACAGTCATGTAAAGAAAAGGTTAATTGAGGTATCGAAGACTGATTGCAGTTACAACCGCTAAAATTAAGAGCTAACTATTTTCTTCTATAACCTTCTTCCACAGACTTACTTTTATTTTTATTTTCTCTTACCCATATACATAGTAGAGAAAATATTGTTTTTGGGGTCAAATTTTCAAAATTGTGCTTTTGTTATATTTACAAGTTTTGAGGTTCAATCCAAAAATTATGTTTATAGAGGTTGGTCTGTCTGTTATCAGCATACCTCAAGAACAAATAATACCAGAAAGTCCAATCTTGGTATTCTAAATGTGTATCATAAAGGAATGCTACACGTTGAGATCAAGCAAATGATTCGTGTACAGGGACACCCAAGAGAATTCAAATGCATTACGTCTGTGGGGGGAATTCAGGTAAGCAGAGTTTAAACATCTATAGACTACATTAAACCAAATGAAACGAATATAAGTTTGTTGTAGAATATGGTATGGAAACGTTCACTTTTCGTTTACAGGGCCACACAAAAGCACTAGATTATAGGGTGACATTACTTGAAAATTGATAAAAGTGTATTTCAGGTTATGCCGTGTGTTATTAATATAGAATTATATTTCGTTGCAACATGTGGTGTGTATATAATCTTCAGAAGATACACAGGGCTGCCAATATTTAAGCCATAACATTCTTTTTTATTGTTACTGGAAGTGCTTTACTATAATATTTTACCATGTCAGGAAAGCTGCTCAAGAACTGAAATTAATTCCTCATAGCCATATGGTAAATAATATATATATATATATATTTTTTTTTTTTAAGCTAAATATTCATCGCTTGGTTTTTTGTATATTTACATGTTTTGGGGTTTCCTGAATACCGAAGTCAAGCTTTTCACGACTGATCTTTGTCTGTGTCTCTTAGAGTGAATTAAAGACAAATAATTTCAGGCGATCCAAATATTGTATTTTGAAGTTAATGCGTTTGTTACTAGAAAAGTTTGATCAAGATTGATAAGTTTCAAGGAATGTTGCGTTTGAAAGTTGTCTGAATAATTTCAAATGAACTTTTGAATTTAATAACAGATTTGAATTCTATATAAATGTAAGCCCAGTAATGAAACGTTGGGGTTGAGAGGGTGGCTGTAGACAGCCTCACATAGAATTATTTGACAATTACTCGTAAAGTTGTACCGAAGCCTAATTTGAATTGTTTTGTCATAGGTTTACATAACAGTACTCGTTATCTTACCCCTTAATCTCCAATCTGCATTTATAGTATTGAATTTCAGGGTAAGAGAAAGTCATGTGAGTGACACACCTGATTATTTCCTATACAAATTATTTAATAAATTATTATTTATTTAAATTACTTTCCATGATGAATGCAGATGATTATCATCAGACAAAAGTAACACAAGAGGCCTAAAAAAAAGTCAATGTTGTGACAACATCTGGGGAATTGCTTTTATTTTTATTTATTTGTCATTAAAATTTAAAATAGAAGATAATTTTGTTTTAAATTATCACACATCTATGGTACAACCATTCGCTTTAAAGGTATTGACGAGTTCTTATGAAATATACCAATATTAAAAAATTACATTCCCAGGAGGGATATTCTCCCCTAAGTGTGGAAACGATGCTCTTACACTCACATCATTTTCTTCCCTAGTTTACTACTACTATTATCAATAATTCATATTAATTTCATAGTTATCGTTAAAAATAGCTCTCATTATGTACATCTAAACGAAATTTTTTCATATGCTGTCATATTAGAAACTATGAAAAAAATGGGATTACAGTGCCACTTGTTGAACGATTGATCCCAAAATGTAATCAGCAGCAGTTTAGGTCAAGGTACAACTAATTACCAAGTTTGGTTAAATTTCGTTCGTTGCTCCGTGAGATACAACGCCTACAAAATGCATGATACACAGACAGACATTTTCTAAAAAGGGTCAAATTGTGCCCATGACTTCTCAAAACGTGTAAATACACCTAAAAACGGAAGTCGAAAATTTTTTACGAATCCAATATTTTTGTAATATATACATATATATCTTATATATATATAAATGTGAATGTCCGTGAATTTATTACTTCCTTATACAAAGTATAAGGAAGTATAGTGATCCCGATTTGCGAAATGGATTTTGTATTTCAAATTGCTCGAAAACGAATGATCGCTGAATGTTGTCAATTTATACGTGTGACTGTCATGAGGTCTAGTTGCACACCTGCAAGTGTCGTCTTAACACGAGCTCTCGTTTTAGAGATATAAGGTATTTTACACGATTTTTCATGACGTCTGTATGTGTGTGTGTATGTCGCATAACTCAAAAACGGTTGGACGTAGAAAGTTGCGAATTGGTACATAGGTTTGTTATAACATCTAGTTGTGCACCTCACTTTTTGGACTTTCTATGATTCTCCGTTTTCGAGATATTTAGGAAAATTAGGTTCATAATGACAAAAATACATAGGTTTTAGCCATAATGTATCAAAAAACGGTAATAACTAGACAAATCTTGCAATTTAACTGACTTTCCGAATAGCTAGACATTTGAAACTTTCAGAAAAGCTCAGGACACATTGACAATGCATTTTTAAAATATTTTTAGCCAACTGTTTCCGATATCTGCTGCCTTCAGCAGCGTTTATGCGATTCAACAGAAAATTTATTTAACTAACTTCCCGACTAGCTAGTTATTTGAAACTTTCAGACTAGATCAGAACACGGTGAAAATGCATTTTTTTAATACTTTTAGCCAACTGTGTAGGGTCCCTGCTGCCTTCGGCATCGTTACCATTTCAAATCTTGGAATCGATTTTTAACTAACTTCCCGACTAGCTAGACATTTAAAACTTCCGGAAAGCTCAGAAAACGATGACAATGCATTTTTTAAATATTTTTGGTCAATTGCTTCGGGTCACTGCTGCCTTCGGCAGCGTTTACATGGTTCAACAGAAAATTTATTTAACTAACTTCCCGACTAGCTAGACATTTGAAACTTTCAGAATAGTTCAGAACACGGTGAATATGCATCTTTTTAATACTTTTAGCCAACTGTTTCAGGTCCCTGCTGCCTTCGTCAGCGTTACCAGTACAAATCTTGCAATCGGTTTTTAACTAACTTTCAGAAAAGCTCAGAACACGGTGATAATTCATTTTTTAAAATATTTTTAGCCAACTGTTTCGGGTCCAATGTCAATGTTTTTTAACATTATGTATATTTCTAAAAGTGTATAAGGAAGTCATGTGGTGCACACATCAGATTTTTTGACTGAGTTTCACGCCAAAACTGCTCGACGGATTTCGATGAACTTTGTAATGGAGATAGCTTATACCCTAACTTAAAAAGTTGGCTACCTTTTATTCCAAAAAAAAATTTGTTTTTGCGATTTTTATGCATAAAATAGCAAATTTGTAAGCTAATAATAGCAAAAAATTAGCCATTTAAATTTATCCATAATTTAATTGTTGTCAAAAAAAAAAAAAAAAAAAGAATTTATTTATTTTTTTCTACAGGAAAATAAATACATTTATCTAAAAGTGAACGATAAAAAATTATAAAAAAAAAATTATGCATCTCACAAAAATTGACGTCATTTTTAATTAAAAATTTCTTTTACACATTGATAAAGTGCTAATACGCAAGCGAAGTGATGACGTCACTGGCCGTTTGTGGATTCAAGAAAAATATGTCCTATGTTAAACGCCCATTGGATTTTTTGTAAAAAATTATTAAAAATCGAGGAAATTTATTTCCCGATTTTAATCCCCATATTTAGGTATAGATATGTATTAGTTATCATGTCCATGCGTTAGATTAAGTTATTTTTGTTGTAAAATTGACAAAGTTTGAATTTTTAATATCAAAACTCTAGGGGGAAAAAAATGGCAAACTTCTATATTCGATTGAAAACACAAACATTTCATTTCAAAGGATGATATTTACACAATAAATATCCAACTAATACACTAATTAAAAGGAAAATTATAAATATTCTATCATAATTTGAAGTCAAATTTCTTTCCAAATGTCTTAATAAAGTATCTGATATAAGATACGATATTGCAGCGGAATAGATTTGATATCGGTCATCCTTAGCAGAAAAAAAAAATATATATATATATATCGCCAAATTATTTGGCGAACATAATTTAATTCCTTTCAAAAATCATGGTTATTTTAACAACTTATATTAAGAGAGTAATGAATAATATGAAACAATATTTCGTACAATGCATATTACGAAAATATACATCTGGCATACATATTTTCGTATTACGTTTTTGATCACCAAATACAATAAGCGCCAAGAACGACAGAGTTTTGAAATTTAAAATTAAAATTTTGTCAATTTGATAGCAAAATAACTCAATCTAACACATGCACATGATAACTATAATTTATACTAATATTATAAATGCGAAAGTTTGGATGGATGTTTGTTACTCAATCACACCACAACGGCTAAACGGATCTGGATGAAATTTTGTATAGAGATAGGTAATAATCTGGAATAAGACATAGGCTACTATTTATACCAGAAAAAATGTGAATTTTTAATTAATCTTCTGTATAATATAAATATTTCTTCTATAATAAAACTTTAAAATAATTTATTTTAATTTTTAATTGTTGCCAAAGAATATTTCACGCGAATAATAATAAAAAAAATAATACATATTAAATTTGCTTAGGCACATGACAACATAACGTCATTATCAAAATTAAATAATAAGAAAATGAAAGCTAATTCAGATCTGTATTAAAGAGCTTTATAAGTTGATAATCCTGGGTATATTTTTAATTTTAATACTGAAGTAGATAGGACATTTTTCGCCAAGGACTCTATTTTTGTGACAACAACCTTAAGCCAAGTAGTCCATAAAAAATATAAACAAATATGTACATATAAAAGAGTAAACTCAATGATTCACTCACTCAACACTGCCATGACGATTCTGTGGGAAAGAGGGTCACAAATTTTAGTGACCAGGTTGGATTTCGGAGCCTGACCCCCAACTAAGACGGAATTTTGCAAAATACCCCCCCCCCCCGTCTCCTTTGGGGGCAGAAGGCTTAACACGGCTCCAAATTACTTAACGGTGAAGAAATTGCAGATGGAAAGACCAGACTTCAGTACAAAAAAATTATTTTCTGCGATTTTGGAATTTTGGATTTTTAAGGGGGGGGGGGGAGGGAAAAGATTTTGGAAGAAGGGTACTCAACACACGAGGAAATCGAACTGAACACACACTACAAAGGGATTTTATGAAATTCCACCCTACCGCCCTTTGGAGAATAGGCGCAAAAACATGTATTCATGCGTAACGCTGCACTAAATTATCTAAGGTTGGACATTTTTTATGTAAGGGACGATTATATGTATCTTAACTCATAGTATGAAGAAATTTTGCGAAATTCACTCCTCCTTCCCTCCTTTAAGAACGGGAGGAGAGATTAAAAAAAAAAAAAGTTTTAAAGCATAGCTCAGCTTTAAATAACTTCATGATCTCAATTTTTTTATGTGTCGGTCAGGTATGTGTATGCAACATGAAATATAAAGTAATTTTGGAAATTTACCCCCCCCCCCCTCCTTCCTCTTGGGGCGGGCGGGGCAAAAACCACATTTTGAAGCTTAAATCCGTCCAAATTACCTAAGAATGGCGAATTTTGGTGTGTGGATGTTAATTAAGTGTGCGAAATATGCACTTTAATGAGATTTTGTAAAACTTTCAACTGTAACCGCGAGGGAGGGGGAGTAAAAAGCAGGTAAGGAACTGCCGGAGGCATTGGGCAACTTAAAATTAGATTTTGACGGATTTCAATGATTTTTTTTTTTTTTTTTTTTTTTTTAAAGATATTTTATTATTATCAATGATAAGCTGTTTTGGGGATTCATTTCAATATAATGACCAGCGAAGCGGGCAAAGCCTGCTAGTATATATATATACAAGGTAGTCATAATTGAACTTGGGCTGTTCAGAGCAGTATGTAGCTGTAAATAAATGACGGGTTGAGTCAAATATTTGTACAGTCGGTAACAAAAGTGTCCGAACACTAGCAAATTTCCTATGTAAATAAAGTACACTTCATACGGTTTTGTTAAATAAATCCTTATCGAATCATGTTCTTACACTGACTAAGAACAGGATTCTACAAGGATTTATTTAACAAAACCGTATGAAGTGTACTTTTTTTACATAGAATTTTTTGCTAGTGTTCGGACACTTTTGTTACCGACTGTATATAGACAATTCAAAACAACGCTGAAACATTCAACAAAATTAATTTAAAAAAAAAAAAAAATATATATATATATATATATATATATATATATATATATATATATATATATATTGCGCTACATCAAAATACAAACAAGCTATAAAATTTAATACAAGCGTCTTTATTTATTACTAGCTGACCCGTCCTACTTCGCACGGATGAACAAATTTTAGTTAACGATGAATTGATATGCAAAAAATAAAAATAAAATATCAGTTTATATGTTATAGTCAGGCAATATTATCAACTGAAAAGTCAAAATATAATTTTACAATTATTTTTTTCAATCAGTTGTTAAATGTTGGTAATTTTTACTTTATGTTATTTATTTATTTATTTCATAAAAAGAAGCATGTCTTTACTCATGAATAAAAAATATTGAAAAATAAACCTATAACATGAATATGTGTTTGATAAAGTTGACGTCATAATTGTTTAATTATTATTTATTTGTTCTTATAATATTAATTTCTATTAAACACAGAGCTTATGTGTTTTTAATTTTCTTAAATTTAACGTCCGCAAAGTAATCTGATTATTGTTTTAGTAATGGTTCTCCATTAGTGATCGTTAATATTTTTTGTGATTTTGGCGGTGAATTAAAAAGGTTATCGCAAATACGTAAAGTCCTTCGAGTGAAACGTCCTAGCTATTGCGTTGCCAAATTTTAAATATCGCAAAAGAAGCCCTATACAAAAGTAGATTTCTAACGCGAATGCACATTTAATTTATTTTAAATGAACCGTGTTTCCAATCAACATAATGAAACTTGCATAATCAAACGTCATTTGCAATTCCCTAGCGGCTGTATATTGCGCTACTTGCTTTCGGAAAAGATTTTATATCAATCATCCTTGGCGGAAAAAAAAAAAAAAAAAAAAAAAAAATGATTGCCAAGTTATCTCGCAAATATATTTAATTTTTTCCATAACTGATGGTTTTTAATAATGTATATTAAGGGAAAAATCAATAATATGAAACAATATTCGTATAATATATACTATTACAAAATCTGGTGTGAAACAACCACACGACTTCCATTACCCACTATTAAACGTATTATATACATTTCTTGGAGATATTAAGTACATGCATTTTTTTTTTTTTTAGATTTTCCAGTAAGAGAAACTTGATACACGTATAAAGACACCTACAACAAAGTTTACATAGTGAGTTAAAAAATAAGGGGAAAACATAGATAGTTATTTTTTTAAACACGAATTACCGAGATCTAAAACTGAACTTCCTAATCAGGATGACCGTTAGTATTCCTGTAATATGCACGTAATACTTGAGAAAGGTTATCTAAATTGAATTAATGAAACAATTTTCAAGAAAATCGTTAGAGCCGTTTTTGAGATACCAACTTTTACCAAAACTTGGCATACTCAATTATTGACCGGAAAACAATAATTACATACAAAAGGATATTTAGTATTAAGTTAACATGGCGAGTTTGAAAAAAATTCGTGCAGCCGTTTTTAAAGGAAGGCACTTATGAGATCTGAAATTGAGCTGTTTATAGAGGACGCCTATCAATTTTCCTGAACTAACCAATTATATCATTCAAAAGGACATCTAATATATTGTTTATATAGCAACTTTGAAGAAAATCGTTAGGGCTGTTTATGAGGTACGGGTTTACGGTCCCATTTCCGGTTTTCGATGAACCAGTTCCGGTTTTTCAATTTTCACCAAAATTTGGAAAATTCATCTGTACATCAGACCTGAATCAATTGTGAAGATTTGTAGTTCTATCTTTATTAATTTTGGAGATATGACACCTGAAAAATTTCACACATTCTTACACACACACACACACACTGACCCATTGCCAAAAACTACATTTTTGGACTCAGGAGGCCTTAAAACATATAAATCAGGTGAAACTCTATATCAAACTTTTGGACCGAATACAATACTTCCACTACCTACGGTAGTACGGTAATTGAAGTAAAAACATAGATCTCGTATTTAATACGAAAATATACAGATTTTCGTATTACGTTTTCGATCTCGAAATACAAAAATCGCCAAGGACGACCGATATAAAATCTATGCTTTGTTTTCAATTAAAATATTGAAAATTTGAATTAAAAAATGTATTTTACCAAAATTTATTATAGCCTCTAGCACTTAGAGACAGTGTAACTTTTGATTAGTATAAAAAAAGAAAGAAATAGAAATCGTCTTTTTAGTTCTAGCGATCGTTCTCTACATATACATATAAACCTTTCCTCTTTGTATATTAGTATAGAGCATAGATAGATTAAATAGGTTTCTAATCAACATAATGTAACTCAAATAATTAAATGCTATTTGCATTGCAGTAATGGTTGTATGCGCTATGTATATTGAGTTACTTGTCATAACTGTTAGTTGCTAAAAATAATCGTCAAATAAATTTAAACTTCTCAATTATTCTTTTAACAAATGCATCATGAAATGCAGACGATATTTTTTTAATTCACTTTTTATATTATTATTCGCGAGAAAATATATTTTATTATATGTCGAAAAATGAATTAACCCGTAAATTTTTTGGGCAACAATTATAAAATAAATAATTTAATAAAAGTTTAGAAGTAACGCTTAGATCATTACATTATATCATATCATATCAAATTATATTATTAGAAAAATAAATACTTTAAATTTATAATGACGTCAGATTTAACGTGTAAGTTTAACATTTTGCAAAGCTTTATATGAATTTCAATTTAATCCGCGTGCAAATATATTTTTTTTCTTTTCATGTCAAGATATTTTGAAAACAAAATCAACATGTAAAAGTTTCTTTTATGTTGGCAACGGCTAATTTTTTTAATATTTCATTATTTCCATTTCTATTACGGCTTCTATGGGGATTTTAATTAAAATGCTCAGATTTTAAACTAAAATTTATTTTATCAAAATTAAATATAGCCTATAACAATATGGCATACTGTAGCTTTCGGTCAGTGAAAGAAGTTTTTAAATCGGTTCAGTAGTTTCAGAGATTACCCTCCACAAACATACAATTTTTTGCGCTTTATATAATGATATAGATTACAGACGTGTTTGTTATTTTTTAGAGACTGTTTAGAGGTGAAAAATATATTGTTCAATGTGGGCCCCGTCTTAAATTAAAATATGCAGCCGGTGAACAGTGTCTTCAACAGCTGATCGCCAGTGATCTGTCGCACATGCAACGTTATGATGTCCTTCAAGTCAGCCAAAGTTACATTTCCATGACAAACCAATCTCTTTAAATGGCCCCATAATCAAAAATTACACGGATAAAGATCGGGAGAACGGGTTGGCTAAGGAATAGAAAAAACAGCTAATCACTCTGTCACCTGTAAAATTTTGCTGCAAAACCTTTTGAAAATGTAAGAATAACAGTTTTAAATGTGGTAAGGTTTTAAAATGTTAAAATAGACCGCAATTACACGGCGCTGCAAAAGAAAAAAAAAATTTTCGAGTCCTGATACCATTCTTGCTGATTCTTATGTAAAATGACCTCCTGAATCCGAACATGACTCCCATTTTGCCCAGTCACCCACCGTTTTCTCGGGACACCACCCCCTCCTCCAATTTTTATCACTGTTCGGAATTTTATGGCCATTAATTTGATTTGGAGAATGATAAAGAATTAATTTAATACTTAAAACAAAAAAATATATAATGTTTAATAAATAACATTAATAACACAGTTCGACATGTAAAATTTTGATTTTATAATTTTGGCTGATCTTTATGTTTTTTGGTGTGCTGAAACCGAAAATGAAGCCAGATTTTCTCTATCGCGTATAGATTTTTGTCAATACAGGGTGCCTGCATATACAATTTCTTAAATTACTCTTCCACCAATATAATTATATGGTAAGTTTTATAGTATGTTTCCATCATTAATTAATCATGGAAACCTATTGTTGTAATTGTAAAGCACTAGTGCGACTTAAAACCATATCAACCAACCAACCGACCTATTGTTATGATGATATATATGTAAGAAATTGTGTCGGTAAACACCCTGTATTGACAAAAATCTATACGTGATAGAGAAAAATGGGCTGCATTTTTGGATTCAGCATACCAAAAACCATAAAGAACAGCTGAAATCATCAAATCAAATTTTCTCAACTTCATTTTTGCAGGCCTGTGTAACAGATTAAAAAAATATAAGAAATGTAATACATAATTTCAGTGCCAAATTCCCTCCTAAATTTCCCCCTTGCCGCAGATGTTCATGTTTTAGAATTTTCCAACTCTGTAATCCCTCAGAAGATATTTAACAGTTAAAATAATCCTTTCCAATCCTAAAAATCAAATTTACAGCCATAAAATTACCGAAAAGCGATAAAAATAGGGGGCCGTCCCTAAAAAACGGTGGGTGGTAGGGCAAAATGGGCGTGCTATTTGGATTCAGGAGGTCATTTTACATGAGAATTTGCAAAAATGATGTTAGGGTAATTTTCATGCAGAGCGGTGTTATTTATTGCATGTCATTTCAAGCATTTTAACTGCTATGCGCCTCCTGGCGGCAATTTTTAAATTAAATTATTTTTTTTTTTTTTTTTTTTTTTTTTTTTTCAGAATCTTTCAGCGCATCCTTTAAAATGTCTCTACACAAATTTTCGACTCAATTCGAATTTTAGTTACAGCAAGAGAATGCTCTGTATATATAAGAAAATGAAAAAAGCGAGAAAATGACTCCTAATGTCTAGTACTGTTTCAGTTACCCTACTTTGCAACTGATTTTCTATTTATGAAATTGTCATATAAAAAATTCATTTCTTTATTTTCTGGTAGTAGGGGAGAGTGGGGATGAATGGGACATTTTTCACGTTTTTAACACGCTTTTATTAGCTTCACCTGTATATATGTATGTTTGTTTGTAACTTCTCTGGGAGCAAACAAAAATTTTATATTGTAAAAAAAATTACTTTCCCTAAGTGAACGATGTGGCGCTGTGCTAAGGCGCCGCGCTACGAACCTAAAGGTCCGGCGTTCGATCCCCGTCAGGGGAGATTTTTAAAAAATGGTTTTTCTTAATTCTAAGTTATTTTAATTAAAGATTTAAATGTATGTAAATATTACGGTGTGTCACTCACACGATTTTCTCTTACCCTGAATTTTAATACTAAGATAGATATTTTGTGCTTTTTAGTTCACATTTCTATAAAAGCGTGCTCTTTAATTTTTTAAAACTATAATATTATTATTATTAATAACGTTTAGCATATGTAATTCAGAATTTTGTAACATTGCTCATAAGCACAATTCAGTAATCAGTTACAAATAAACATACTAACTTTAACAAAAAGTTATCCTTTTTAATTAATAATAATTTGTTTTACACGCATGTGCATTGTCCCATTTATCCCCACCTGTGGGGATGAATGGGACAGGACTGAAGTTAACGAAGAAAAGAAAATGGAAAGTAAATACGTTTTTAAAGTTACATTGGTTTATGTGATTTTATTATACACTATGGATTTACTGAAATTAACAAAAACTGATGTATTGACTCAAATTAACATCGAAAGGCAAAAGTCCTTTGGTTCGCACAGTAATTTAATCTAATAAGATCTAATCTAAAGATAAATAAGTAAATAAGACACGAGAAAGATATAAATCATTATAATAGAGTACAAATTATCCAGATAATTTTTTGTTTCCGACTGATCGGGAAAAATAAGCATTCTATTCTGTATTACATTAATAATCACCAGGATTTATTTAATTATCTTGATTGAAATTGTGATTTTAATCCAATTATTATTAGTTTATTTTTTTATTTTTTTTAATTATTGATATTATTGATTTAAGTTGCATTGAATATTCTAACTTATAATTTTTTTAATCATAATTATTATAAACAAAAATCAGAACAATTAATTTCAATCTATTTTTCTCTAAATCCATGCTACTTTTATAATTCCATGTTATAACTATTGAGCTTCAGGTTATAAAAATATTGAAAATCTATTTGCGATTTGTTTTAATATAATTCTTGTGTACAATTTTAAATTAACACATAGTGGGGGAATGTCCCATTCATCCCCACCACATGATCATATGAAACATGAAATAGGCCTAAGGAACAATTGTCAATATTCTTCTTGAATATCATAAACACAATAAAAGATTATGCCTTTTCAGCATATATGAGTTAAATTAACTTTAAATAAATAGTTAATTTTTAACTACTATCTAATTGAATCAGTAAAATCTCACTCTGGCAGCAGAAAAAAAACACTTTAATTTTTTTCTGCCCTTCAATAGTCAGTACAATTCTGAAACTCCACTTGATGAATGACCTCAGTACTGCCATACATCAGAAAAATTGTCAAGTTTCTGGTACAAGCAAAACATAAAAAATTTCTACTGTCCCATTCATCCTGCGTCCCATTCATCCCCACTCTCCCCTATATTAAATTTTGACATTAAATTCAAATATGTTTTCTTGATGTAAAAATTTAAATTGTTTACATAAATTAAATATATATTTATTACTATTAATTATTTTTCTTATTTTATTTATTTTGCAGGTGCTATTCTAGTCATAGTTGAGTGTGGTGAGTAGCCATTATTTTAAGAATTTCATATTTACAACTAGTATAATATTTCCATCATGAAAATTTCTTTTGTATCATTGTATAAAACAGAACCACCTGTGGGTTAAAATTTATAAAAAGTAAATCAACGTAGTACCTCAAAACAAAGATTTTCACACATACAATTTGATCAATTTTCTACAATATATGCTTAGCCATAGCTATCCAGAAATTATAGAATGCGAATAAAAGCAGTCGATGGGTATGCATCCAAATTGCATAAGAATAGTTTTTCATAATTATCAGGTCATATATGGCGTTTGGTTCAATTATATGCTATAGAATATGAGATATAACACCCCCATAAACGGGAAATACTGCAGCATAGCAGCGTCCCCCACATCCAGCGTAATATTCCGTGATAGTAATTTTTACACATGAAATGCGCTATAAAAGCTGAGATACAGCATTCATATAAACGGAAAGAAATTACAACATAGTAGTATCATTTGTAGGCTGACATGCATCCATAATCAGCATATATAGTTACGCTCATCACTGACTGACTGACTCTGTCACACTTAAAAAGGCTAAGAGATTTCCTTGGACTCTGTGCGTGAACGCAAGTTACCACCTAATTTTCATACTTTAGTTAATTAGAAAAAATCTATTTGTCCGATCGATAAGCTGTTTAATCCGACGGATTCAGAAAAATCGCCCCTTTCATTTGGTACCTTATTTCGAACGAATTTTTGATTAGATTTTTTTAAAATAATTAAAATATGAAAATAGACATAGCTTTAAAACACACTTAAATTTTTAATTGTTGCCATTTTTTTTTTCCTTAGCATAAAATGAAATATGCTTTCACGTGAAAAAAAATATATATGTATGGTATTTTCATCTACCTTTCATTTGCTGAGTGTTGTAAAGGAATTAAATTATTAAACTTATATATATATATATAATATTAAATTTGCGTCTGTATGACGTCGTGATGATCTAAAAAATGATGTCTATAAAATAATAATAATAATTTTAAATTTTAAAAGTAATGAAGAGATAAATAAAGTGCGAAAATTTCGCAAGGGCTTGCTAGCAGAAGAATTATTTGAAATGAGAAATAAATGAAATGAAATGATCATTTTTCAACGGGCGCCTTAGTCGCCCTACAACTAACTAGTTTTTCATAACAGCCATCTCACGTACAGTCGGTAACAAAAGTATCCAAACACTAGCAAAAATTTCTATATAAAAAAAGTAGAGTTAATATTGTTCTGTTAAATAAATCCTTGTCGAGTCATGTTCTTAGACTGACTAAGAACATGACTCGACAAGGATTTATTTAACAAAACAGTATCAACTCTACTTTTTTTATATAGGAATTATTGCTAGTGTTCGGATACTTTTTCACCGACTGTACGAAAGTTTTAGTTATTTATATACGGTAGAAGCTGAGATATAACATTTTCATTTATAGAGGTAGTTGAAGCATAGCAGTGCCCAATCCCACCTGCTGGGGAATTTATGAAAAATGCAATCGGCAAACAATATTATATCAGGTTTAAAGCAGATATAAATTTTAATAAAATTCTGTTCATTATTTCGCGAGATACAACCGCCCACAAAATTTTGATAACACACAGACACACAAGCAGACAAGTTTTTTTTTTTTTTTTTTTGTCAAATTGTATTCAGGAAATCTCAAAACGAGTGAATTCAACGAAAACTTCGTCGATAATTTTCAGGAATCCTATATTTTCTTCTTATATATAGAAGAAAGTAATAGTTATAAAAATTATAAAATTGAAAATGTCTATTTTTATATATTTAAACTTAAATAAATCATAAATAATTTACTGAAGTTCAAACTGAAGCTTTTCGGCTGGTGCCCAACACTGTCAAAAAAAAAAAAAAAAAAAAAAAAAAAGTCCTGTTTGCTGCAGTTTGCTGCCAGAAATTTTCTGTAATTCAGAAAAATCCGTTCTATCAACGTGATTTTTCAGTTGATAGAACGTATTTTTCTGAATTACAGAAAATTTCTGGCAGCAAGCAGGACCTTTTTGACAGTTTAGGCGTCATCAGTGCTTTGATTATGTTGAGCCAAATAGGAACATTCATCAAACATACCGCTACCTGCTCAACCAGAGTAATCGAGAGAAAGAAAGAGCAGACAATATCTAATTTCGCCGACAGCCGTGGCCTATGTTATTCATAAGGGAAAATTTGCTCC
The DNA here is from genome assembly GCA_963930645.1 of Salticus scenicus. NCBI lineage: Eukaryota > Metazoa > Arthropoda > Arachnida > Araneae > Salticidae > Salticus > Salticus scenicus. The sequence continues at coordinate 117,950,551 of OZ005658.1, read as the reverse complement.
CATAATTATACATTACCTAATGTTTTTTTTTTTTTTTTTTTTTTTTTTTTTTTAACGCTGTTTTCACATTTATAAAATTCATAATTGTCAAATTAGTGCTTTATTTTCCAAAAATTGATTTTTTTTTTAATTTAACATTTCATTTAGCGGTTAAGAAATGAAAAAAAAAAAAAAAAAAAAAAAAAAAAAACTTAGTGAAAATTCACATTTTTGAACTCAATATTAAAAAATCTGGAATGATTCCACTCGACTTTCCAAGCATTGAGTAATTAGATTTTTTTAGATTAAGTAAAGAAAGACGAGTTGTTAAACAAACAAAAGAGAGAAAATCATGATAGAGTGTTTGAGTATTTTTCTCCATATAGTACACGATGTTTTATTTAACGCTACTGAACTTTGAGCCCATAGATCATAATGATGAAGAATTTTTCGTTGTGTCCCTGTAAAAACCTATAAATGCTAGATTCACCAAAATGCTTATAGTTAGTGCAACAGTGATTTATAATATTCATATAAATTTTCAGCTCAATTGAATAAGGCGTTTAGACGCTATAACACTTTTAAAAATTTGGCCCCATAGGCCATAATGATAAAGAATTTTTCTTTGTTCCCCTGTAAAAAAACTGTAAGTGCTAAATTCACCAAAATCTATACAGTTCGTGCAACTGTGACCTATAGCATGTGCACAAATTTTTTGCTCAGAGTAATAAAGCGTTTAGACGCTATCGCACTTTTAAAAATTTGGCTCCATAGGCCATAATGATAAATAATTTTTCCTAGTGTCTCTGTAAAAAAAACTATAAGTGCTAGATTCACCAAAATCAATAGGGTACGTACTATGGTGACTTACAATATACGTACCAACTTTCAGCGTATTCGAACAAAGCGTTTAGACGCTAGCGTGTTTACTCATAGACACACATACATACACACATATATATATCATCGTAAAAATAGTGAAAACGGACTCAGGGGACCTCGAAACGTATAGAAGCATCAAAATCTCAAATTCGGATTTTTAACATGATTACAATACTTTCCTCACATTTAGTGTTCGGAAAGTAAAAATGAAAATTTAAAACAATCAACTTGTTGAAAATAAGTACTAATTTAATTGTTATGAATTTTCTAACTGTGAAAACGGATTAAAAAAATCTGGTGTGAAACAACCACACGACTTCCATTACCCACTATCACACGTATTATATGCATTTTTGAGAGATAATGTGATTAGAAAACATAAAAGTGACCTAAAGAATTAGAAACCTAAAATTTTTCCGGTAAGAGTAACTTATGAAGACATATAAAACGAAGCTTACATATAGCGAGGTAAAAAATAAGATTAAAAAAAATGGTAGAGTTATTTTTTGAAACACAAATTTCCGATATTTGAAGATGACCTACCTAAGCAGGAAGACTGTTAATTTTCCTCTAATAACAACATAATACACGAGAAAGAAATGAATTTATATAACAATTTTCAAGAAAATCGTTAGACCGTTTTTGAGATACCAACTTTTACAAAAAATCAATTATTGACCGAAAAACAATAATTACATACAAAAGTATACATAAAAGTGAGTTAATATGGCGAATTTGAAGAAAATCCGTACAGCCGTTTTTAAAGGAACGCGCTTGCGAGACCTGAAATTGAGCTATTTATACAGGACGCCTATCAATTTTCCTGAACTAACCAACTTTATCATTCGAAAGGACATCTAATAGAGTGTTTATATAGCAAATTTGAAGAAAATCGTTTTTGAGAGCCGTTTTTGAGATACGGATTTACGGTCCAACTTCCGGTCTCCGATGTCCCGCTTCTGGTTTTTCAATTTTCACCAAAATTTGGAAAATTCATCTGTACACCAGACCTGTCCTTAATTCTGAAGTTTTGTAGTTCTATCTTTATTAGTTTCGGAGATATGATAGCCAGAAGATTCCATACATACAGACACACATACACACACTGACCAATTGCCAAAAACCACTTTTAGGACTCAGGGAACCTTAAAACGTGTAAATCAGGTGAAATCTCGATATCGAATTTTTGGACCAAATACAATAATTCCATTACCTACGGTAGTAGGGTAATGGAAGTAAAAACACACACACATATATATATATATATTAGGGGATGAGTAATTGTGGAAACACGTTTTCCCATAGAATAACATGAGCCTTGGTTAACCGTGGGATTATGTATTGTCCCCTCTCTAGCCAAAAAGCTTCTGTTTGAACTTCAGTAAAGGTATTTATCATTTTTTTAAGATGTACGATTTTAATAGATTTTAGTTTCACACATGGTGGCAATGACATTAATTAAAAAGTTTAAAAGAATGGTTGAATTAATTTTTACAAGAGCGAACAGCGGATTCTACCAAGATTCGAACTTGGGTCTTTTGACTTAACATGTCACCGCTCTAACTAGCAAGGTTAACTTGGGTTAGCTCCGTTAATAGACCATTTACACGTTATATGGTAAAAAATCTATTTTAATTTTAACAGTTAATTATCTGACTTTCGTACTCAGAAGGCATAATTATACAAAAAACCAACTCTAAAATTTGAACTTCAAAAAATGCATTGTCTATCATATGGATATGACAAAAAATTAATTTTAATTTTTCATATGTTTTCTTGGAATGCTAAAATGCAGAAAGCACTTCCATCAGTAACATTCAAAAGAAAATAATCTGTTCGCTTTATTTTGGACAGCCCTGTGTATTGTTTACAATTTATTTACACATCATATTGTGTACTTAAATTCAGTCCTGTATGAAAAACACATAATACAACCTGAAATGCAGTTGCAGCAATTTTTATATATAATTCCAATATATCAGAATATTTCTGGGTAGCCCTGTAAACGAACGGTGAAAGATTTTCATACTATATTCGACTTTATGCATATAAAAATTATATTTTCACTTTATTTTGCTTAGAGCTGCTTATAGATGTCTGAATGTATATCTACCAGAAATTTCGCCCATAGACATAATATCCAAGACTAACAAGGAAGCATTCAAAAGGTGTCGTCTTCAAAAAATATTGAAAAAATATATATGATTCTACTCTTTATAAAACACCAGAAAGGGAAAAACTACCGGCTGAAATAAATTACAGCGACCACAAAAAATTATCAAAATTAAGCATTTTTGGCGATTTAGCGCTGTTAGGCGATAAGTTCGTTAGCACCGAGATTGCCGTGTGCGAACAGAACCATGGTTTGCTTCTCCGCCAAGTACTCAAAATCAATCGCCTAACAGTGTGAAATCGCCAAATATGCTTAATTTTGATAATTTTTTGTGGTCGCTGTAATTCATTTCAGCCGATAATGTTTTCACTTTCTGGTGTTTTAGTAGAATCACATATATATATATATATATATATATATATATTTTTTTTTTTTTTTAAGGCGACACTTTTTGAATGTTTCCTTATAAGAATCCTGGCCTGGTCACTGTTCACTCTTGTAAAAATTAATTTGGCTTAAAAAAAAAATCGTGTCTTAATTTCGTGCATTTAACGGCCACAAGAAAAGGCAAAAATCGCTTAGATTAGCATTTTTATTTTTTAAATTCCATCCTTTGCTCGGCTTTCACTTTACGGAATGTTTTACTGTAAAAATTAGATGACAAATACAATTTAAAAACTAAACCTGATCTATAAATTTTAAATAAATATTTCATTTAATTCTAATAAAAGCATTAATTATTTTTATTTGTATGTTGTAAACTTGCACAGGGCACGACGATGATGATGATGACGATGATCACAATAAGCATGACGATGACGATGACGGCCAACCTGATTACTGCCCAAAAGACAACGGTATGTTTCCGAATCCTACAGACTGCACAAGTTTCTACACATGTGTAGATGGAGAAGCTATTCTACAAACCTGCGCTCCAGGACTACTATTTGACCCGAAAGCAAAAATGTGCAACTTTCCTAACCAAGTAAAGTGTAAAAGTAAGTTATTTATAGATACCTTATGATGCTATATAACCAATTATTTTAACACGCATATGTTTATGAACTGGAGTTCTATCTAAAATCCACCAGTTTCATATTAAAAAGAAAAAAAGTTTCTATTGCCCAGTGGCTGGTGACGTCACTAATATTCATCGTAGGTTGTTTTAGTTGAAAAAGCAGAAATCTAGAGCATAAAATTCTCACTCTATCACATACACATGCCGATATACACATGCACATTTTAATGCATGTATGCATTTTAACATTGTTAAACATTCTACGTACCTATTACACACATACATTTTAATATAATATACAAATACGCATTCGCAGACACACATTTTATTTTAACTTATATAGCTACATATCTTACATACATCTTACACAAACATGCTTTTTAATGCATACACACATTAATTTTAATAATATTACATACATTTTGGATAGTTTCGATTCCGAATTCATCCATGATTCAATGATTTTGGGTACAACGTTGAAACTATTATTTATTTTACTTACTCATTTTGACAACAGTTTTTCTCGAATTCTTATAATAATGACGAATCTTTGCATATATATATATATGTATATATTGTCGTCTTTGTAGTGATCAAACAACAGAAAGAAGACTTGAATTAATCAATAAACAATTACATATATATATACATACTGCCATACATATGTAAACAATGACATATATATGGCAGTGAAATTTCATACGAAAGTGAAAGATATTGAAAAAGTCAATAAATGTAGAAGAAGAATAACTTTGAAATTTCCCAAAAAACTGCAGTATCTTTATCAAGGGCAATTATAGCAGCAGAGTAGTAAAAACTGAGTTGTTTCTGAGACAGTTATATATGAGAACATATAAAATTACTATCATTGTCAAACAACTCAAAGATCAAAAATGAATTAAAAAACATTTAGGATGTTGAAAAAAAAAAAATTTACCGAACATCATCCATTTGATTTTAATAATTCACATGAAGCAAGAATAATTCAAAAGTATTGACGCGATGCAATATTAATGTGAGAGACAATAAAATTAAACTTTTTAAACAGTTAACGCAGTGATAAATGAAAAACAATATTTATATTGATCATGAATAAGTACCATTATAACTAAATATCGAAAAATATAAAACTTTATACTATAAAAGTAGCTAAATAAATATATTACCATACATTTTTCCGTGAATGTACCGATATTCTGAAAAAAAGAGGAGTTGAGTAATTTTAAAGATATCAATAATTATGTTGAATAATATTTCGTGTTATTTAAAGATACAGTCGGTAACAAAAGTGTCCGAACACTAACGAAAATTCCTATGTAAAAAAAGTACACTTCATACGGTTTTGTTAAATAAATCCTTGTCGAATCCTGTTCTTAGTCAGTGTAAGACATGATTCGACAAGGATTTATTTAACAAAACCGTATGAAGTGTACTTTTTTTACATAGGAATTTTTGCTAGTGTTCGGACACTTTTGTTACCGACTGTACTAATAAAAAATTAATTTCAGTTTGTTATAATAAATTAACTGATATCTTAAGCACTTTCATAAATTACCTTACTTTTTATAGTATACAATTAACTGTGATATTAATTTAAATTTGTGTTATTTATCAGCTACTTTTATAACGTTAAATCAATTTACAACATATTCTCTGTTATTAGACCAATGTCGTGCACCCAATGGTCTGTTCCCAAGCCAGCATCGATGTGACGAGTTTGTCCTCTGCACTGACAACAAGCCGGAAATAAAGAGATGCAAAAAAGGACTCTGGTTCGATGCCAATTTGCAAGTCTGCAATTATAAGAGTCAAGTGTTGTGCAATTTACGTAAGATATTTTTAAACACTCATTTTGACAAACGTAAATGACTTACGATTTATGCCTGTTACTTTTATCTTTTATTTCAGAATTATAATTTTTGCCATTATTTATTTATTTATTTGGTTTGATTTTTCTTACGTGTTTCTCAAATTGTTTGTTTATTTCTTAAATATAAATATTCTAAAAGCAGGTCTGAATTGAATTTAAGTTTGACTTTCAAAAGCTGTTCGTTTTTTTAATTATAAAGTTTTTTTTTTTTTTTTTTTTTTTTTTTTTTTTTTTTTTTAAGCACTAGAGGTTTTTTTTTTTTTTTTTTTTTAAACTAAACACAGAAAATTCTTCAACATCTTGAACGCTAAAGGGAATAATAGAATAGCAAACAGCTGTTTCGGTAGCATTTATCATACCGTCGTTATCATGATGACTATCGAAATAGCTGTTTATATCATTATTCCCCTCTTTCGGAAACATTTAGAGTACCGTCATTATGATGATTATCGAAATAGCTGTTTATTATATCATTATTCCCCTCTTTCGGAAACATTTAGAGTACCGTCATTACTATGATGATTATCGAAATAGCTGTTTACTATATCATTATTCCTCTCTTTCGGAAGCATTTAGCGTACCGTCATTAATATGATGATTATCGAAATAGCTGTTTGCTATATCATTATTCCCTCTTTCGGTAGAATTTAGCATACCGTCCTTATTGATGACTACTGAAACAACCGTCTGCTATTTCATTATTTCCTTTGACGTTCAAGATGTTGAAGGTTTTTCCTGTGTTTTGTTACCTAACGATAAGTCTCCTTTTTATATACTAGAGTTTTTTCTCACAAATACGTACTATTTAAGAGCACTGATTTTCACGATTCAGGGTGAATCATGCTTTTAAATGTCCTTTTGTATGTATTAGTTGATTAATTATGGTATATTAACAAACGTCCGGTATAAATAAGTCTATTTTAATTTTCGCAAGTCCCCTTTAAAAACGGCCCTACGGAATTTCTTCAAATTCGCCATATTATCTTCCTTTTAAATATTATTTCGTTAATAAATGTTAGTTATCCGTGGACATATGAATTTTCCAAATTTTGGTGTAAGTCCGCAGTGGGGCTGAAAGTCGGTATCTCAAAAACGGCTCTAACGATTTTTTCTGTAAACACAAGAGTTTCTTCTCACAAATACGGAATAATTAAAAGAATCGACTGTTCTGAATAATCGAAAATGAAAGGTTTTTCACAATTCATGGTGAATTGAGAAAAAAAATTATTGATACTGATTTAGTGAATGTCTCTGCTTTTAGTCATCAGACGTTTTAATTTATATAAACATTGCAGTCTTGAGGGATACAACTTCAGCACTTATATTTTAATTAAACTAGTATATTTTGCATTTTCTCGTAAGTATGAAACCCCAAGATCACTGCATCGGAAATATAGCAATCTACATATCTAAAAGATCAAAATTCTGTCAATGTCAATATGAAAAATGATCTACCATACTCATAGCTATTTCTAATGTTTGAGTCTGGACATAATTTTCGGACCTCGTCTTCTCCCAATTCTCCTTTTGCGTATAAAACTATTGTAGAACTGCTGCAACAATTTTAAAAGTAATTATATTACATTATAATATACAATTAATTACATTATAATATTACATTATAATATTGCATGTAGTATTACATTCTAATATTACATTGTACGAGAGCACATGCAAGCGATGCTTCTCACTTATTCCAAGGAAGTAAAAGTTCTTTATGATGCATCGATGAAATCCTCCTCGATGTCTTTTTCTAGTCAATTTTGTCCTATTTATTTTATTTATTTATTTATTTTTTTCTTAACACACTTGACATTGTGAGTTTTTTGTTTTTAGTCCCATGCTTTTTCTATGGATTTTTAGCTTTTTTTCCCTCGTTTTTTACATTCTAAAGTGCGGTGCAGAATAGCTCTTTAATTATTGATATACATAGTCTAACATGCGAACCAAGTTACTGAAAACTGCAGCATGCACATAAATTGGTGCAATACCACATCCTTCTACGTAGATTTTTCTAATTTTTTATGAGGCTAATAAAGACGTACTAAACTTTTTAATTTCTTAGAATATATGTGTGTAAAATAAAAAGGCAGTCATAATCTAACTTCAATGAAGGAGGAATATATTTACAGAAATTGGAAGTGTTTATTTGGGATCATCGGAATCCATGTTTTCAGTGTCTGGATTCGAATGCTTAGGTGCATGTTAAGCAAAGGTTCACCATGCGGTGCTGTAGTAAATAGTCGCTTTCTTTGAGCTATACTAAAAATAGTAAATTTTATTAAGACAGTTGGACAAGTTTCACTCAGAGCTTTTCAAGTCCAAGCGTTAGTTTCAACAACAAATTTATAGGCTTGATTCTGCCAGTAGATAGAGCAACATATCCTATAACAATGCCCTCCAAACTGAGCTTTACGTTACGGAAGACCGGCCGATTACATCCAATTACCACTTTCTGTAATATCTATAACACGGTGTGGATTGGATTTAATAAGCCGATCTTCTGTGACGTAAAGATAAGTTCGTAGGCATTATTAAAGACGGTGTTGGATAAGGGATGTTCAGAAGTTTCCAAGTGTACGTCCCAGCGCAGATAAGTGAGCGTCAAAGTGCAAGGATGAAGTAACAGAGATTAGTTTTAAAACTCGTTTATGCCTAAAGAGAGAGCTCTTTTTAAATGTTATCTCATTTTATATGAGTGTTTCTGTTGTCTACCCGTAGGAAAAATGCCACTTTACACAATAAATTAAATAAAGTCCATTTGTGTACAGATTATGATTGATATATGCTTGAAGGAATGATATAAGAGGAGATGGCATGACCGAAAAAGTATGAAGCCAAAATATTACCCGCAGAAATCATTGAGTAACACTGTCATATAAGAAATTCTGCGTTGTTATTGTGAAATTGTATAATATGTATCAGAGACTAAAGTCATTGTTACTATAGGTCTCAAAGCTGCCAAATATATACCGTAACACAGTACTAGCCAATATTTTGGTAGACCCAATATGACTCCTTGTAAAGCCTTGGCTGCTATTGCGGCAGCCATCTTGAGTAGATCACAGTTAACTTCATATGCCCTGCATGCTGACACGCCGTATGCCAACCAACGAGATAAATAAAGTAGAGTGATGATTCAATGGATGAAGGATTAGCTTTCCGTGGTTCAAGATGAATCACGTGACATGAATCAATATGTTGCTATGTTTGGCCCTTTATCGTTACTTTGCAATTAGGTAACATGACAGTCCTATGACCGAAACAAATTGTTTTAAAAATAATTTTTCACATATTTCACATTTTAATAAATAATAAAATACCTTTTTTTTTTCATCGTTTCCCAACAAAGTTTAAAAGTGTCTATAAAAGAAAAGTTAAACTTTTAAAGAGCTAAATTTAACAACAAATAATAATTTTTCAACTATTTTTAAGCATTTTGTCAGTTAAATTTCGACAACACGAAATAAAAAAGAAGTAAAATTAAAATCAAAATGATTTAGACCAAAAGAATATTAAACTGCGTAAGTAAACAAAAAAATTGACGGTTATGACTTTTGCCAAGAACAATCTCCAAACCGTTGCCATAGAAGTTACTGAAAATAAGCTGTTACCAAGGGAACCAACGCATAGAGGGTTCATGTCACATGACTCATGTTGGACCATTTCAGGGTTACCATTTACCACTCTACTTTATTTATCTTGTTGATGCCAACGCCTCTTATATTATTCCTCCAATGATATCTGGGCTGAATCAAAAAGTGTTTTGGAGTTTATTTATATGCAACTCACGACATCTAGTAGCTGAAAATCACACTTCTTTAGTGTTTATACTTTTTAAAGTTGTCTATCTTTAAGAATTCTGCCTATTTTTAGTAATCGCTTTAATGTAAAACGTAAGTTACATAAGTAATTTGAGAATCGCTCTTCATTTATAAATTTTGAACAGGACTTTCATTTTATAAACTATAATTGCTTTTTATAATTTCATATACTATAAAAATTCTCATAACCGTTACGATGTACTCCATTAAAATATTTTATTTTATTTTTCTCTTTCATAGCCGGCAAGAAGAGGAAGAAAGGTGAAGGTAAATATAAAACTACTACTACTACTAAAAAACCCAAATATTCCGATGATGACGATGATGAAGAAGACGATGGCAGCTACAAACCAAGAACAAAGAAAGTGCGCGTGGGCCAATATGTATCAGGAGCCAATCTCTTCACCGTTCACGGGGCTGCCCTAAAAAAGGGCCACTTGGAGTTAGCAGCTGCAAGTGTTAGATCTGTTTGCCCTAAAGCTAGGGGTCTTTTTGCTAATTCCGACGACTGTTCCATGTTCTATCAGTGTTATGATGGGGAAGTTTTAATGAAAAAATGTCCAGCGGGTCTTTTGTTTGATGAATATCAGCATATGTGTGCCCAAAATAGAAATGTAGATTGCGGTCAAAGAAGATCACCCTATAGTGCCCCTTATGGTGATTCCCATGAACAACCACCACCATTATTATATAAAAGGAACCAACCTGAAACTGGGCAAAAAAGTTAAAGTTTAGTTAGTTTTTAAAAATCCTTTTGAAATTAGTAAAGAGATAATTTTAGTAGTAAAATTATTAGTACGTTATTGTTGATTTAGCGTGAAGTTTCACATTTTTTTCTAAAGCACAAATTGATCATTGTTTTTAAGTTACGTATTGACGTAATAAGAGTAGTAAAGCTAAAATATTATTTACTTTTATGCTTAGGGAAAAATACACTTCCAAAATACAAAAATTTTTGATTTAATTAACTTTTTGCTAATTTTTTTTTTTTTTTTTTTTTTTTTTTTTTTTAATACATAATTTGTCAGAGGTAAAGACACACACACACACAAAAAAAAAAAAAAAAAAAAAAAGAGAGAGAGAGAGAGAGAGAGAGAGAAAGAAATTGTATAACATAAGTACTCTTATTCACATCTTTTGAAAATGTATACGTTTAATAACCTACTTTAAAAAGAAAATTTTAAAAATTTCAGACATTCAAATTATTTATAAAAAAAAAAAAAAGAATCCTATGGTAAATGTTTCAAATATTTCATTCAAAGTGAATGGAGAGCTTGTATTAATAACATTTACTTGTTGGCAAATTATTCCATCACATTCCAGTCATGTAAATTACAATTCAAAGTCTAAAAATGGATGATAATTAAATATGAAAAGTGGAAAAGAAGGTTAAAAGTAAAAAAATATTATATTTTAACATCCCGTAATTCAAAAGGTGCTCTTTAAGTTAATAATTATATTTGTATAACATTTACAAACTTATGAATTTGACTGAACTAGTAATTCTATACATTATTTTAAAAAATATGAACTTTACTCATATGTATTATCATACATTATTTCATTATATATGTATGAACATGGTTACATGATTTTTTTTTTTTTTTTTTAAATTCTATAATGTTTAAAAGCATATCTGCTGTGTTAAATAATTTTATAATTTTAAAAGATAAACAAATTTAATTCTCATAATTAATTTCACATTAGGAAATATAAACATGATAATTAGTTCTACTTCCTTTCAAAGTCTGTGTAACAAGACTCACAAAATTTTAATAATAAACTGCGTATAATTAATTACATACAGCACTAATTTTACATTTTTAATAATAATTAATTATAATTTCTGCGACTTTTTTTTTTTTTTTTTTTTCTGTTTCAGTTATGTGAACTTATTTTAAATAACTAATTCTGCTACTTTTAAAAGTAAAAACTAGATGTATATGATAAATTTCATAAAGATTAAATTCGATATATTTTTAAATAACTGTAAATATCGTCTGCGCTTTAAGTAGATTTTACCAAAATGAATGTATAATCCATGTATATTTTCTACAAAACGTCTATAACCACAGACATAAACAGTCGTTGTGAAATTTAAATGTAAATTATTCCACGTACGTCCTTTTTTCCCTTTAATTTAAATTTCTAATTATTTTTGAAAAAATTTCTTTGATCTGATACGCCATCTTTATTAAAATTCTAATTTTTAAAATAATATTTAGTATAAAATTTTAATGTAGAAAATTATACATAATCTGCATTATCCATTAATAAAAAAAAAAAATAGAAATATCTAGATTTTTTTCCCAGATGATCAATTTTATTTTAAATTGGCGGTTAAATTTAATAATATTATTTTCGTTATAATGATATTTTTTGTGTGTTTTATTATTTTATTATTTATAAAAATTACTTTCATATTTTTTTATTGTTACTGTCATGTATATCGTCCGCTCTCAAATTATTTTCAAATTATTATTATTTTTTTCTTTTTTTCTTTTTTTTAAGTTTATGAATTATTAAGAAATTATAAAATGTTATTGAAAGTAAAATAAATTTAGGATTTTTATTTTATTTTATTTTTAATTTTTAGAGAAAAAAAAAAAGAAAAGAAATAAATAAGTTTCTTTTTCTTTTCTTTTCTTTTCTTTCTTGCTTTTTTTTTTTTTTTTTCCAGCCCCATTTAAATTTTAAAACCTTTTTAGTAAGTTTCGAATTTATAATAAAATATCAATTTTCGGCAAGACTTTATTTAATGCTAATATAATAATTGTACAGTGAAAAAATAAAATCTCTCAAATCACGGAACTTGTCTGGCAGCAAAAATTTCTGAGAAATCGCGGAAAATTAGATCCATTCTATTACTTAAAAGACAGTTTTCTGTAAATTTACTGAGAAAAAATTACGGGTTTTGTCCTTAAACACGAAAATTGAAAATAACTGAAAAAGAAAACTAGTTGAATAATTTATTTTTCTCTTTTTTCTTTTCTTTTTTACGTTGTAGTAGAAGAAAATAAAAGCCTTAATTTTACTCTTTAAAATTTAAGAGATAAATAATCTAGATTTAATATATATAATATTTAATTTTTTTTTTTTTTTTAATTTAAGTAGGATGATACTGAATGTTTATAGAGAAAAGGTTATTAAGAAATATCTGGAGAAAAATTTTATCTTTTATATTTTCGTAATTCATTTGGTTTTCAATGCTGAGTTGAGTATAAAAATTATCTATATTAAAATTGGATTTGGAAACATAAAATTTTTTTGTAAGATTGTATTTTCTTTTTCTACTGTAATTCATTAATTATAGGAAAATGTAAAAATTTTATGGAATTGTTAATGTTTAAAATTGAAATTTGTACAGCGTAGCATTGAGAAATAATATTTATATCTTAAAAAAAAAAAAAAAAAAAAAAAAAAAAAAAAAAAGAGTTGCGTAAATGCTTTTAATAAAACCATTTATAATAACTTAAATATTAGAGGAATGTTTTATCGAAAAGAATTAAAGAAGCATATTATTGTCAAATATAACTTTATTTGCATGGAATTCATTTTTACTATATTCAAATTTTGGTTATTATATAGTACGAGGATAATTTTATTTTTAAATTGTTATATACAGGGAAATTATGATATTAAAGTGATAATTTTCAGACATTTCTAGAAACTTGTTTTAGTAATAGAATTTCTGTAAAATTTGGTATATATATATTATGATAGATTATGGTAAAGAAATATCTGCGATAAAACTTAAGTTTAAACTTTATTCACCAAGGAAAAAATTGACGTAATTCAATATAAATGTCTGATTTGCATAATTTTAAATGCATTTTAGAATTTATAAAGTATTATATTTATACATTATAAACTGTAATAATAATATTTTTAATACATATTTGAAAAATTCTTTCGTAAACCCAATTCCTTGTCTTTTTATAGGATTAAGGGCTAATTTTTTTCCTGGTGGTAAAAAAAAAAAAATAATAATAATAGCAAAAAAAATATGTTAAAACATTAACGTTAATTATTAAATGTGTAAAAGAAAGTGTAGTATGTCATATTATAATATTTTACCACACATTACTTTATCCTAACATTCATATTCACTATATTCAAATAGTTACTTTAATATATGGCGATAAAATTATTATATAAAGATATATAATTTATATACTTATATTAAACAGTAATCTATTTCCCACTATGCATATTACCTATATATAAAAAAAAATTGCCTTAAAATGCCATAGGTTGAATAAGCTACAAAGATCTGAAAATCTTCGCTTCATTTGTAATTATTTCGTAGATACATTCATTTTTTGTGTGATTTAAATTTAAATATTTTTGCAAGAACATAAAAACAGCATACAAATACAACATATTAGATCTCAATATTTTCTTCTTGTTATTATTATCATTATTATTATTATTTTAATATTTTGAAAAAGGAGAAAAATAACTTTACATAAAATGTTTTATAATTTCATGATGGGAGTAATTATTGTAATACAGAATGTTTAAATCATTTTTGTAATTCATTGTAAAAACGTACTACATTTGTACCATTTTTTTGTATATTGCATTCACTATTGTATTGTAAGTCAAAGCTTTATTTTTATACATGCATTGTACGAGATTTTTGTAAGCTTTAATTAGAATCTAATAAAAAATTTTTAAAAAGAAATTCTGTGTATTTTTTTATTTGAAAACGGACGTTATGTATGCAGTTATTAATTACATGTATTCTGAGAACAATAACAGGAAACATGATTCCATTAAATTTCTTTCGCCATTTGAAATAAAATTGATCCAAACTATTAACATTGATAATTTATTTTATATATTATATTTATATGTTTAAAATTAACCTTTATTAATATTATTATTGAGATTGACTTTTTAATTGACTTTTTAAATTTAATTGTAGCATAACCACTAATACTTCTATTAAATATTTTGATTGTAACTAGTTACTATTGAATGAACTTGTAGAAGTTGTCCCATTGAAAAGAATATTTAAAGATGCAGGTTTTAATAACTACTAGCACATCTATTGCAAGTTTAGACTAAAATTAATTAGTAGCTCTTAACTGTAAAGGAAACTTTTTTTTCTGATTCTAATTAATATTTAGTATACGATTAATTAAAATTTAAAATATAGATGAAAAGCTAAAATTGCTAATAATTTCCATGCAATTTTAGATTAAAAATCATTTATTTACTATTGATTCTTAATATATATACATATATACAAGGTCTGGCTTTTAATTTCCAGGACTCATAGAATAACTCAGAAGAAAAAAAAGTTAAACACGTAGTCATTTAATATGATTCAAAGTAATCCCCATCAGCCGTAATGCACGTCTGTGCTCGACTGTACAAATTTCGGAAAGCAGTTTTAAAGTCCTCTTTTGGAATGCTCTTTAATACTGACGTTACGGTTTTCTTGATGGCTTCGACATCCTGAAATCTTGTTCCCTTCATCGAATTTTTCAGCTTAGGAAACAGAAAAAAGTCTGCAGGTGCTAGGTCTGGAGAGTATGGTGGATGCCGCATCTCAACGACACCATGCTGGGCTAAGAATCGCTTCACAGGCGTACGGACTGCGGCCGACCTGTGTGTGGATCATCTTCGACACTTTCTCGCCCGTCCCGAAAGCGTTTAAACCATTCAAAAGTTCTTGAGCGGGATAATGCTTCCTTGCCGTAAACTTGTTTTAACATTTCGTAGGTTTCCGCAGCTGTCTTGCCCAATTTGAAGCAAAATTTAATGTTAATTCTCTGCTCCATTTTCACTTTGACAATAGGAATTTAAGAGCTACGTTTAAATGCGCCTTTCCAAGAGAACAACTTACTTCAGAATGGCGCCGATTGCACTGCACATGCGCAAGAAAACGCTCTTCAATATGCAATCACTAGCGCCATCTTCCGGCTTTTTGTTCGCCTACAGTTACGTCAGTCCTGGAAATTAAAAGCCAGACCTTGTATATATACAGGACGCGAAATTTCCGCTCGCCAGCTCGCCATTGGCGAGTGAAAATTTCACTGTGGCGAGTACAATTTCGGTCTAAATATAGATAGAGTTCTTACAGTACACGGTGCTATAAAAGAAAAGAAAAGATATATATATCGATTTGAAAACCTATAATCATGCTGATCTGAGGTAAGGTGACCAGATATCCTCTTTTTAATAGTACAGTCTTCTTTTTCAACGCTCT
Organism: Salticus scenicus; assembly: GCA_963930645.1. Taxonomy (NCBI): domain Eukaryota; kingdom Metazoa; phylum Arthropoda; class Arachnida; order Araneae; family Salticidae; genus Salticus; species Salticus scenicus. The sequence continues at coordinate 117,934,645 of OZ005658.1, read as the reverse complement.
GCCTTCTTAAACGAAAAAATATTACAGGACTAAAAAGTCCTTTTTTTTTAATGTTTTCCTTCCTCTGTCCTCCTTTTCAAATGAAAAGGATTTAGTCCTTAATTTCAAAAATTTCGCAGAACTGGGAAGCTCGATCGGCTGTTGGCTGTATCGACCGGTGAACACTAACTTAAAAAAGAAAAAAGAAAAAAAAAAAAAACTATATTGTCCAGTGACATTTATAAAAACTAGGAATTTTTCCCTCTCGTATCCGTATATTATTAATTTAAATTACGGTGTACTGATCCAAATTCATCATTTGGGACAAAAATGTTTTCCACCACTTGTGTAAAGTAGCTTTTGAATCGACTTTTATAATAATATTCATTCAATTTTGTGCCCTCTAAAATGACCTCTTTTTCAAAATTGAATGTCTTCTATTTTCTTATAAAATAAAAGACACTGTGTAATTTCTCCTCTTTTTCCAATAAAAAATTCTGGTCACCTTATACGTAAAAAATAAAGTAAGTTAATCATATTTTGTGGCGAGTAATTTTTTTTTTTTTTCAGCAAGTGTAATCTAAGTTGAAATTTCAAGCCTTGTGTGTATATATATATATATATATATATATTCTTTCGATATTTAGATTTTATTTGATTTCTAGCATACTGTTAGTTAGAGCATAACTATTAGTACTTTCATCACAGGTTTAGATTAAATCTGACTAGCAATTATTAACTATTAAAGACCCAATAATTCTTTTTGATTCATATTTTAACTAACATTAAACATGAAATTTATTAAAGTATGAAAGTTAATGCTTCTATTACAAATTTAGATTAAAATTGATTTAATAGCTATTAACTGTTGAAGAAATGTCATTCTTTCAAGAGTTGGATTTTAATTATTTTAAATGTAAGTTTAATTATATTATAATTAAAAATTATAAACGTAGATTAAAATTTATTTAGTAATTTTTAACTACTGTCAGAACGTTATTTTTTTTTTTTTTTTTAAGTCGTAGACTATTATAAAGTTTTAGTGGATTAATTGTTAATATTTCCACGCCAGTTTTACATTAAAGTAATACATATATATATGTATGTATTTACGACTCAAATTTTAATTTTATTTTAGCATAAAATCTGTTAACCTTTCTATAACAAATTTAGACTAAACTTCCTTTAGTAACTATTAACTGTTTAATAACTATTGCTTCAAAATGCAGATTTTAATGATTTTTAAAAAAATTAGTAACTGTTATATTTACATAACAATTTTAGATTTAAGTAATATACTAACAATAAACGATTGAAGCAAATGTTTTTAATACAGTATAAACTTTAATTTACATTTAGTACATTAAATTAACTATCAATAATCAAATCAAAATTTTTGTTGAAAATTGATTTAGTATAATTTTAAAAAACTGTTTAATAAATTATTCATTTAAAAATCATTTTATCTAACTATTGACATTACCAACGTATTTACATTTTATAATTGAAGCAATGTTAATTGTATAATAATAGGACTTTACAGGTACATTTATACTGCCATCCAAAAGAAAAATCGTGAAAGTAGAGAGATTATTAAATTTTATAATGTATTTCATTATACATTAATTTTTCTAATTTAATCTGTTATTGCGACTTGCTGATGATAAAAATTTAAGTTTTGGTATATTTAAATAACATCAAAGTTAACAACCAGAAAATTTACAGAGCTTAACAGTATCAGTAAAAATGTATGCATCGCATGCTAATCAGTTAATACATATTTATTAATATTCTTTTAGCTTTAAATGGTACCAGTAAAAAGATGTTTTAAATTACATCTTTAGTAATTAATGATCTGCTGCAAGTATTATTTTACGATGCGAGAAAATACAATACTTGTTGATGAAGATATCGGAAACCCTAAAAAAGATGTTCACGTTACAAAAACCAATTAAAGTATCTCACATTTATAAGTTATCTGATCCTTGAGATATCACAAAGAGAAGATAAAGTGTTATAAGCAAGCATTTTTCACATTCTTTATTCGAGGAAATTCCAAGCAATCTTAAGCCTGCGATATCTTCTTTAATGTCTAACAAATTTTAAGCCGAAATACAATTAGACATGTTTCTTTTTATTTTCTCTTACCCATAGGGTCGAGAAAGTATTGTTTTAGGTCAAATTTTCGAACGTGAGTTTTTGTTATATTTACATGTTCTGAGGTCCCCTGAATACGAAAATCATAGTTTTAGCGAATGGTCTGTGTGTGTGTCTGTTATCAGCATATCTCAAGAACAAATAGTAGCAGAAATTCCAAACTCGGTATTCTAAATGTGTATCATTTAGGGATGCTACAGTAAGCTTTTCGTTGAGATGAAGCAAATGGTTCGTGTACAGGGACACTCAAAAGTATTTAAATACATTATGTCTATGGGAGAAATTGCAGATAAGTAGAGTTTAACATCTACAGACTGCACTAAACCAAATGAAACGAATATATATTTTTTGTAATAGAGAAAGTTAACTGGAAAATTTTTTTTGTGTATGTAGGAGCCTCGCCTCCCCCCATGGGGGGGAAGTCCCCCTCGAGGGGTGTCAATTTTCATGATGAGTATCTTTCAAAAGAACTCGCTAATACCTTTAAAACGAATGGTTGAACCAACGATTTGCGATAATTTAAAATAAAGTTATCGATTTTTTTCATACTTATAAAAAAAAAAAAAAAAAAAAAAAAAAAAACTTTTTTTTTTTTTTTTTTGTGTTATACTACTTCTCTAATATGGAAATCGTCTGCATTATCATAAAAGATAATTTTTTTAAATAATAACTTTAAAAAAAAAAAAAAAGAATTATTTTTTAATAACTGAATTAAATTATATATAATTGTAGGTGCATTAATGAAACGGGGGGTTGAGGGGGCAGTAGCCCTTCTCACACAAAATTAATTACCATATAAAACTCTTCCAAAGACTAATTTGAATTGTTTAACACAGGTTTACATAACAGTACTCGTTATCTTACCTCTTAATCTCCAACCTGTATTTATAGTATTAAATTTCAGGGTAAGAGAAAGTCGTGTGAGTAACATACCAGATTATTTTTTTTCATTAAATTTATGAAAATTTGATCAATGTATATTTGGAAATTAAGCATACATTTTTGAATTTTAAAAAATATAATGAAATGGAGTCTTTAGTAATAATTCATATTTTATAACTAATTCCCCTTTGTATAATTTTAAGTTGAAGGAATGTTTTGTTTAATAAGGAATGGTTTGTTTGGATGTTTTGACACTTCACTTCTAAAAATTTTGTAATTAATTACTATGCTAAAATTTTCTCTTAACAGAGCATAAATTTTAATGCAAGGCAGATGAAGGAATGTGTTACAATCATGGACTATACCAGAGTTAGTCAACCTTCTCATGCCTATCGTCCACTTTTGTATGTTTGTAGAAAATTGTTCTAAGCACACCCCGATTCCACAGAAGAGGGGATTCAGGCATGCATAGCTCAACAGGTGGAGCTGTGAAATAATATATATATATATATATACTTTTTTTTTTCCCCCTTGAAGTTTATTTCTTTCCCCTCTCTCTCTTTTTTTTTTTTTTTTTTTTTTTTTTGTGTGTGTGTGTGTGTGAAAAATTTTGTTTTCACTTTAATTTAATTAATAACGTACAGAATTTCATAAAATTTTAAAGATTGCTGAAACTTTTATAAACTAAAGTTGATAAGATTTAGGTATGCATAGCTCAACAGGTGGAGCTGTGGAAAAAAAACTTTATATCAAAAGTTAGTCTTGTACACACATCTGGTAAAACTGAAAACACTATAGCATTAAAATTATTAAATATACCATGTTAATACATATAAAAACGAAATATTTACCTATTGCTTTTTTCTTTTCACATAAAATATAAAAATTATTGTGTGTGCGGAACGCGCCCTTAAAATTTGCTGCCAAGAGCATTGGAGACCAGAATTATAGATAGTTTTCAAATTAGTTTCTCGAGAAGTAATTTAACAATTTCAAAGGAATTATTTTTTTAAATTTATTTAAAATAATAAATAAATAAATAAGGTAGAATGTTCTGGCCATCACAAAACTTTCTTTTATATCATTTTATATAAAACCGCCACTTACTATTTAACATGTACAAAAGTTTAATCAGAGCTTCACACAATAAAGATTTTACATAATCTCGGAAGGCGGGTTATAGCAGCGCCACCTCTCGGCCGATATACACACAGATGAAGTCAGCATTCATTTTCATAATGTTGTCTTGCATATCAAGATTGATGCATTTTTATACAGTGAAATTGATAACTAACCTACCTACTGACGAGGTTAGTTGCAGCACAGCATTGCCACCTGTCTGCGAAAATGTAACCAAATTTAATCAGCATAATGTTTCATAATGGCCCTCTCATATACCTAGTTTTGTGCAACGATATGAAATAGAAATTCAGGTGTAAACTTTGCGATCCTGGGGGTAATTGCAACGCAGAAGCGCCACCTATCTTGAGATATGCACCCAAATTGAATAAGCATAATGTTTCATAATGTCCATCTCACGTTCCATGTTTCACGTATCGAGTTTTGTTCTATTATACACAATAGAACTTTAAATGTAGCCTTTCATTAAATGGAAGAAATCGCAGTAAAACAAAGTCATCTGTTGAGCGATTTACACCAAAAGTTCATAGTCACTAATTTATGTCAAGGTTCAACTACATATAAATTTATATTAAATTCTCTACAATATTTCCTGAGATACAATTGCCACAAAATTTTTGTCAATAGAACCTGAAATATAGCCTTTTATTACATGGAAGAAATCGCAGTAAAACAACGCCACCTGTTGAACGATTTACACCAAAAGTTGATAGGCATTAATTTATGTCAACGTTCAACTACATATAAATTTATATTAAATTCTCTACAATATTTCCTGAGATACAATTGCCACAAAATTTTTGTAAAAAACACGCAGACAGGCATTTTCTTAAAATTGCCAAATAATGCTCCAGATCTCTGAAAACGTGTAAATCTCTGGAAAACTTTTGAATATAGAAGAAAGTAAATAATAAGAATAACAATAATAATTAATTCATTCTAATATAGTGAAGAGCGTAGCGGCAAGAAAGCACTAAAATGTCAGTTAAGATAAAGCAAGATAAGATTTGCTTAAAGTTTTATAGTAATAAATGGATTATCCTATAAATAGAAAACTTAACATAAGGAAAAAAGAAGAAATGTCAAAAACCATTCAAGCACTCATATGTTTTAACACCTGTTTTCAAAGGAGACATTTCATCACTTTACATACACAATCTTCAGTGAATTAAGTTCCATAAGGACAAAACTAGCAACTATATCTGTATATCTACTGCTATGTATTTCGAAAAAATAAGTAAAATAAATAAAATGAGAAACTAATCCGGATGTGGGGATATTTCTTTTAAGTGCATCTCATCAAAATGTGTTAATAATCTCTATATAACTTTTCTAACCTATTTAATATTTTTCTTTTTTTTTCCACATTCGATTAAATATATATATATATATTGGATTCATAAAAATTTTCAGATTCCGGTTTTCGATGAATTTACATGTTTTGAGAGGCATAGAACGCGAGTTAATCATTTTTAGAAAATATCTGTGTGTCTGCGTGCATGACAAATATTTGTGGCAGCTCTATCTCAAAAACTAATGCAGAGAATTCTGTACAAATTTGTATGTAGTTGCACCTTGACATAAATTAGTGCCTGTTCAGTTTTGATGCAAATCATCGAACATGTGACACTGCTATACAATTTTGTCATAACTTTTATTATGGTAATATAGAATAACATTTCGTACAAATATATATCAGTGATATTTATTTTTAACCACTCATTATAAAATTAAAACATATGTATTTATAATAGTATTAGTCAATCAGGAAAAAAAAAATTGTGTATGTCGGAGCACAAAATTTTTAGTGAATTAGATTTTTTTTTTTTTTTTTTTTTTTTTTTTTAGATAAATAGTTTAATAAATAATTTGCAGAGCGTGAATTTGTATAAGAAAATGTAGAAGAAAATTTCTTGATGGACACAACATACTAGTTTAATTTTTGCTATAAAATGTCCCAAAAGAATATGAAATTCCATGCAAAAATTGATCTTGTTAATTTTTTTCCTCGATAAACAATTTTGAATTACCCTGGGTGTTTCAAATGGTTTGACTAGAAGGCAGTAGCATCTAGAGACTAGTAGCGACTATGTCTTAAGCAGTTGATATTAAAATTATACTTCAGAATGATTATACTACAAGACTTTCAATAACCACTTCTACACAGATTATAAGTTACTGTTAAAGATAAGGTGGTCATAAGTCATAAAATTGATCTAACTAATCAAGACTGTGGCCAATTTTCTTGTAGTAACTAACTAACACATACGACATATAAACATTTAAGAAAGGGTTTATATGCAGAATTTAAAGAAAATCAGTAGAGCCGTTTTTGAGACACCCATTTCAGAATCTTAAATACATCTACCGAATCAGGATACCTATCAATTTTCCTGCAATAACCAACTAATACATACGAAGAGCACTTAAAAGTGTGATTTTTATAGCAATTTTATAGAGAAAATCGTTAAAACCGCTTTTGAGATAACCGACTTGAGAAAAACATGGGACAACTTTAAAGGGTAGTACAGCTTAAATAAAAGAACATTTTCGGTATGGTATTGTGGGAGACTGGGGTACAATGAACCACTCCCTATAACTGTATTTATTTATTTATTTATTTTTAATGGTTCGTAATTTGATACATAGATAGCAGCACTTACAGTGATGAAATTTAGCCAGCAACTTCATGCCTACCTGACAATTTAGCCATTTTATTCTAGAAAGTTGGTTTGTAGTAGCCAAAAGTAAATATTTTTTGCTAAATATTTTTTTCTTATCTTCATTCAAGAATTGTGTTCTAAAAGATATCTTAATATATATAAATCTCGTGTCACAATGTTTGTCCTCAATGGACTCCTAAACCACTTAACCGATTATAATAAAATTCGCACACCATGTGCAGTTCGATCCAACTTGAGAGATAGGATAGTTTAAATCTCAAATTATAGTCGCAATTTTAATTTATTGCTAATTATTTGTCTGTTATTATTTGACAGTCACAATTATCTGTTAACTCCAAATGATTCTAACAGATGTCGATACCTTTCGACTGGGTTGAAATGAAAGCTGAAATATATTTTGTGCTGCCATCTACACAAAGAATCTTCAACTTTTTAACCTATTAATAAATTTCGTATAATTCTATTATTTCCACTTTTTAAATTTTTGGTGTTAGCATAGCCGGCCACGTGTTACTTAGACTGAAGTGTAAATTGAATTCATATTATAATGAAAATAATACAGTGAAATTAATCCTGTTTTTTACTTATTTGTGCTTCATTGATCAAAACTTTATAATTTAATCTGTATATATATATAAATTACGTGTCACGATGTTTGTCCGGGGTAAACTCCTAAACTAAGGAACAGATTTTGATGAAATTTTGCACACTGTGTGCAGTTTGATCCAACTTGAGAGATAGGATAGTTTTTATCTCAATTTATTGTCACAATATTGTTTTATTGCAATTATTTGTTAATTATAGACCTTTATTAAAGTTGCTCCAAAATATCTGTGAGTTCCATTAATTTAATTGTTGCCAAAAAAAAAAAAAAAAAAAAAAATACGAGTTCATTTTCTTTCGACATAAAAATAAATACATTTAATCAAACGTGAACGTTAAAAAATTATAAAAAGTTAAATTATGCATCTCACGAAAATTGACGTCATAATCAATTTAAAAAGATTTTATACACATTGATAAAGTGCTAATGTAGTTCTATCATAGATATAGTAATATATATAGATCTCTCATCCCCATGTTATCGTAGAAAGATTTTTGATGCCGAAAAAAGATAAAAAATAAAAGCTTTGGAAACAGCCATTAAGTGGTATTGAAAAAAAAAAAAAAAAGAAAAAGAAAAAGAAAAGAAAGAAAGAAATATGAATTTGAAACTGTATCTGGAGTCTTCCATTCCCCTTTAGCAAATAAATTATTCATAAATTTTATTTGCTAAAATATTAGTATGTATTCCCGTGTGTATTCACTCGGGGAAAGACGGCCATATTTTGGTAAAAACGTCGTCTTTTCCCAAATGAAAAGGAATAACTTTTTTCTCCCCAATGATCACTCTATTCTATATATGCTATACTATATCTATGACTTCTATACGCAAGCGAAGTGTGACTCACTGACCGTCTGTGCAGCCAAGAAAAAGATTTCCTATGTTAATTGCCCACTGGATTTTTTGTAAGAAATTATTAAAAATCGAGGAAATTTATTTCCCGATTTTAATCCCTATATTTGGGTATAGATATGCATTAGTTATCGCGGGTGTTAGATTGAATTATTTTGCTGTCAAATTGACAAAATTTTAATTTTAAATTTTTAAACTCTGTCGCCCTTGGCTTTTTTTATTATTATTATTATTATTTGGCGATCAAAAGCGTAACACGAAAATATACATGCCAGATGTATGCATTGTACGAAATGTAATATGTATTATTCATTGTACGTATGTATGACATGTAATATGTATTGTACGAAATATTGTTTCATATTATTCATTACTCTTTTAATATAAGTTGTTAAAATAACCATGATTTTTGAAAGGAATTAAATATTTTCGCCAGATAATTTGGCGATATTCTTTTTTTTTCGCCAAGGATGACAGAAATGAAATCTATTCCGCTGCAAAATATTAGTATCTTACATCAGATATTTTATTTAGACATTTGAAAACAAATTTGACTTCAAACTATGATAGAATATTTATCATTTTCCTTTTAATTTGTATATTATTAGTATATTAAAATTTAAAAGCATGGTATATAAAAAGTTTTTTTTTTTTTTTTTTTTTTTTTTTTTTTAAATCTTATAATTATTCTTATCTTAATCCTCAATGTTTCCCATCTTTATTGACTTGAATTTACTATTAAAATTTTAACATACTCAAAAACTTCTCATCACTTCGTTAAAATACACTAAACTTTTCCAAAATCTTTTTGTATTTAAAATGATACATGTATTTACTTTAAATGTCCAACATTTCATAAGATTTCCAATTTTAAAGTTTTAAAATATTTATCAAATTTACTTATTTTTCTGGTTTAGCCTTATTGTTTTCCCTTTTATAACTACAGCTGTTGCCCTCTTTAAAATATTTAAAATGATGAGGTCATTTAATAGTAAAATTATCCATTATAGCATATATTATATTTCACTCCTCCATAAAAATTGATTTTAAAATCGTCTGTTTCTTTTATACTTTTATTTTAATAGAATTTTAATAGAATTTAATTTATATATTAGTCATTTTAGCAATTTTATCCAAAGTAGCATTAGAAATAATATATATCACTTCTCCATTAAAATTTATAGGACCCTACAATAAAATTAATTTGTGCTTAATATCAACACTACGAAAATTTTTATCAATCGCTTCCAAATTTTGACCTAAGTTTCAAATCTCAACCCTGTGGGTTTTTACATCGGCTACAACGTTTTCGTCTTTGTTCGTAAATAATAATTTAACTGTACTAAATAGTTTACAGCCGTATAATTCAACGTATAACTTAGTCACAGCAACGCGTGGCCGGGTCTGCTAGTTATATAGTATAAAAGAGAGGTAAAATCGTCTATTATTATATTTAATCCAACTAAAATAATTTTAAAAATGATTTGCTGTTTTTCTTTTTACATTTGCTGTCAGAGGTCCACGTCCACATGGGATACAATGGACCACTAAGAACCAGAGTACAATGGACCATGGTCCATTTACCCCAGTTCTCTGTCATAATAAACTGCTTTACGAAATCCACATTTTTGAAATGTTAGCTATAAATTATACTTAAAAATTTCATAGTTGACCTTAATTAGATCTAATAATCCTTCAAAGATGAATAAGAAAGCAATTTACTTTGAGGTTTCTTCTTATTTATTTTAATAAACATTCAGTTACTTTTGTATTCTTATATTTTTACAAATATCATACAGCTAAAACGAACTCAGGGATGGAACACGGGCGCAGAATTCATACCACTCTCAATGTAAGAAAAATTTCTACCTCTTAAATCGACGATATTATAGGTAGAAAAATTTCTTAAACACATTCCGGTGTGAATTCTGCGCCCGTGTTCCATCCCTGCGAACTGAATTAAATAATGCAATTAAAAAATAATAATACAAATAAATTTGACGAAAAAGACGGTTTTACATTTTGTTGGTTTAATCATTGTAATGAGAATAAAAGTGGGCTATTGTAATGAGAATAAAAGATAAAGAATCTGTTTTTGTGAGATTCATGCAACAAAAACCTAATCAAGATTTCTATATTTTTTCCTGCTAGTGTTGATATATCTCTTATAAATTTTCAAGCTATTGTAATGAGGAGTCTTTTAGACCCTAAAACTTCACAAGAAAACAGCAGACTTTCAGTGACTTAAAAATCGGCTGGTGTATCATTTTCTAATTTTAATGTTTATTAATTTAAATTTATTTGTATGAATCGAAGGCAAATAAACAAATATAATATATTCTACATTTTATACTATTAAATAACACACTACATTAGTATACTTTTTTAAATTTGACCTGTGGTCCAGTACCCCGTGTCATGAACCATTGTACCCCGGTTCATTATGTCAGTTGCTAATAAAAATTTATATTAAAAAAAAGTAAACATATAGGGGAGACCCGTGTACCTAGGGCCGCTTTTTTTCAATGCCCAAATACAGAGCCCTTGACCTATTTAAAATTATCAAACTGATATGAACATATCTTTAGGACTAATTACTTCCAATTGGGATTAATATAAATACCTAAAATAATAAATTCCGACAAATAGAAGGTTTTTAAAAAAACATTACTCGTGGCCCCTAGGTACAACACCCTCATTGTACCTGGGGCCAGACGTCACTGTACCTAGGGCCATTCTCTCAAAATTAGATTTAACTTTGTAATGAATAGAAAATAAGCATATAAACATGCATTTTATAAAAGAAACAATATCAAGTAATATATTTATTTAACATATAATAATTATCATGTTATTGCCTTAATTTAAAACATGAAATTTTTCACTTTTTTTTTCCTTTGGAATATTCTAACAAAATGTTTCTTTTTCTTCTTTTTTTTTTTTTTTTTCTGGAGTGTCTCTTGATTTCTCTGGTTTTCGATCACATCTTTGCTTTAGGTAAAGGTTTTACTTAGGTTCGTACCTGTTAAAGCAAGACACACGAAAAGCTGTTAGATGTTGAAGGTTTCGAAATTTCAACACGACACGAAACAGAGACATCCAGTTCTATCATTGTTGGTTCACTTTTTTCCTGGATTTTTTTTTTCTTTTAATATATGGAGGGATCTTGTCTTTCAGTCACATTTGAACTTAAATAATATTCATCCTCAGTGAATGTGTTTTGATTCATTGGCTATATGCCGGATACATGAAAGCCTGATAGAATGTTTACAGGAGTAAAGGTCGACGGATAGGACTTGCCAACACTTTTAGCAACATCATATATAGTGATTGGTTTACCAGGGTTTGAAAGATTCCAATTACTATAGGTTGTACTGTGTTTCTTAACACTTTCTAGACTGCTGACGTAGATTCACGTCATTTGAAAATATGAAACATCAGTGGGCGTTTCTTTCGCAATTTGTATATTATTTGTTTCTAAAAAATATACACAATATTCATATTTGTACAATCAGTATACTATGAATGTAAATACTTTGATTTGAGAGAGAGTATTATTATAATTGCATATCCATTTGTAATATAAATGTGAATACGGAAAATTTTGTTTTGAAAAATTGTAACTTATGAGAAAAACGCCCACAGGCGAACCTTACTGTCAAAAAGACAAAAACATGCGGTCGCGAAAGCGTTAAAAGGTCCAAACACACTGGCCCTAGGTACAAGGCAGTGATGTGGCCCTAGGTACAAGTATTGGTAACTTCATTCAAAATGCCTTCCACTAAAAAATCCACGTGCAGAGAGGACTAATTAAATATCTCATTTATAACTCAATATAACAATCAAAATTATACACTAGAAATGAAAGAAAAATATTTGACTCGCCTTTGTAAAATAGCAAAAGAGATGAGCAGCAAAATTTTACTTCAAACCATGTAAATTCGTTTTCTACATGCATTTTGTCAAAACTCTCTCCTCAAAAGTTCCAAAGTAGTTGTAAAAGTAGTAATTGGTGTTGTTACTCGCCCAATTGAGAATTAAAACTTAAAAATAAATATTATTCAAATAAAGTGGGGTGGCCCTAGGTACACGATGGCCCTAAGTACACGGGTCTCCCCTAATTATTGCTTTTTACTGAGTGCAACATAAGACCCAATACATAAGTAATATGCACACATATTTCATATAGCGAGAAATCATTACTTTGTACACTTAAATTTTCCAAAATTGATCCATTGTACCCCAGTCTCCCCCATGTAAGAAAATAAGAGAGGACATAACGGGTAAGAGGCATAAACATACAAAAGGAGATATTAAAGAAGAAAACAATGTTTAGTTATAATATCGATTGTTGTAAAGTGCTTCTTTACAAAATATTTTACAAGAAATGTTCAGAATTACGAACAACAGTTTGGTAGCATCATGAGATTGGTTGGTGAATAGTTTAAAAAATGACAGATATTTCTCGCATGCAGTCAAGAGAAATTGAACCTGATTGCCAATCCCTCTCACGGCGCTACTAAACTGGTATTACTACTGGCGTTTGCGACTGGTGATAATTTTGAGCATTTCTTATAAAATAATCTGGTGTGTCACTCACACGACTTTCTCTTACCATGAAATTTAATACTATAAAAACAGGTTGCAGATTAAGAGGTAAGATAATGAGTACTGTTATGTAAACCTCTGTTAAACAATTCAAATTAGGCTTCGGAAGAGTTTTATATGATAATTAGTTCTGTGTGAGGGGGGCTACCGTCCCCCCCCCTCAACCCCCTGTTTCATTAATGCACCTACATTTATATAGAATTTAATTCGGTTATTAAAAAATAATTTATTTAAATTATTATTTAAAAAAAGATATATTTTATGATAATGCAGGCGATTTCCATATTAGAGAAGTACTATAACACTAAATATATTTATTCTCAATATTACATTTAAAAAAAAAAAAAATGTTTTAAGTTATCGCAGAACGATGGTTCAACTATTCGTTTTAAAGGTATTGGAGAGCTCTTTTGAAAGATACTCATCATGAAAATTTACTCCCCTCGAGGAGGGACTTCCCCCCCCAGGGGGGGGGGAGGCGAGGCGAGGCTCCTACATACAGAATTTTTTTTCCCAGTTGACTATCTCTATTACAAAAAATATATATTCGTTTCATTTGGTTTAGTGCAGTCTATAGATGTTAAACTCTACTTACCTGCAATTTCCCCCATAGGCGTAATATATTTGAATACTTTTGAATGTAGCTGTACACGAACCATTTGCTTCATCTCAACGAAAAGCTTACTGTAGCATCCCTATATGATACACATTTAGAATACCGAGTTTGGAATTTCTGCTACTATTTGTTCTTGGGATATGCCGATAACAGACAGACACACACACACACAGACCATTCACTAAAAACATGATTTTCGTATTCAGAGGACCTCAGAGCATGTAAATATAACAAAAACTCACGTTCGAAAATTTGACCCTAAAACAATATTTTCTCGACTCTATGGGTAAGATAAAAAAAAAAAAAATGCTGTAAAAAATAAATAAAGACTTTACGTTGATGTTGTTTAAGTAAACATTTTTTTTTTTTTTTTTTTCATTTTATGTCTTTCATTTGTGTGTTTGCGCCTCTACATATCACACACCAAAATGTTCGTTTTTAGTGAGCTGTATTACCCCTCTAAATTTGTCACATGGTTTTAGAATCACCCTGTATATGTGAAAAGAAAAATAAATAAAAGGTACCGAAACGCAAGAGAAAATAATCTACTGTTAATATTGGCATTACAGCCAGTCGACGAGAAGTCACTGTGACGTCACGCGACGTCATAAATGGTCACTGTGACGTCACAAACGGTCACGGTGCTATTAGGGAAGTTGTTTTCTCTACATATTTAAAAAAAAAAATTACTGGCTGGCGTCAAAATTTTTTGTCTGCGACTGCATTTTTTCGCGGTGGCAAGAGTTCTCTGCGTCATGAGAGGTGTGCGAAATACTCCAAGGAAAATATTTCCATCAGTTAGAATAAATAAGAATTATTCAAATAAAAAATTTGCTCTGCACGAATTTTAATAGTAAAATATACAAGAAAATTTTGCGATGGCAGCAACATACTAGTTTCGTTTTTTCATCTTTTTAGCAGCCTTCTGAATCTAATACCTATGATAACATACTGTTGAGTAAATTATTGAGAAATGTCTGCATATTATTTCACGTGATAGGGTATTATGTTTAAAAAGCGTTTGTAAAGTGTTGCATCATTAAAGACGAATGTGTTTCAGAAATGTTCTAAAAAGCGTTTAGAATTCGTGTGGGATCTTAAATTTTGAACGAAACACTAACTGAACACATTTCTTGTCCTTGTAATTACCAACAACACTTTACAACACTGTTTTTCCTTTCACGCAACGCAATCATAACGCAATCGTAACACAATCAAAATACTTTTAGTTAGAATTGTTCACTATTGCATTCAAATAGCGTTGCAAAAGTGTTTCACGCATTTGCAGTGTTTTCTCGGTTCTTTAACTCTATCACTGTGTTCTAGAAATAGGACATTAAATAAAAAATTCTAAACAACCACAGAATTTTGTGTGTGTGTTTGCAAGTATATTTTTACTTTTAAGTTTACATATTTTAAAATGAAATGTCACTGACTGTGACCTCTCATAATACGATATGTATTTTCATCTATTTATTACTTTAATCTTATTTTATTTATTTATTTACTAATATATTTTTTTCAATGGTTAAATGTGCATAGGATCCACGTGGATCCTGGGACACCAAATAGTCACTTATATCTGGTAAATTTTGTTTTCATGCGCAACTATGTAGATCAAAAAATTTACATTATCACGAGATTAAACTAGCCTGATAAATAGCTGCTTAAAAATAAGTTTCACTAAATAATTAAAAACCACGTGCGAAATAACTATTTAAAAGAGCTTTTAAAGGGCTTTTTAAATATTTTTAACGTGCCTTTTACAGCGGATTTTACTCTTTTAAATGCTTAAAAATAGATAATATTTTTGTTCGAAGAAATCAGGGCTATATATAAAATAATTCGGCAAAATTTTACAATCAATTAATTTAACAAATTAGTTAAACTATTTGATAGTAATTTTTATTTAGCTTCATTTTTTAATTTTGTAACATAGACATCTTTGATTAAACATCGTTTAACATGCTTCTAATTAATTAATTATATATATATATATATATATATATATATATATACAGGGTAGTCCTAAACTATGTCAAAAATGTAAAGGCAGGTAGAGGGGAGCAAAATAAGCAGATTTCGTATAGGAATTTGTGTGCGGTAATGCCGCCTTGAGCCGGCAGAGAGCGCTGATGACTGCGGCATATAAAAGCACTTCCCGCACGGATCTCGAGAAGCATGCATCGTTTCACCAATGCGGAGCTGGCTGACATGCATTCCATGTATGGGGCTGAACAAGGAAATAGATGAATCCAGCTAGCGAAGTGCTTTTATACGCAGCATTACCACACACACAATTCTATACGAAGTCTGCTTATTTAGGTCCCCTTTACCTGCCTTTACATTTTTGACATATAGTTTAGGACTACCTGTATATAAAGAAAGAAAGATAATAAATCCAAATAACTATATGGATATCTTTCCTTAGACGATTTTTAAAGAAAATTTGTTTTTCTTTTCAGCTTACGAACCTACTAAAGAATGTCCAAAGCCTAACGGAATATTTCCTAACCCAACCAACTGCAATTCTTTCTATATGTGCAATGATGGTGAACATCATAAGCAAGTGTGTCCGGGAGGATTGCACTACGACAGGAAGAGGACAAAATGTAATTTTCCAAAAGTTGCCAAATGCAAATGTAAGAAAACGTTTGGATAATTTGCTAAAAATTAACAAAATATAAAACTTTTTATTTCACTAAAACTTCGGGCCGATGATCAGTATAACACACATTTGAAGTTTCCCCCGGATCCGTTCACGAGCACTTGAACGATTCGTGTCTGACTACAGTCAATTTAATTTTAATTATCCTGTATTTTTTCTCTTTTTAGATGCAGAGAAAATAAAAAAGATTTTAAGGAAACCTTCATGTAAGTTACAGTTTTTTCATTGTATAAAATAATAATAATAATAAAAAAAAAAAAAAATCATTAAGTTTAGAACATCTAAACATTTTTAAGGGTACATACAAATGAAACACTTCCAGTTGCAAAGCCGTTTGCAGGCGTTCCAAACATATGACTGCAGTCGGCAGCAAAAGTATCCGAGCACTAGCAAAAATTCCTATGTGAAAAAGGCACACATAACACTGTTTTGTTAAATAAATCCTTGTCGAATCGTGTTCTTAGACTCACTAAGAACAGGATTCGACAAGGATTTATTTAACAAATCTGCATTAAGTGTACTTTTTTTTACATAGGAATTTTCACTAGTGCTCTGTTACTTTTGCTGCCGGCTGTATTTGCAAAAAACTTGCAAAATTTACGTCATCGAAATTGCAAGCGTTCCGTTTGTATGTAACCCTAAAGCTAAAAATGAGCCCATAGAGAATCAACTATGCTTTATATGTTTTTAAATATTGTTTCTAGCATTAAATAAAACACTTTCCAACATAACAAAAAATCAAAGGAATAATTTTTTGTACAGGAAGGTATAGGGCAAAAATGACTTGTAGCGGCACAAATTACCCCAAAAAAATAAATAACAAATAAATTTTAATTGAATAATTAATTAATTAAAGAGCAAAAAAAAAAAAAAAAAGTTTTTTTATAATATCTACGTAAAGTTACTTTTTAAAGCAATTTTTTTATTTTAAAAAAAAAAAATAAAAAAATAAGAACACCAATAGTAATTCAAACTTGGTAGCGTTCTAGAGGAATTGTAAAACCAGTTCAAAGGTATCATGGTTGGTTGCATGTTGTGGCAACACGCAGGCGAAAAAAAAAAAAAAAAAAAACCTAGCTTCTTTGAACGTGTTTGCCAAACGCTCTCGCGACTCTGACAAATTTATATTATTATTAGTGGTCATAATTTTAAACATTTCATTTAAAAATTCCTGTAAAAAAAGCATTTTATGTAGATTTTAGTAGTTAACAGTGTTTTAAACTTTTAAGTATATTTTTACGTGATTGTGCGTCTGCGAATTATTTCCGCTCATACTTTCTCATAATAATAATAACTTTAAAAAAAGGTATTTTTATCAGATGTGCAACCTCTCAAAGATTATACTATAATTTTAGAATCCTCTGTATTTTCAAGAGTTTTTATATGCTTATTTATCAGCCTTTTCTGTCTTTCAAGTTTTTTCGTCACTCTTTTTGTCTGTTCTGTAATATCTGTTTTCCCAATGATGATGATGATGATAATAATAATAATAATGAATGATAATAATTTTTGAAAAGCAATATATTAATATTTTCTAAAAAAGATTGTATCCTTTCAACCTAGCCACTGAAAAACCAAAGCCAAAAAAGAGCAAATACTGTCCAAAAATGGATGGTATATTTCCGAATTCAGCGAACTGCAGCACTTTTTACTTTTGCGTGGATGGAACTGCTTACTTGCAAGAGTGCCCGCAAGGTTTGGTGTTCGACGAGAATAACATAAAATGTGATTTTCCAAAGGTTGTTGGATGCAAGCGTAAGTTTTATTTATTATATTATATTATATTGTATTGTATATATTTATTTTGTATTGATAGATATATATATATATATTTTTTTTTTTAACTTCTATTTAATAATAATTATATAATTTTATCATTTATATTTGTTAATTTGTTATGACAAAATTTTTAAATAACTAGTTGGCATAAGTGGGCTGTGCTAAATTCCTCATCGTTTATTTGTTCTCGTAAGTTTCTTGTATACGGCAAACTATATTCATGTTAAGAGAAATGAACTCTACCTATTAAACAGCACAATTAATAAAACTGAAATGTCCTGAAAACCAGGCTACCAATCTCAGTTTCAATACTTTACCTTATTCTAAGTTGTTGATTAATTTTTATTAAAGTCAATTCCGCATTTTAGTTTTCCTCAGTTCCATACTATTACTAATGCAATAATGTCCTTAATGCATGTTTATGTGAAAGATAACTTAGTCTATTTTACAATGTTATGAAAATATTTAATTTGGAAAATTTATCTTAAATTAGAATGTTTGTATTTAATAATGTTCATAGTAATATCATAAATGGTATTTTAAAACTGGTCCGATATGCTTACGATGAAATATTCATCATAATGCATATTTATGTTAAATTTCGCCTTATTTACTTATGTTATAAAAACATAAAATTTCGAATAACTTACGAAGTTTTTAAAGTAGAATATTCACAGTAAATTATGTTCATGCCAATATTATAAATAGTATTTTAAAACTTGGCCAATATCCTTACGATAAAATAATCTTCATAATGCACGTTTACTCGAAATTTTCGATCTAAGATTTTTAACGTTTTTACGAGCTTTGAGGTATGGGAACCCGAAAAATCAAAAAACTGATGTGGTATCTGCGTAAGTCAGTCAGTTTTTCAATTAGTAAGTTAATTTATTTAGTTTCTTAATTAGTTAGTTTGTTTGTAAATCGGTGTACACATTATCAAAAGAAAAAATAATCGTAAAGAGTTCGCATGAGTTTTTAACTATCACTTATGACACTGGCAAGAACCATATTGATTTGTAACATTCTAATTTAAAAACCTCATGTATAATTCGAAATTTACATTTTTTTAACATAGGAGAACAGGCTACAATTTAGCATTAACATGTATTATGAAGATTATTTTTCATAGAAAAATACTTTCTGAATATGTGCATGAGTTCGGAGTTTCCTCAAATTAGTTATTTAAATATATTTATAACAAATATTTCTTACTAATAATTCTTTGCTAAAATAACAGTGATATAATTAAATAAAGTTTGGCTTACCTGGGTTATCACAGGTAATGATGTATGCCATTTCTTGAAGAAAATCTCGTAACGCAATCATCAGATTGTACGCTTAAAAATGCAGTATGAATAACTTCTGGTTTAAAACCATAACAACTTGTTTTGCTGTAATTAAAGGGGATTAATATTTGTTTAATAATTTAAATATTAACTGCATGATAAAGGACTGCCTAGAATTTCACCTTTTACAATTTATTTAATATTATTATTATAGATTTCTTAGGCACAAAATACGATTAAAATGGAACGTCAGTTCCGAATAACAAAAATTACATGATTAAAAAAAAAGAATTACAATGTACTTGTAGAGAGACGCGACATATCGTCACGTGATACGGCAGGTGCACCGAACAATCTTTTGGCGGGAAGTAAAAAACAAAAAAGAAAGTTCGGAACAAGAAAAATGAAAGTTAATAAAAGAATGTCTGAGATTAAATATCACAACACCCCCTCTTAAGCTCAGAAATTTTTCAATTGTTCATTAATGCATTTCTATGTCTATTAAAATCAGTTTTTGGTAGAGCTTTTGTGAGGGTATCGGCGCTCATTTCTTTGGTAGGTTTGTATTGAAGCTTTATTAGGCCTTCTTGTATTAAGTTTCGCAGAAGATGATATCTCAGCTGTAAGTGTTTTGTTTTGGACTGGAATTTTTCATTTTCAGCAATCTTGATGGTAGATTGGTTGTCCTGGTACAACACTATAGGACATTCTTGCGGCAAATTTAAATCATCCAGTAGTTTGTTGAGCCACTGTATTTCAAGTGCAGCACTCGCAGCTGCGACGTACTCAGCCTCTGCTGAAGACATGGACACACAGGACTGTTTCTTCGAAGTCCAAAATATTGGATTTTTTCCTATCTTAAATAAATTTCCAGATATAGACTTTCTATCACTTGGATCATTGGCCCAATCCGAATCCGAATATGCTCTAAGAACAGGTTCACCAGAG
Source organism: Salticus scenicus (assembly GCA_963930645.1). Classification (NCBI taxonomy): domain Eukaryota; kingdom Metazoa; phylum Arthropoda; class Arachnida; order Araneae; family Salticidae; genus Salticus; species Salticus scenicus. Next base: position 117,914,439 of record OZ005658.1, on the reverse strand, counting down.
TTACAAAGTTTTAATTTAATATCTTGGGTATTTTTCAAATATCTAATAACCCTTTTAACTGCCTCCCAGTCTTTCGCTCTAGGATTTTCGTTTCTACGGCTTAAGATGCCAACGGCAACACTTATATCAGGTCGCGATACTGTAGAAATATAAAGTAACGCGCCTATAGCCTGTCTGTACATTGTGTTGTTTGGTAAGAGATTGTCATTATCAGTTAATTTTATATACCCTGGTTCCATTGGTGTGTCAGAGGGCCGTGCGTTATCTAGCCCAAATTTGGTTACAATGTCTCGTATTTTATTATTTTGATCAAGCGTAATTACCCCTTTACAAGGTCTTTCTATATTTATGCCGAGGTAATATTTGGCTTCCCCAAGGTCGGTTAATGGATATTCTTCCCTAAGTTGATTAATTAGTATGTCAATATCGTGATTTTTACCAGCTACAAGTAGATCATCAACATACACAAGAATGTAAGTTTCTGTGTTATCTTTGTTACGTATATATAAACACTTGTCATGTTGACTTTGTTTAAATCCTAATTTACACAATGTTTCATTAATTTTCAAATTCCACGCTCTAGCGGCTTGTTTCAAGCCATATATCGCTTTCTTTAACTTACATATTTTATTTTCTTCGCCCTGGATAACATAACCCTCGGGTTGATGCATGTATACATCTTCTTGCAAATTTCCATGTAGGAAAGCAGTTTTTATATCTACATGCCTTAGATTCAAATTTTTATATAGTGACATGGTCAAGAAACTTCTTAGAGTGGTATGCGATGCAACTGGTGCAAAAGTTTCGTCATAGTCCACCCCGTATTTTTGAGAAAAACCCTTGGCAACAAGCCTGGCTTTATATTTCTCGACTTGTCCTTGGCTATTGTATTTGGCCTTGAACGCCCACTTACACCCTACTACTTTGGTCCCTGGTTGAGCGTCAACAAGTTCCCAAGTATTGTTTTGTCTGAGTGAATTCATTTCGTCGAGTGTGGCATTCAGCCAATTTTCTTTTTCAGCTGGGTTTTGAATATTTAGTATATCATCAAAACACTTAGGCTCATCAATTCTTTTGTCATTTACTGCAAATGCAAATCTGTCGGGCGGAACACCTTTATTTAATCGTTGTGATCGTCGCGGCAGAGTTTGCGTGTCATCCGGACTATCGTTATCGCCCGCTATATCTATATTTATATCAGTATCTAATATTGGTAATTTGGACACCGGAATTTCATCATTTGAATTTTCATTCTTAATTTGTGATGTTTCATTATTGTGGGATTCTCTATTTTCATCCTCCAAAAATTTTACTGTTCTGCTAATTATTACATTTTTATTATTTGTGCAAATTCTGTAGCCTTTGCTACGATTATCATATCCCACAAAAATTCCTTCTTGAGCGGTGCTATCCAGTTTTCCCCTATGTATTTTATGTACATATGCGTATGCGCGACATCCGAATGTTTTTATATTTGATAAATCGGGTTTACGGCCGGTCCATTTTTCGTAAGGAGTTGAGTCGCATGAGGAGGTCGGGAGCCTATTTTGTATGTAATTTGCAGTATTTACGGCTTCCCCCCAAAAGGAATTCGGTAAATTACTGTCTTTAAGCAGACAGCGAGCCATTTCGGTCAGCGTACGATTTTTACGTTCTGCCACGCCGTTCTGAGCACTAGAGTAAGGAACGGTAAACTGGTGCTCAATTCCTTCTTTATTCAAAAATTCATTCACTTCCATACTAGTGTATTCACCCCCGTTATCGGAGCGAATTGCTTGCACTTTTCGGCCAAATTTGTTTGCGGTCATAGCCACATATTCCTTTAACTTAGAAAATACCTCAAACTTATTTCTTAGCAAATATATAATAGTATAACGACTGTAGTCGTCTATAAATGTAAGAAAGTAATATTTTCCACCTACAGTGGGGGTTTTCATAGGGCCACATAAGTCTGTGTGGACCAGTTCGAGTGGTACGGAGGCTCTAAATTGTGCAGCTTTGGGGTAAGGTGAATCAGTTAATTTTGACATTATGCATGTTTTACATTCAGTATTATGTTTGCAATCATTTAATTTTATACCCACAGCCATGTCCTTGTTAACTAAATCTTTAATGTGGTTAGTATTTCTGTGGCCAAGTTTCACATGCCACTTGTTTATGCAATTTTCGTTATCACAAGTTTGTATTACAATGTTCGCTGTGTGTTTGTTTTCAGAATAATTTAATTGACATTCATATAAGTTATTTTTCACATATCCCTCAATGCATGTATTTCCCTGATTTACAATTTTACAGGTTTTATCATCAAATACAGCGATACAGCCATTCTCTGTTGCTCTTTTTATAGAAATTAAATTAGTTTCTATTTCAGGGACATAAAGAACATTTTTAAGTGTTATTTTGTTCTGTGTGTTTTCCGAATTTACGGTATACAAATCCACAGTACCGGAACCCAAAGATTTTAGCTGCGTGCCGTTCGCGATAGTGACGTTAGAAACGTTATTTTTAAGATCGCGAAATTTTAGTTTATCATTGCAGATATGTGAAGACGACCCTGAATCAACCACCCAATTTACAGTTTTATCTCCAACATAAAAAGAATACAATTTATCAGCTTTTGGTTTATTGCTCCCCTCTGCAATTTGAGCGCTATCTGGCTTCTCATTGTTCTGAGAGCATATGTTGGATCTGAAGTTGGGTTTTTTGTTGAAATTTTTACTGTGACTTTTAACAGCAGAATTATTTTTGTTTTTTAACTTATAACATTCTTCTATATTATGATTACTTTTCTTACAGTATTTGCAGAATTTCTCCGATTTGTTATGGTATTGGACTTTTAACGCTGAATTTTGATAAGTTTTGTTTTCAAGCCTTTTGGCATATTCATCAGCTAATTTGTTTCGTATATACTCAGGTGTCAATTGCGCTTCGTCTTTCGATTCGAGACTTGTTATGAGAACGTCATACGAAGGAGGGAGTGAGCATAGCATTAATGCAGCTAGGTGCGATTCATCTATGACTTCACCTATAGCAGTGAGTCTGTCGCGTGTTTTATATATATCAGCTATATGTTGGTTTACATCACCACCTTCCATTAATTTTATGGAATAAAGTTTCCTAAGTAAGAAAAGCTTACTCGTAAGGGATGATCTTTCGTGGACTTGGCGCAGAGCATTCCAGCACTCTCGTGCTGTATCTAGATTCATAACATACACGATTTGTTCGTTATCAATAAGTAGATTTATAATGGCTCTGGCCTTTCTATTTTTTGAACGCCACTGATCGGTTATTGGGTTGGGAGGATCGTCAGTAATGACTGTAAAAAGATCCTCTTTTTGCAAGTACATCTCAATACGAAACTTCCACACATTATAATTTGTAGAGTTCAGCGGTTCAATTTGTATATCTTTTGTAGCTGACATACTTAAACAAAATTTTTGTAATAGTTTTGTTAATATTTGTTCAATTCGTAAATATTCATTTAATATTTTAAATCAACACAGTTCGGATAAATAGTACTTGAAGAAGAAAATAAAATTAAATAGTTTTCATAAAAATAAGCACTTTTCAATACTTTCGATTTAGTGTCACTTCGGTTTTGAAGAAACAAAAACAAATATTTTCGCTTACATTTTCATTTCTTATTTATTTTATTATTTAAATGTAGCAATCTCTTCCAATGTGCAATGAAAAAAAAAAAAAAAAAACTTTTGAACTTTTGTCAAGAATAAATCTAAATTTTCAATTCAAAATATCAGAATCATAATCTCATAGAAAAATACTTTCTGAATATGTGCATGAGTTCGGAGTTTCCTCAAATTAGTTATTTAAATATATTTATAACAAATATTTCTTACTAATAATTCTTTGCTAAAATAACAGTGATATAATTAAATAAAGTTTGGCTTACCTGGGTTATCACAGGCAATGATGTATGCCATTTCTTGAAGAAAATCTCGTAACGCAATCATCAGATTGTACGCTTAAAAATGCAGTATGAATAACTTCTGGTTTAAAACCATAACAACTTGTTTTGCTGTAATTAAAGGGGATTAATATTTGTTTAATAATTTAAATATTAACTGCATGATAAAGGACTGCCTAGAATTTCACCTTTTACAATTTATTTAATATTATTATTATAGATTTCTTAGGCACAAAATACGATTAAAATGGAACGTCAGTTCCGAATAACAAAAATTACATGATTAAAAAAAAAGAATTACAATGTACTTGTAGAGAGACGCGACATATCGTCACGTGATACGGCAGGTGCACCGAACAATCTTTTGGCGGGAAGTAAAAAACAAAAAAGAAAGTTCGGAACAAGAAAAATGAAAGTTAATAAAAGAATGTCTGAGATTAAATATCACAACAATTTTCATTGTAAATATGTCAGACAAGTTTTAAGATATACTGTTGTAGAGGTCTGCACGGGCTGGGCTTACGGCCCGAGCCCGGCCCGGCCCTCGGGCCGGGTTCGGACCGAATTTTTCAATTTGCTCTCGGGCCGGGCCGAGGCTCAATTTTTTGTGTATACTCGGGCCGGGCCGGGGCTCAATTTTTTTGTGTATACTCGGGCCAAGCCGGGCCTGATTGAAATTTTCTCCGGGCCGTGTCGGCCCGAATCTTTTTCTGGTTTCCTCGTTAATCAACGAAAAATGAAAATGATAAAATATTTCGACAGTCATTTATTTTACTTAATTTTACAAGCTGGTATGTCACAATGTTTTATTTTGTTAAAAATTGTCTGTAACTTCAATTTAATTGTCTACCATTCTGTATGTTCGAAATCTGATTTTTAGCAAATATTTTTAGCATGTCTCGAAATTAATATATTTTATTTAAAGCAATATTAGATGGTTTCCTATTCAAAATAGTATGCATGTCACTACCAGTTTGCGTACATGTACATAACAAAAGAAATTAGATACGTTACTGTGTATAAGGCTTTGTTTCCTATGATCTGTTGAGTTTAGGTGGTGTGAAGACTATAAAAATCCTTCCGCTGTAACTTTTTCTGTAAGGCTCCTTTTTCTTTTCTCCAGTGAATGAAAGTAGCATCATTTTTATCTTGGGCAAAAGCAATATGGTTGGATTAGCATTAAAGTTTTGTTTACCGGATCACATGAAAGATTCGGATACATTACGGTATATAAGAGGAAATGGTTGAAAGTGCATTTTTAGTAGTATTAACCATTTTAAATGCCTTCCTATATTGTTTGATAAATGTTAATATTTTCGATTTGATTTTCTGTTTGTCTTTGTGCCTTGTCTATAACAATGAATTTCATTTTATATATAATTATCTTATCAAAGTTCAGCAGTTTTGTTAAAGAACGTACTATTGAGTGGTTATATAAAACCTCTGCAAAACGCATACTAAAAATCTTTTTCATAGAAAGGCATGCATTTTTTTTTTTTTTTTAACATATTTTTTAATCGGGTCGGGCCTGATTTTATCGTTTTTGTCCGGTTCATACACTGTTAAAAAATAAACGGGCCGGACCCGGGTAAGCAAAGCCTTCGTGGGCCCGGGCCTCAAAATTTCGGCCCGTGCAGATCTCTGTGCTATTGATCTAATGAAGCATTACGTTAAAATCTTATTCTTCCAGATTATTAACAGTACAAACACATTTATTTATTTTTTATCAGATAAATTTTTAACAAAAAAAATAGCATTTACCTCCTTTGTTTATTAATGTTTTAGCACCACCAGGAATGATTACTGTCCTACGCTGTCCTGCTGACGATGGCCTATTTAGACATCCTACAGAATGCAGCACTTTCTTTTTGTGTAAAAGAGGAAGATCTTACGAGTATCATTGTCCTGAAGGACTGATATTCGACTACAATGTCAAAAGGTGTGAATACCAAAGAAATGTTAAATGTCCAGGTAAGAAAATAATCTTCGAAATCATTTTATTTGGAGCCTTAACTTTTACTCAAGATTCCAAGTTACATATATTTTTTTCTTTATTTTCAGAGCATTATTTGGACCGGCGAAAACATATCCAAAACTACATGAAAGCAGTCCAGATAAATATTTTTGACTATGTTACATAAAATATTTAGAAAATAATTTTTCAAGGAAGTCTTTCATGTCATTTATAATATCGCTTAAATTAACTGGAATGAAACTGGAAACAAAAATCTCTTAATTTTGAATTAGTCTAAAACATGTTTCCTAAATAAATGTAATGTCTAACGCAGAGCAATTATGCATCCCTTCCTCTTCCCCCTTTGTGTACAAACCTACATCAACTTGACTATTTAAATTATTGTTACTAGTAGTAGTAGTAGTACGACAGGACTATTTCTTTCAATCTGGCATTTTTAGTACGACAGGACTATTTTTTCTATCTGGCATTTTGCGTCGTTACCAATTTATAGTGCTCCACTTCGAAAATGCCTGCCAATATTCAATTTTTCACTTTATCTTAAAACATTGTGTAATCCGTAAACAACTTTTATATTTTATTTTTTTAACTTCCCATCGGTGAGAATCGAACTCACAACCTTCTGCTTCGTAGTTGTGTACTCTGACCACAGAGCCAACGGGTCTTGGCTGAATATTTCCTGATTATTTAGACTAGTGTTTTCAAATATTTTAATTTATTTTTTACACTTCCCATCGGTAAGGATCGAACTCACAACCTTCGGTTTCGTAGTTGTGTCCTCTCACCACAGAGCCAACGGGTCTCGGCTGAACATTTCCTGATTATTTAGCGTAGAGTTTTGAATTTTTTTTTTTTTTTTTTTTTTTTTTTTTTTTCGAAAGCGTGTTAAAATACACGTAGTAGTATAAGTAGTCCTATAAGTAGTCCTGTCGTACTAAATTAAATTCTGTCATAGACAGAATTCCATCCATAGTTTTATTTTTTCTTAGAACATATATATCTAATGCGGAAATTCTAGACCATTCTGTGTCCTCCAAAATCTTCCCCAGTTATAGACGAACACATATGCCGAAATTCATTCTGATGCGATCTCTGTCGGATCACACAGTCTTGGAGGTATGTGTACGTCGGTTGATGATATATGTCCTAGAAGAACAAAGAAGTTCTAGTTACTCAACAAATCGTTACCCAAGAAGCCTAAAGGAAGTTACTAGGACATTGTTCATTTCATTGGCACACTTAAGTGATCGGTCAAGTAATGGGTCAGTATGCAGTGGCAATTACTCGCCCCTGTGAACAGTAAATAACTCGTAGACTTGCCTTTGTCAGATAGGTAAGGACTGTCCAGAGGTTTTTAAGTTCCAAGTACTGGGTGGTTATAATTAAAGTTACTATTTCAAAACGCTATAATTTTAAAACTACCCATCAGAGCGATTCGATATTTTATCAGAGCAATCGTGAGGCAATGAAATTTTGTTTGGCAAAAGAAGAAAAAAAAAAAGTTCCAAAATGTGCTGTTAATTATCTGTAAAGTATTTGTTTCATGAAGCTCCTCTTTTTCTCTTTTCACTATGACTGTTTCCGCTGTAAACGCGTATTCTTGTCTTTTTGCTAAAAAAAAAAAAAAAAAAAAAAAAAATGTAGTAAACTCTTGATGTCTATTGTTTCCTGCTATTCCCTTTATTGTTTCCTGTTTGTTGTTAATTAGAGATTTTAAAAGCCCCCTGTGTTGACATTTCATAATTTTTGAAAATTAAGGAATTGTTCTCGGAAAATTACAGATTTTATAGAAAAAAAATGTTTAATTAAATTTAAAGTTGGGAGTTTTAGCTTTACAATCGCATGATTTGATTTTATTCGGCTTTATTTTTTATTTTTATTTTTTTTTATTTATTTATTGTTATTGTTGTTGTTCAAAGCAATAATTTATTGTATAGCTTTAATGACTAATTAATATGACACTTACACAATAAATAATACTTTACAGTTACCTGTGAGCGATTCATTAACGTTACAAGAATAAATTTAGAGGATTAATGTTGCAGAATTGCTCAAAACAACGTACAAGCATCATGACATTTAATGAATTTATGAAGCTGTTTTAAAACGCTGGTTCCATTTCGATAAACAGAGTCATGCAGGATCATAAAAGAAGTTTTATCATTAAATTATATTAGGTAACATTTTGAAATCAGTAAAAAAAAAAAAAAAAAAAAAAAAAATAGTATGTTGTGGCCACCACAAGACTTTCTTCTATATTTTCCTATACAAATTCCCTCAGTAACAATAAAAAAAAAAAAAAAAAGATTTTTTTCTAATTGTTAAAAGCAAAAAAAAAAAAAAAATCGATAACTTTGTTTTAAATTATCACAGATTTATAGTTCAACCATTCGTTTTACAGGTATTGACAAGACCTTTCGAAAGATGCCCATCTTGAAAATTTACCCCCCATCCCCCAGAGGGAGGAACCGATGCCCCACATTTACAATTTTTTTTTTCCTAGTTAACTACTACTATTATCAACAATTCATATTAATTTTGCAATCACAAGTTTAAAATAACTCTCATTATGTACATCTATACGAAATTTTGTCCTATACTGCCATGTTAAAAGTTTAGACAAAATGCGATCACAGCGCCGCTTGTTGAGCGATAGATCCCCAAATATAATCAGCACCAGTTTATGTCAAGGTTCAACTAAATACCAAGTTTTGTTAAATTTCATTCATTGGTTCTGGAGATACAGTGTCCACAAAAATCATGATACACATAGACACACATTTTCTAAAAACTATTAATTCGTGTTCAGGACATCCCAAAACGTGTAAATCCATCAAAAAACAGAGGTCGAAAATTTTCACGAATCCAATACTTTCTCTATATTACATATAGAAGAAAGTAATAATAATAATAATAATAATATAATTAAAACTTTAATTGTTGCTGGCCTAAAGCAAGAAATGCAAAAATGACTTAAAATAATTCGTGTAAACGCTCTTAAAATCCGTTCTTATGTGTCTTTATATCTCTTATCAGAAAAAGAAAAAAAAAGGAATTTTGCACGATAAAATTGTCTATTTTCGACGTTTAAATTAAATTAAATTTACGTATTTGTCATATACATGTATTTAAGAATGGAGAGGACATTAATTAATAGTATTTAAATACTACTAGAGAGCGGAGATTTCACTATGTACTCCTATTAACCATGATTCCGCATTAAATATTACATTTAATAATGTTAATCATTTATATCGCGACAATACCATGTATAGGAAATTACATTCTTGAATACAAGAAATGTTATTAGGAACAAACTGTTATGCCGGAACAAAATTTCAGTCGAAGGGTAAACTGGTCTTTTATTTCTAAACCATTTATAGAAGCATATGTAGTAGCATATGTAATTATTAACTCTCCCCCCTACCCCATTCTGCAATTACGAAAAACATTTACTAATTCATTCACGTCTTAAAAATTAAAAATAGTTTTAACTAAATCTATCATTTAGGCTAATTTGACTACAATACATTATATATCAACCTTTTATTATTGGGGATGCAGTAGGCCCCTAAAAATACACTGCATAAACAAAAGTATTTAGACACTTTCAAATTTTAATGTTTGGTCGAATATCTAATGAATTACTTGATTGATTCTCTTAGAAATTCAGGGGTGTAAAATGCACTTTATACTATATTTATTTCAATGAAGGTTTTGGTTCAAAGACAAATATGGAACCAGTAACAAAGTAAAGTGAAAATAAAAATTCTTGGCATCACCTTATAAAAAAATATTTAAATGCATTGTGGCGATAGCATGTGATTATGAGACTTCTTTTAATTAATTGTGTTCATTTTTATCTGAATAAGACGTATATACATAGAGATATTAAAAAAGTGTCTTTAAAAAAAATATTTTTTTTTTATTTGTCTTTTTTTTTATTTCCCCATTACAACACGATGGATATTCAAACCAATTAAATACCATTTTTAGAAAACTAGACCATTACTTGTCCCAGACAATTCTACTGTATTCACTTGTATATTTTTTACTTTGATTTTCAGTTTTGTCTTTTAATTTTCAACGAAACGTATTATCCGAAACTTTTTAAAAGTTTCGTTGAACTGTGAAAACATTTAAGATGTAAAGTGCGAGTTGGAGGCGTATGGGAAAGTTCACAATTCTGTACCGAAATATGAATATTTACAGAACGTTAAAAACGCCAATGTAAAAAATTGTTAAGTGTAGATTGCAGTTTCGGTAGCGTAAAGCGTACCGACATCAGTGCAGAAGGACGAAGTGGATTATTGCTTATATAGGTAAGGAAGCGGATTATAGAATCAGAGTAGCAATCAATAAGAATTTAGAAAACTGGTGCTGTAAGCCAATATGAATTTGGGATGAAGAAAGCTACCGAAGCTTTCTTCACCTAAATTTCTTTGGGAAAGCAAAATGAGGTTGAAGTCTAATTGTGCCAAAACGTTGACTTTGTGATTATTTGATATTGATACTACTGGAGGACTGGCTGTTTAACACCGAAAAACAAACCTCATAATTTCACTGGTAATTTTTTTTACGATTTGAGTTGAATGAATGCGCAATTTCAACCAAAGCTTTATTTAATCAGTTGTGAGGAATTCATGGTCTCCATGAATTCAATTCCTCAATCTTAAAGATTTACTTAATTAGATAGTAATAAGAGCTCGAGACAAAGTTAAACAAATAAATAAGAGTTTATTTAACGTTCAATATCATGGAGAGTGTTGGACTAGCTCAATTTTAACTCAAATGACCCAGATAATAACTTCAACAGAGCATAAAATAAAAGGTAATTTATCTCACCAATACTGATCTTGTCGGTTGGATTCCCGAGGTGTGACAGATACTTCTCTTACTTTATGCTACGACACCACGCCTCTCTACCATCACTTAACATATGCATAAAACTATCACCACCAACATTTCTCTTTACTCCACCTCCTCTCACACTAATCCGCTACCATACTCTATCACTACCAATTCACTATTTCCCATCTACCAAAACAATCTTCATCTTATACTATATTCTACAACTTCCTTTCTCTTCATTTCAATCAAAAACCTTTTAAAATCACTTCTCAATCATCTAACTCTCAGCACCTAATTCTTTCATTGCAGCACCATGTCGACATAAAACTTATCCGCCCAAGACTTTCGCCGAGTCACTGGCGACGAAGTGATTTGACAGTCCCAACTTTGGTGATGGTCTATAGTCTCGACCTCACACTGTGATTAAACGCCATCAAGAAATTACAAACAACTGAGAAAGTAATGGGAGTAAAATTCAAGCTAATTAATACGTTATCATTTATTTTATTATATTTCAAATGTTTAAAATTGTTGTTTGTAAGACGTATTCCAGTTAATTTGAGCGGTATTATAATTATGCAAATTACATTATGCCAAACCGACCAGGACGGATTTCAACTCAGCACAAATATTTCAAAATAAAATAAAATTGTTAATTGGTGCTTTGAATTTTTTGTTAAATACTTTATAAGTTATTGTATGATATTTAAAGTTATTTTATTTGCTAAAACTGTTATTGTCATGTATATGAATATTACTTTAAATGTGTAACAATAAAACTGAAGTTTTCTTTTTGTAATCTTGATAAAATAAAGGCTGTTAATTCTGTTCATTTGACTGTTTTTTATTTATTTATTTTGTAGCAATGCCTACCATCGTATTATGAACCAAAACAAACAAAATGGAAAGACTGAACATTACTTTCATAACTTCACTTGGTAGCTTTTGAATAATACCGTTTCTTCCCAATAATCTCAAATTAGTTTTTTCCCCAAAAAAGTCGTTCAAAAAAACTGTTTTCAAATTTTTACGATACTAATTATTGCTTTCTTTTATTTATCGACCTTTCCCCCCAGATTTACGGGGGATTTTAGTTATGTAAAATCTGAGATAGTATAATTAATGCTACCAATCCATTCCTTTTTTTTTTTTTTTTTTTTTTTTTTTAATATTTAAGCAAAATGAATTACATTAATTTTATTTATTTAATGATTTGTTGTGTAATATTCCATTCATACTTTCTAATAAACATACACTGAAGAGCCATTACAATATGAGCACATATTTAATACGAAGAAGGACCATCTTCCGCCTTCAAAACAGCAACACCCGGTGAAGCAATGATTCGACAAACTGTTGCTAGGTGGTAGTCTGAGATATGTGGTACCAGGCACTCACTGAATGGACCTGCAATTCCCACTAATTGTGAGGTGGTAACGTGGCAGCATGAAATCGGTTTTTCTTGAAGAAATACAACTATTCATTTTGATTTATGTCAAGGGAATTTGAAAGCTTGAAATTCACCAAAATATTCCTTGAACCAATCCCCGACGCGATTCAGCCCTAACATGGTGCTAGTGTTGGTTAATGCCCATCACTTTCCAGGAATACCGCTGACATGAAAGGCTAACAACAACTATAACACAGCTAAAACAAGTACAGTATTCTTTAAAAACAAGAACTATTTTATTTATGAGACAAAACTTTAGTTAAAATACATTTTAAAAAACAAAATATACATTTAAAAACATTTAAAATTTAGACGTTTCGAAACCCGTCCAGGTTTCCTCATCACTACAACATAATTTGCAAGCATTACATGAATACACAAGGAATTTATAGAAGTACAGAATATTATGGAGCCAGGGCGCATGCTTCATTAATAGTGTAGAGGTGGCTGGCAGACACTGTAAAAAACTAAGTCAAGTTCTTTGAAATATAGATATCAAGCAAAAAAAAAAAAAAAAAAAAGTCTTACAAAAGCCAACGCACAAAAATAAATTTATTACCTAATAATTATGTGCTGAAAAAGCAAAGAAATTGTTATAAGTGTTTTGATATTTCAAAACTGAGCTAAATAAGTACTAGTTTTTATTATTTTTGCCGTACTTTTATAAAAGGTTTAACGAAAAAAAAAAAAAAAAAAGCATCCATTGTTATTGCAAAGATTAAAGCCGAATGACAACACAAGGGCTTATGCCCATAAGTGGAATGCCCGTTGTGAGGGAGTCTTTGTAAGTAGGCCTAGCTTTATTTTCATAAGTTTTGGAGAATAACACGGTAAACTCCAAATGACTAGATCTAACAGCATGACCTAGAATTGAACCCGTCACTAAATGTCTACCAGCTTTTAGCCTGGATAAAATCCAGCAGCCCTGAGACAATTAGATTGAAATCATAATCATCTGAACAATATTTTTAAGATTTGTAAACGCTTAACACACGTAAAAATTCACTTCTTCCAACTTCCAGTCATAATTCCTAATACATCTGAATAATTTTGAGTGATCATTGTGAAAAACTACGCTGGTTTTGTTTGGGAATATAAGGGCCGAGAGATAGTGCTGCCTTTTCTCATTTTCCGCGATTTTTCCTGATGGCTATATCTCTGCATCTATTGTATAAAATTGCACCAAACAGCATATGTATAACCTTTATTGTAAGGTGCTATGTGGATTAAATTTTTGTGCATCATTAACATTAGTTTGCACTTTTGTATAAAATGATATGAAAGTTAGTTTTGAAATGGATGTGGCATAGTTGTTCAGATCAACTTTTATGTTTGAATGCTGAAATTTAATGCAATTTTTTAGCATTCAAACATATTTTACAGAAACATTTTTAAAAAGTTAACTTAAATCTACAAATTAATATCCAAATATGTTTAAAATTAATCAAACTATAACTATGTACAATCGGGTTAATGGATAAAAATCAGTTAGCAAGGAGCATGTATAAGAAAAAAAAAAAAATATTTTTTTATTAAATTTCCGTTGACTGCTAGAAAACGTAACTTTTTTTTTTTTTTTTTTTTTTTTTTTGAATGCATATGTTATGTGTGCAAATTTTTATAGTAAATATAAGAGAAAATTTTTCAAACAGATTTATGTCATCTATCTGACCCTTCATGTTTTGTTTTACTATTATATTTTATGATTTTTTCATGCAATATCAAAAAAACTTTAATGGCTTCACTCAACTATTTGAATATTTTGCAGTTATCTAGCATTTAACGAAATGTGAACAACTGAATTTATAAATAAATAATCAAAATTGAAAAGCGTAATAGGTTGTTTGACTATTTTCCTCAATTTTGAATATTTGCATTATAGAGAATAATGTATTTAAATTCTTTTGTGCATACCTGTAAAAAGAATATAAATTTTAAGCAAGTATTTTTATTAACGACCATTCTATGAAAAAAATCTACTTTAAATATTCGAAAATTCTACTTCATTAAATTTTTCACATTAATAGGTTTTTTATAAAATATTTTTAACTATCGTTCCTTTACATTACTTTACAGTGTTGCATTGTTAGTTTTCAGAAATTTTTTAAAATGTCATATATGTTTATTGCAAGTTAGATAAAAAATGTGATTTTAAATAATAGTGACCATATTCGAGTACCTTCATAATATATTAGCATTACAGTATATGATCCGTTATCCAGAATGTTCCGAAAACCAGAATGCAAAATGCCAACTACCAAAATATTTAATTATAGTAAAATTTAAATATTAAAGTTATACTATAGCAGTGGTCAGAATTATAGTTTAGCAACCTACTTTCTTTAATGCTATGGTGTTATTCTGAGGAAACAAGGTGAGCACAAAATTGTCCAAATAATTACTGAAAATTTTGCAAATTTAGGTTAGAAAAGGAATTTTTATTGAATTTTTTAATAGATAAACATTAATAACACATACTTCTCAAAGTGTCCAATAGCAGGTGAATTTTATCCTTGAACTCAGGTCGCATGCATGAAGTCCCAATTGTAATAAAATTTAATAGTTTTTATTAATTGCCAATAATTTTAGAATTCATTTCATAAAATATTTAACATTATGTGCTAAAAATATTTGAAACATTTATGAACTATTAGTATCAGAGCAGAGACACATTATAAGTGAAAAAATATCATAGAAATTTTTGCAAAATCCAAATGAAAGGATTTTACTCTCAGGTCTAAAATTAAATTTTATATATGTTTATTTATTTTTCATTTATTATTACTATTATTATTTATAGTTTGAAATTCTAATTAAGAATGTTTTTTTTTTTTTTTTTTTTTTTTTTTTGTGGAAATAATTTATTAAATAATATATAGGTAAAGTGTTTACATATATATTATTCATGTTTATCACTGCTATTTATGAAATTATTTTGTACCATTTTTATACATACAATAAAGTGTTCCGAATTACGGAAAAACCCCTTATCCAGAATATCCCAGGTCCCAAGCTTTCTGGATAACGGATCCTATACTGTATTAACTACTGCAATTACCCAATTACAGAAACATAGTTAATGCTAAATAGATAGGGGACGCTAATGGTAATAATTATGATAAATAATTCTCATTCTACAATTTTTCAAAATTCTGAAAAAAGATTTTAAAATATGGACTGTCCTCGAAATCCGAGGACATATGGTCACTATATTTTAAATAAGTATTATGAAAAAACCCACCAGGGCTTTTTCGGGTCGGCAAAATCAAGCAAAGCTTGAATTAAATACAACTTAACATTATTAGACAGAACTTCAATTAATTTGAGTTCATAGACCGCAACATATAATTATATTGTGTGCTTCTGTAACAGAACTATAAATGCAAAATTCATGAAAATAAATTTGGCTTAATCAAATAAAGTGTTCAATTTGGCTTAATCAAACAAAGTGTTTAGATGCATTAATAAAATATTCTTTTGCCTCGTCACAAACACATGCATCAATACCAAAGGAGACTTCAAAATGCATACGTAGCTCAAAATATCACACTCAAATTAATTTTTTATGATTTCAAAACTTTCCTTAGATGAAATATTTTCAGAAAACAAAAACAGGGAAAAATTGCAACTCTAGAATCAATGAATAAAAATCAAAGAAAATCATTTTAGTTCTATTTTCGAATTAAAAAAAATAATAATAATTTCAGTTGGGATTAACATTTTTTTATGTCCCTTGTCACAATTACATATACCAATTGGAAAATAAAATAATGTTAAATTTTATGTATAAATAATGATCTGTGATACACTACTCCTCCTGATGTAGATGACCATTTTGAAAATTATAAAGAAATAATAAAATATAGTATTTTGACTCTGAGTAGCATTACTAAACTGACCATTTTCTGGGGACAGTATTTATTTTGAAAGGATTTTTTTTTTTAGTTACTAAGAAACTGTAGAAAGTAAATAATTTATCATCGATATTTTATTTTTAATCCTTATTTATTAAGAATGGAAAAATGCATCCACAACTGGATAATTGTAGCAATTTTTAATGCTTTTGCATTATAATGGTACTTACAAAGGAACTCTTTCAAGTGATAATCACCGATTTTCTTCAAAAAATTACAGAATATAGTTTATGTTGCACTTAATTCACTGGTAAAAAAATTAGCTGCTGAATCGCAACAGGAAAGCCGCAAAAAATTATTAAACTTTACGTTTTGAACGCCAAATACGAAAAAAGTCATCGCCAAATCATATTAACCTTCCTTAAATGATGCCAAAGAGCTTAAGTATAGGAGAAAGTATTTTCTATCGCTCTAGGGGTAACTGAAGCAATGAAGCCATCCCTTCTGCGGAGGATAAAAATTAAGATGTCATGTCTCCGGAACATCTCTAAGTGTGAATATAAGGCAGTCTTTAATTTCCCACTGCGTAGCGATAGTGCGACGTTAAAGCCCACCAACACTCAAGATATTTTCTGAAATCTAGAAATTTCTATTTAGAAAAAGTGACGTTATGTTTTATGTTAGATCCAATATTTTCAATTATTTTATGTAATGTTTCAAAACTGCATTTATTTAAAATAATGCAATTTCAATTTCAGAGTTACTTTTACATTACTCCAACTTATATATAATCTGGAGTAAATTAATGTTTGAAGCTCTCGGCATGTGCATTTATATAAATTTGCAGGCGATTTAAAAAATAATCTGATTTATAGGTTGGTTGGCTACGTTTTACGTCGCACTAGTGCTGTGTAATGGGCAATTGGCGACCAATATGAATTATAATATTTGATTGAACATTTAATTATTTGAATAGACAATTGTTGACTAAAATTAATTCTCAAATAAATAAATCAAAATTAAAATATTTAAGATATTTGAGGTTGAGTAGGTTTTAAGTTTTAATTCTCACTACAGCTATGCAAAGGCGACAGTCTGGGACATATTCCTAGAGATGGTCCTTAGATGTGCTACTACAATTTTGATCTTTTACGGAGGGTTTATTTAAAATTGGAAAAATATGTGTATAACTACTACTATATGGCTTCTTATATTTCTTGCAATTTATTTTCTATATGTTTACGAATAATAATATAAAGAATTTTGTAAAAATACGCATTAGAATTTCACAAGGTTGGATGGGTTTCACGTCACACTAGTGCTGCGCAATGAATTTCATAGGGAGTTTTATAGAATTATTAATTGCGAAATCTTGTTGTTTTAAAAATAATTGTTATGCTGAATGCAGACCCTCTGTGGCCGAGTAAATATGTCACCCTTGCTAATCGCATTCAAGTGTAAAAGAATGGGTTCGATTCCCAAGATGACCCAGGGTTTTTTTTTTTTTTTTTTTTTTTTTTTTAAAAAAATCCTGTTATGTTATATCTCTCCTCATCTCGACGAAATTTACAGGGGTATGGGGCGGGGGATATCGAGTCAAACATACAAATCGGATGTATATATTAAAAATAAATAACATACAGTCGGTAACAAAAGTGTCCGAACACTAGCAAAAATTCCTATGTAAAAAAAGTACATTTCGTACAGTTTTATTAAATAAATCCTTGTCGAATCCTATTCTTAGTCAGTGTAAGAACATGATTCAATAAGGATTTCTTTAACAAAACCGTATGAAGTGTACTTTTTTTGCATAGGAATTTTTGCTAGTGTTCGGACACTTGTGTTACCGACTGTACGCAGAATGCAATCATTTATCACATGCAGATGTCACCGGATCATCCTCAGAAGCTCATCGCAAACCGTCGCCAATTGCCCATGGTGCAGTACTAGTGCGACGTTAAACCCAATCAAAAAACAGGTCGAAATTTAGGGTAGAATCATAAATCGTCTTCAATTGCTCATTGCGTAGCTCTAATGAGATACTGGATCCACACAACTCATAGTCTGTTGAGTTGTTTGTTCGTCGAAGGTTGGTACTGCCCAATAAAATGATCTGACTTATAAGAAAAAAATGTGTTCGGATACGAAATACTTTCATTTTAGTTTTAAAAAAAAAATTATAAATAAATAAAAAAAAAAGCTTTGTGTTTTAATATATAATGTTTTATTTTATTTAAATTTATATAAGTCTTGATCATACATTTTTTAAATGTCGTTATTAAAAACTTGGTGTTAATGCTCTTGCAATTGTTATTGACACAGCTTATTTAATTGAAATATTAAATATTATTTAGAATTTCGACTAATTAAATCTCAATCAGGGGCGTAGCGTGAAAATTTGATTGGGGGGGGGGAGATCCGACGTTTGGCGCCCTTTCGTATTCCTCATCTGAAAATGCCACCCACATACTTTCAAGAGAGTTGCAAACAGACGAGAAGGCCTGTGCCCCTCTCGTCGGTTAATACGTACCCCCCCCCCCCCCCCTCTCCTTCGGGGCATTATTTCTAAAATCTGCCAAGAAAAAAAAAAGGGCTGTTTTTTTTTTTTTTTTTTTTTTTTTTTTTTTTTTCCCTTCCATTTAGTAGCTTTTTTTTTTTATACTTCTTTGGAGCATTTAAACTATATTAATTAAAAACGAAGTGTTGAATTACTAAACTAAATACATGAAAAAACCTTTACTGACTTCGTTGCTTGCCGTTAAACTTTTCCACCAAAGTAAAGGTTTTTTTCATGTATTTAGTTTAGTAATTCTTTGGAGCATTCTAAATTTTTTCAGCGAATCTATATATTAATACGCAGACATGAAATTCCTCTTACATTTTTAGCCTATTCAATAAAAGGAAGGGCTTACAAAAGTAGTATCGTTCGAAAGATATGGTTAATGTGCTTTGCAGAAATAAATACATTTATATATATTCTCGTATGAGACTAAACAAAAGCATCTTTCTTAGGACAGTCAGAGTATTGGTTTGAGATAAAGTAGAACAACTAAAAAAGATTTTTCCCCCTTTTCTAACAAGTTTAAAGATATTACATTAGAATTCAGGTAAAACATAAAACTTTCAAAATAAATTTTAAGAAATGAAAGTAGTAACTGTTCCTAAGGAAAGCAACTTTATGTTTTTAGAGTGGATAATACCTAATCTCACCGACAGCCGTGGCCCATGTTACTCTATGGGAAAGTTTGATTTCATGATTACTCATTACATAATGTATATTTAAATTCTGTTTTCACATTTAGAAAATTTACAATCGTTTATTTATTTTTAATGTAATTCTAAGTTCAAAAATCTGAATTTTCAATATGTGCATTTTTCTCTTTTTTTCTTTCTTTTTTTTTTTTAACCACAAAATGAAATATTAAAAATTTATCAGTTTTTGGAAAATGAGTAAGAAAAACATAAGCCTTACACATTTGTTCTGATCTGTCTGGTCTTTCGAAAGAAATTAATTACTTAAAATCTCTTGCTCTTTCTCGAGGCTATAATCACTCTATTATTAATATAAATTCAAGAATCTAAACGTTCTGATACCAAATTGAACGATCACAGTCTCATTCCAGTTGTTTTACCTTTTTATTTATCACTTTCTTTTAAAACTTCTAAAATTCTCTCTCCGTTTGGTTTTAAAGTCATTTAGAAACCCGTCAACAAAATTAAATTATCTTCTCTTAAAGATTCCATTCCTACTGAAAACCGTTCTGGCATTTATTTAGTCTTATGTTCGTTGTGCAATTTAGTTTATATTGATCAAACAAGAAGGTGTTTGAAATATAGAATAAATGATCATCATCGAAATGTTCGTAATGAAGAGATCTCTAAATCTATTGTTTCCCACTGCTGGGCTCATAGTCATCATTTTGATTTTTCTAAAACTAACATAATTTCATCTCCTGTCTTCTCTTCCCATTTGAATATCCATGAAGATTTTTACATATTTAAAAATTCGAAAAATCTTCTTAATGATATTTGTTCCACTTCATTCTTGTCTGATGCTATGAAATTACTCACATTAGTTCAATTTTCCTTTAATTTTGAAATTTTTAGATTTTGTTCCCTTTTTTAATCT
Source organism: Salticus scenicus (assembly GCA_963930645.1). Classification (NCBI taxonomy): domain Eukaryota; kingdom Metazoa; phylum Arthropoda; class Arachnida; order Araneae; family Salticidae; genus Salticus; species Salticus scenicus. The sequence continues at coordinate 117,894,255 of OZ005658.1, read as the reverse complement.
GATTTACTTAGGTATTTATTTGTTTTCTTCTTTTATTTCATAATTATGTAGGGCTGACTGTAGGCTAATTTGGCATGGTGCCCTTTTAAACAGTTTTTAGCACCTTGTGGCCCTTTTTCAACATATTTTAGCACCTTGGCGGCCCTTTAAAAAAAAAAACTGGTATAAAGTAGCCTTTTCTAACATTTTAAATGTTTAGAGGCCTTTACATTCCCCCCCCCCCTGACTTTTAAACTTTCTTAGTAGTTCTTCAGCATTCCTGGAATAACAAATGCATACAGCCTATATATATATACAAGGAAAATTAGTAATTTACTTTTGTTACGTACAAAAATCATAACATAGAACACCGCAAATTATGCAAATAATGCCCCTTTTTATTGAATTCCCCCAGGCGGCCCTTTTATTTTAGAGTCAGCACTATTCTCCTCACACCAGTATTTATGTTTACATTCATCTGTATATATTTTTGCTGCTCACTTAAAACGGTTTTGTGTGTTTCTGCTTTGACTGCAGCACTTGTGCCTACTTTTTTCGCCTGACGAAGGATCGTGTGTTCTTTCGAACCGAAACAATTATTGCAAGTTTATTGAATTTTATGGTGTTTATTCAAAGTTTTGTAATCATTGCTTTTAAACGTGGTGTCTGTGGTGTTTTCTCATTATGAAATTAGGTATTGTTCACTCTTAAGGAAAAAGAAAATCAGTAATTTATTTATTATTATTATTTTACATAATTAAACCAATTAAAAAACGTTTTTCTTTTTTTCCCATATTGTGTGAAAAATATTTTAAGAAATGTAGTAGTCATTGCTAAGGAACGCGACAGAATTACCGCATGCCTTTATGTGGAAGAACAAACTAAAAAAGAGTCCCATTGTCCAAAATTAAATCTTTTTTATACAGAAATTTATATCTTACTTAGGTGTTGGTGTCGGTGTTTGGGAAAAATTCCGAGTGACTGTTCTAGGGTCCTAGGCCTGAGGGGGAATGCCTTCTGTGGAGGTCTTTCTATGGGATCCTAGCCCGTATTTACGCAAGTTTCAGAGAAAACCACGGAAAATTCCGAACGACTAGGCCGACAAGCGCGATCTGGGATCGTACCCGGAAACTCACGTCTACCTGCTTGACAGAAAGATTGTGGATTCAATAATCGAGCCAATTGAAGATTATCTCGAAAGTCAGTCTCTGGTGCACATAAACTCTGTCGTAGCTGCAATATCCTTAATGTTACGTGCAAATAATACCTCTGGAAGATACTGAAGCGGGGGAGCCCTCTTCCGCAGAAGATAAAAATTGTGATGGCTTGTCTTCGGATCGCCACTGGGGCGTTAATCCCAAACCGTCGCCTATTGCCCAATATGTGCCTATTAATGCGACGTTAAATCAGCTTCCTTGCGCTATTTCATGTCACGAAACACTAGTTGAATTCTATAGACTTATAAATATTTCAAAACCCGTAAGCGATGAAACTAAAATAAAAAATTTGCTTAAAGGATCACTTAGAATCAAAAATTGTTAGTGAGAAATCGTTATAACCAAATCAAACCTTATCTAATTTCGTTTTTATACAATAGCCATAACGTACAATAAACTGCTTTTTTTTTTTTTTTTTTTTTTTTTCGAGCTAAGGTCTTGAAAAAACGTAATTTTAAGTCTTTGGAGGTGAGAAAGCGATTGTGCATACTTACGAGTCAGTTGTAAGTATCTGAAATGGGAGAAGGGCGCCGCAGTCGCCACATAGCGTGAATTTGCTAAGGATTGAATTTTCAAGGGTCGTTGCATGGTAAGCGAACATGCTGTTGTAGGTGCCTGAACAGGGAAGGGCGCCGCTCTGCTGGAGTTTGCTGCAAACTTATTCTTAAAGTGTCCTGAATACGATCAAAGTTTACAACAGTCTTTTGCATGGTAAGCGAACAGACTTTTGTGAGTGTTTGAAATGGGAAATCATGCCATAGGCGCTCCCAAACAGGAATTTGTTATAATCAGATTTTTTTAAGGGTCGTGATAACGAAGAGAATTTTCAAGGATAGTTTGCACAGTAGGAAAATTGGTTGTTATACACTTTTAAAAAGGCTGTTTTAGGCGTCTAATTAGTTAAGAGGGCGCCACCTAACGGGAGTTTGCTACAGTCAGACATTTTAATGCGAACTTTTTTTGCTGGTCGGTGAACCAGTTGGTTGCCGAAGGAAGCTTTTGATGCATAAAAATCTTAAGCGTTTTTGGTAACTAACGATAATCAACAAAATTATGATCCACTTTCAAATGAACTTCAAGGCGCAAAACAGCGCCCCAGAAACCTCATTATGCCTTTGAAGGTGCCTGAACAGGGAAGGGCGCCGTTCAGCTGGAGTTTGCTACTCTTAAAGGGTCCCGAATACGATTAGAATTTTCAACTGTCTTTTGTACGGTAAGCGAACAGGCTATTGTAAGTGAACAAAACGGGAACTCATGCCATAGGCGCCCCCAAACAGGAATTCGTTATGATCAGATTTTTTTTAAGCGTCATGAATACATTGAGAATTTTTAAGGTTTGTTTGCACGATAGGAAAACAGGCTGTTTTAGGCGTCTAACTAGTTTAGAGGGCGCCGCAGGCGCCACCAAACGGGAGTTTGCTGCAGTCAGACACACAACTTTTTTGCTGGTCGGTGAACCAGTTGGTCAGCTTGTGATACATAAAACTCTTAAGTGTTTTTGTTAAATAACGATAATTAACAAAATTATGATCCACTTTCAAATGAACTTTAAGTCACAAAACAGCGCCCCCAGAGACTTCAATATGCCGCCCTATTTTTTAAAATATTGGGGGGGGGACTCCCCCCCCTCAAGCTACGCCCCTGATCTCAATCTGGTAAATTATCTGGTTTTTGTTAACTATTCTGAATTCTCAAGTGCTCGACAGCGTATGGAGTTCGTTTGGCTATCAAATAGAAAGAAGAACATCTACATCTATTAAATCTTCATTGCAATGAAATTCCGAAGAAATCAGTCGCCAAACAGGCGCTTTTTTGGAAATATTGCAGACATGCTTGCAATTTTTAATAATTTTTTATAGCTTATCTATTGCGACTCAGCAGCTAATATTTTAGGAAGATGCTATTCATGATTGAATCTTATGCCAGAATTTTTTTCAAGAAAATCGGCGATTATCACTTCAAAGAGTTCCTTTGTTAGATCTGGTCACTGTAAACATTACCCCCCTTCCCCATTATGCGATAAAAAAAAGGCGATTTTCATTTATAGCTGTCTTGCCCAGGACTGTTTTAACCTGAAATGAAACGCAGTTTTTATAATGCGAAAAATGAAAATATAAAACTGAAAGTGACTTAATTTGTAATACAAATAAAATTCTGCATCTGACAGATAAGCTTTTTTTTTTTTTTTTTTCCCAATATAATACACATTTTTTCCCTCCCATGTTAGAGAGAAAAACAACAACAACAAAAAACTCATATTCATCACCTCAAAATCCTACCTTTTTGACTCAGTAAATATATAATATGCCTAACCATTACAGCATTATTTTTAAAATAGTAATCAAATTATATGACGTTTTAATGAAATCTGTCAACTAGCTGAATAGTAAAATTATAGCTGTAAAGCTAGTTTTATTTAAAACCCAACTTTTAATTTAGTTAAATAGTACACTGCTGTTTGTAAAAAATGCAACACCAAGAAGGAATGAGAATATCATAATGATATTTATTGGGCACATACATTATAGAAAGAAGAACAATTGATTAAAATTTCAGAAAATTTGGAGTAACATGTACTGAGAAAACAGTACATAAAGCAGCGACCTCTGTGAGCAATAACAGCACCTATCTGTCTAGGCATTGAATCAAACAGCGATTGGATGACATGTACGGGTAAAGCTCTTCATGAAGCTTCAACACGATGCCACGATTCATCGATCATAGTTACTGGTGAGTGGTGGGGGGCCAGTCGCTTTTCAACGATTAAACAGTCATTTTCATTGGTGAGAGATCAGGAGAATGCGCTGACCAGAGCAACAGTTGAACACATTATGTATTAAGGAAGGTCCGGACTATACTGACAACTTGCGGTCGTGCATTATCCTGCTTAAATGTGGCGCTGCGGAGGACTTGAATATAGAGAGGAGGTGCGGGCGTTTTAACTCACCAAAAATTTAATGACCGCATTTCAGAGTGCCGGGAATGCGAACAAGAAGTAATCGAGACCTGTATCCAGTGGGACCCCATACCATCACTAAATGTGGTGAACAGTGTGACGATGTCGAATCCCAGCTGGCATTGTGCATTATTGACAATGCCGTTAAATACGGATAAGGCAATCTTGATGCTGTAAACAGGATTGTGATTTGTCTGAAAGGCGAATTCACGCCATCCCTGCGTCCAGGTTCGTCATTAATCACACATTAAAGGCGCCCATAACAGTGAGGCAGTTTTGAGGGTAATCAAAATTTTGGTGGCTGCATACTAGGTCACCACCTGGAGTGATGGCATGTGGTACCATTGGATACACGTCTCGATCACCTCTTGTTTTGATTCCCGCCATTCTGAATACCAGCCATTAGATTTCTGACGAGTTAAAGCCCTTCGCTGTGCCCTAAATTCAAGGCCTACGAAACGCAATACTTAAGCAGCACAATGCACGACCGCAAGCTGTAAATATTGTCCGGATCAACCTTGATGCAGGATATGTTCGACTGTTGCTCTGGCCAGTGCGTTCTCCTGATCTTGCACCAATGAAAATGACTGTTTAATCGTTGAAAAGCGACTGGCCCCCACCATTCACCAGTTACTACGATCGATGAATTATGGCATCGTGTTAAACTTCATGAAGTGCTTTACCCGTACATGACATCCAATCGCTGTTTGATTCAATGCCTAGGCAGATAAGTGGAGTTATTGCTCACAGAGGTCACTGCTTTATGTACTGTTTCACAGTACATATTACTCAAAATTTCATGAAATTTTAATCAATTGTTCTTCTTACTATAATGTATGAGCCCAATAAATATCATTATGATATTCGCATTCCTTCATGGTGTTGCATTTTTTACAAACAGCAGTTTATTTTTCTATAAAATCTGCAATTTTCAGTTGGAAGAATGCCAGCCCACAAATTATAAAATGTCAAGACAAGGCTGGTCTTAACTTTAATTAAATATTACTTTTCTTTAAAATCAGTAATTAAGTGAACTAAATTTAGAGATTTTTGGATTGTGAACTTGAATTCATTGTTTTTAGACTTTTTCTTTTATGTCAAACTCCGATAAAAATTTGCAATTCTTTTTATTTTTTTATACTCTAATAATAATAATAATAATAATAAAGATTTATCATTGAATATACGTTTGAAGTTTAAAGACAAAGTTTGCAAATTTGCAAGTGGCCTGAAAAATAAAATAAATAAATAAAAATATATAATGAGTCCCATTTTAAGTAATTTTCTAAAAATCTCTAATTTTCAATTGCATTTAAAGAATTTTTGGTCTGTAAAACCATAATCACTATTTATATTTCATTTTGTAATTTTTATCAAAATCAGTAAAAAATCTTTTTTTTTTTTTTTTAAACTACAATCCAAAAAATTTAACATAAAAATGCTTTATAAACTAACACAATGAAGAATAATAAGCAACTATAATTTCTAATATTGAGATTTGGTACTATAACCAATAACTTTACTTTCAGTTATACCATCTTTCCTCCTCCCCCGGCCTCAAAAAAAAAAAAAAAAAAAAAAAAGAAAAAACTCTACATTTCAAATTATCAGTAGTTAAATATTCTTTCTAATCAGTTTATGTTCATAAAAAATATCTACAAAAAAAAAAAAAAAAAAGCAATAAACACAGAAAAATGACTTATTGAGGAATTCTTTATTTTAATTATGTTCGTACAATATATCAATAATTGTACATATTTCATTAATACAATAGAATAAAAGGTGCAACATTTAATATTGAGATTTTCAAATAATAAATTTCAATGTTTTCTTAATAAACAAATACTTTTCAAAAAAAAATAATAATAATAATAATAATCAAAGCAGTGTTTGGGGACTGCCGATAGAAGTGAAAACTAAGTAACTTGTGAATTGTATCGTCGAGCTATTAGATTATTATTTTTGGTTTGTAAAGAAGTATTTATGATCTGTATTATACGATTCAAAACAATATTTGTAGCTACCCAAATTAAATGAACTAAGCCTTATATTAGGTAAAAATATTGATTACTTATGAAATTATTTTAATTAATAGCTGAGATACAAAAGAAAACCGATTCAGGACTCCTCAAAATATATAAATCAGGTGAAATCTCGAATTCCACTTTCAATAATATAAAAGAACTTTAAAATATCTTTCGAATGATGTATTAAAAATAATTTAATCATAATTATAAATTGAAATATTGAAATTTCAAAATATTACAGCGCCATCTGGCGGTAGAAATTTCTGTAAGCTACTGTTCGATTCCAACTCAACAAAGCTTTCAAATAATGTATTACTTATGAAATTATTTTAATTAGTAGCTGAGATACAAAAGAAAACCCATTCAGGACACCTCAAAACGTGTAAATCAGCTGAAATCTCGAATTCCACTTTCGATAATATAAAAGTACTTTAAAATATCTTTCGAATGATGTATTAAAAATAATTTAATCATAATTAGAATTTGAAATACGCTTATTAGAATAAAATTTAATTTCCAATTAAAATGTAAATTTTTTCCAAAATCGATAAAATTTGAACGTCACTATCCCCTGTGCTGTTAATGGCTCACAGAAAGTTTGAAAGAATTTAGAAGAAAATTGAAGAATTTTGAAATTTGCAATTTTAATTCCTAGTAGAAAAACCACATGATGTCAATTGGTAAAAAATTCGTACAGTTTTATTAAATAAATCCTTGTCGAATCCTATTCTTAGTCAGTGTAAGAACATGATTCAATAAGGATTTCTTTAACAAAACCGTATGAAGTGTACTTTTTTTGCATAGGAATTTTTGCTAGTGTTCGGACACTTGTGTTACCGACTGTACGCAGAATGCAATCATTTATCACATGCAGATGTCACCGGATCATCCTCAGAAGCTCATCGCAAACCGTCGCCAATTGCCCATGGTGCAGTACTAGTGCGACGTTAAACCCAATCAAAAAACAGGTCGAAATTTAGGGTAGAATCATAAATCGTCTTCAATTGCTCATTGCGTAGCTCTAATGAGATACTGGATCCACACAACTCATAGTCTGTTGAGTTGTTTGTTCGTCGAAGGTTGGTACTGCCCAATAAAATGATCTGACTTATAAGAAAAAAATGTGTTCGGATACGAAATACTTTCATTTTAGTTTTAAAAAAAAAATTATAAATAAATAAAAAAAAAAAGCTTTGTGTTTTAATATATAATGTTTTATTTTATTTAAATTTATATAAGTCTTGATCATACATTTTTTAAATGTCGTTATTAAAAACTTGGTGTTAATGCTCTTGCAATTGTTATTGACACAGCTTATTTAATTGAAATATTAAATATTATTTAGAATTTCGACTAATTAAATCTCAATCAGGGGCGTAGCGTGAAAATTTGATTGGGGGGGGAGATCCGACGTTTGGCGCCCTTTCGTATTCCTCATCTGAAAATGCCACCCACATACTTTCAAGAGAGTTGCAAACAGACGAGAAGGCCTGTGCCCCTCTCGTCGGTTAATACGTACCCCCCCCCCCCCTCTCCTTCGGGGCATTATTTCTAAAATCTGCCAAGAAAAAAAAAAAGGGCTGTTTTTTTTTTTTTTTTTTCCCTTCCATTTAGTAGCTTTTTTTTTTTATACTTCTTTGGAGCATTTAAACTATATTAATTAAAAACGAAGTGTTGAATTACTAAACTAAATACATGAAAAAACCTTTACTGACTTCGTTGCTTGCCGTTAAACTTTTCCACCAAAGTAAAGGTTTTTTTCATGTATTTAGTTTAGTAATTCTTTGGAGCATTCTAAATTTTTTCAGCGAATCTATATATTAATACGCAGACATGAAATTCCTCTTACATTTTTAGCCTATTCAATAAAAGGAAGGGCTTACAAAAGTAGTATCGTTCGAAAGATATGGTTAATGTGCTTTGCAGAAATAAATACATTTATATATATTCTCGTATGAGACTAAACAAAAGCATCTTTCTTAGGACAGTCAGAGTATTGGTTTGAGATAAAGTAGAACAACTAAAAAAGATTTTTCCCCCTTTTCTAACAAGTTTAAAGATATTACATTAGAATTCAGGTAAAACATAAAACTTTCAAAATAAATTTTAAGAAATGAAAGTAGTAACTGTTCCTAAGGAAAGCAACTTTATGTTTTTAGAGTGGATAATACCTAATCTCACCGACAGCCGTGGCCCATGTTACTCTATGGGAAAGTTTGATTTCATGATTACTCATTACATAATGTATATTTAAATTCTGTTTTCACATTTAGAAAATTTACAATCGTTTATTTATTTTTAATGTAATTCTAAGTTCAAAAATCTGAATTTTCAATATGTGCATTTTTCTCTTTTTTTCTTTCTTTTTTTTTTTTAACCACAAAATGAAATATTAAAAATTTATCAGTTTTTGGAAAATGAGTAAGAAAAACATAAGCCTTACACATTTGTTCTGATCTGTCTGGTCTTTCGAAAGAAATTAATTACTTAAAATCTCTTGCTCTTTCTCGAGGCTATAATCACTCTATTATTAATATAAATTCAAGAATCTAAACGTTCTGATACCAAATTGAACGATCACAGTCTCATTCCAGTTGTTTTACCTTTTTATTTATCACTTTCTTTTAAAACTTCTAAAATTCTCTCTCCGTTTGGTTTTAAAGTCATTTAGAAACCCGTCAACAAAATTAAATTATCTTCTCTTAAAGATTCCATTCCTACTGAAAACCGTTCTGGCATTTATTTAGTCTTATGTTCGTTGTGCAATTTAGTTTATATTGATCAAACAAGAAGGTGTTTGAAATATAGAATAAATGATCATCATCGAAATGTTCGTAATGAAGAGATCTCTAAATCTATTGTTTCCCACTGCTGGGCTCATAGTCATCATTTTGATTTTTCTAAAACTAACATAATTTCATCTCCTGTCTTCTCTTCCCATTTGAATATCCATGAAGATTTTTACATATTTAAAAATTCGAAAAATCTTCTTAATGATATTTGTTCCACTTCATTCTTGTCTGATGCTATGAAATTACTCACATTAGTTCAATTTTCCTTTAATTTTGAAATTTTTAGATTTTGTTCCCTTTTTTAATCTGATTTACTTAGGTATTTATTTGTTTTCTTCTTTTATTTCATAATTATGTAGGGCTGACTGTAGGCTAATTTGGCATGGTGCCCTTTTAAACAGTTTTTAGCACCTTGTGGCCCTTTTTCAACATATTTTAGCACCTTGGCGGCCCTTTAAAAAAAAAAACTGGTATAAAGTAGCCTTTTCTAACATTTTAAATGTTTAGAGGCCTTTACATTCCCCCCCCCCCCCTGACTTTTAAACTTTCTTAGTAGTTCTTCAGCATTCCTGGAATAACAAATGCATACAGCCTATATATATATACAAGGAAAATTAGTAATTTACTTTTGTTACGTACAAAAATCATAACATAGAACACCGCAAATTATGCAAATAATGCCCCTTTTTATTGAATTCCCCCAGGCGGCCCTTTTATTTTAGAGTCAGCACTATTCTCCTCACACCAGTATTTATGTTTACATTCATCTGTATATATTTTTGCTGCTCACTTAAAACGGTTTTGTGTGTTTCTGCTTTGACTGCAGCACTTGTGCCTACTTTTTTCGCCTGACGAAGGATCGTGTGTTCTTTCGAACCGAAACAATTATTGCAAGTTTATTGAATTTTATGGTGTTAATTCAAAGTTTTGTAATCATTGCTTTTAAACGTGGTGTCTGTGGTGTTTTCTCATTATGAAATTAGGTATTGTTCACTCTTAAGGAAAAAGAAAATCAGTAATTTATTTATTATTATTATTTTACATAATTAAACCAATTAAAAAACGTTTTTCTTTTTTTCCCATATTGTGTGAAAAATATTTTAAGAAATGTAGTAGTCATTGCTAAGGAACGCGACAGAATTACCGCATGCCTTTATGTGGAAGAACAAACTAAAAAAGAGTCCCATTGTCCAAAATTAAATCTTTTTTATACAGAAATTTATATCTTACTTAGGTGTTGGTGTCGGTGTTTGGGAAAAATTCCGAGTGACTGTTCTAGGGTCCTAGGCCTGAGGGGGAATGCCTTCTGTGGAGGTCTTTCTATGGGATCCTAGCCCGTATTTACGCAAGTTTCAGAGAAAACCACGGAAAATTCCGAACGACTAGGCCGACAAGCGCGATCTGGGATCGTACCCGGAAACTCACGTCTACCTGCTTGACAGAAAGATTGTGGATTCAATAATCGAGCCAATTGAAGATTATCTCGAAAGTCAGTCTCTGGTGCACATAAACTCTGTCGTAGCTGCAATATCCTTAATGTTACGTGCAAATAATACCTCTGGAAGATACTGAAGCGGGGGAGCCCTCTTCCGCAGAAGATAAAAATTGTGATGGCTTGTCTTCGGATCGCCACTGGGGCGTTAATCCCAAACCGTCGCCTATTGCCCAATATGTGCCTATTAATGCGACGTTAAATCAGCTTCCTTGCGCTATTTCATGTCACGAAACACTAGTTGAATTCTATAGACTTATAAATATTTCAAAACCCGTAAGCGATGAAACTAAAATAAAAAATTTGCTTAAAGGATCACTTAGAATCAAAAATTGTTAGTGAGAAATCGTTATAACCAAATCAAACCTTATCTAATTTCGTTTTTATACAATAGCCATAACGTACAATAAACTGCTTTTTTTTTTTTTTTTTTTTTTTTTCGAGCTAAGGTCTTGAAAAAACGTAATTTTAAGTCTTTGGAGGTGAGAAAGCGATTGTGCATACTTACGAGTCAGTTGTAAGTATCTGAAATGGGAGAAGGGCGCCGCAGTCGCCACATAGCGTGAATTTGCTAAGGATTGAATTTTCAAGGGTCGTTGCATGGTAAGCGAACATGCTGTTGTAGGTGCCTGAACAGGGAAGGGCGCCGCTCTGCTGGAGTTTGCTGCAAACTTATTCTTAAAGTGTCCTGAATACGATCAAAGTTTACAACAGTCTTTTGCATGGTAAGCGAACAGACTTTTGTGAGTGTTTGAAATGGGAAATCATGCCATAGGCGCTCCCAAACAGGAATTTGTTATAATCAGATTTTTTTAAGGGTCGTGATAACGAAGAGAATTTTCAAGGATAGTTTGCACAGTAGGAAAATTGGTTGTTATACACTTTTAAAAAGGCTGTTTTAGGCGTCTAATTAGTTAAGAGGGCGCCACCTAACGGGAGTTTGCTACAGTCAGACATTTTAATGCGAACTTTTTTTGCTGGTCGGTGAACCAGTTGGTTGCCGAAGGAAGCTTTTGATGCATAAAAATCTTAAGCGTTTTTGGTAACTAACGATAATCAACAAAATTATGATCCACTTTCAAATGAACTTCAAGGCGCAAAACAGCGCCCCAGAAACCTCATTATGCCTTTGAAGGTGCCTGAACAGGGAAGGGCGCCGTTCAGCTGGAGTTTGCTACTCTTAAAGGGTCCCGAATACGATTAGAATTTTCAACTGTCTTTTGTACGGTAAGCGAACAGGCTATTGTAAGTGAACAAAACGGGAACTCATGCCATAGGCGCCCCCAAACAGGAATTCGTTATGATCAGATTTTTTTTAAGCGTCATGAATACATTGAGAATTTTTAAGGTTTGTTTGCACGATAGGAAAACAGGCTGTTTTAGGCGTCTAACTAGTTTAGAGGGCGCCGCAGGCGCCACCAAACGGGAGTTTGCTGCAGTCAGACACACAACTTTTTTGCTGGTCGGTGAACCAGTTGGTCAGCTTGTGATACATAAAACTCTTAAGTGTTTTTGTTAAATAACGATAATTAACAAAATTATGATCCACTTTCAAATGAACTTTAAGTCACAAAACAGCGCCCCCAGAGACTTCAATATGCCGCCCTATTTTTTAAAATATTGGGGGGGGGACTCCCCCCCCTCAAGCTACGCCCCTGATCTCAATCTGGTAAATTATCTGGTTTTTGTTAACTATTCTGAATTCTCAAGTGCTCGACAGCGTATGGAGTTCGTTTGGCTATCAAATAGAAAGAAGAACATCTACATCTATTAAATCTTCATTGCAATGAAATTCCGAAGAAATCAGTCGCCAAACAGGCGCTTTTTTGGAAATATTGCAGACATGCTTGCAATTTTTAATAATTTTTTATAGCTTATCTATTGCGACTCAGCAGCTAATATTTTAGGAAGATGCTATTCATGATTGAATCTTATGCCAGAATTTTTTTCAAGAAAATCGGCGATTATCACTTCAAAGAGTTCCTTTGTTAGATCTGGTCACTGTAAACATTACCCCCCTTCCCCATTATGCGATAAAAAAAAGGCGATTTTCATTTATAGCTGTCTTGCCCAGGACTGTTTTAACCTGAAATGAAACGCAGTTTTTATAATGCGAAAAATGAAAATATAAAACTGAAAGTGACTTAATTTGTAATACAAATAAAATTCTGCATCTGACAGATAAGCTTTTTTTTTTTTTTTTTTTCCCAATATAATACACATTTTTTCCCTCCCATGTTAGAGAGAAAAACAACAACAACAAAAAACTCATATTCATCACCTCAAAATCCTACCTTTTTGACTCAGTAAATATATAATATGCCTAACCATTACAGCATTATTTTTAAAATAGTAATCAAATTATATGACGTTTTAATGAAATCTGTCAACTAGCTGAATAGTAAAATTATAGCTGTAAAGCTAGTTTTATTTAAAACCCAACTTTTAATTTAGTTAAATAGTACACTGCTGTTTGTAAAAAATGCAACACCAAGAAGGAATGAGAATATCATAATGATATTTATTGGGCACATACATTATAGAAAGAAGAACAATTGATTAAAATTTCAGAAAATTTGGAGTAACATGTACTGAGAAAACAGTACATAAAGCAGCGACCTCTGTGAGCAATAACAGCACCTATCTCTCTAGGCATTGAATCAAACAGCGATTGGATGACATGTACGGGTAAAGCTCTTCATGAAGCTTCAACACGATGCCACGATTCATCGATCATAGTTACTGGTGAGTGGTGGGGGGCCAGTCGCTTTTCAACGATTAAACAGTCATTTTCATTGGTGAGAGATCAGGAGAATGCGCTGACCAGAGCAACAGTTGAACACATTATGTATTAAGGAAGGTCCGGACTATACTGACAACTTGCGGTCGTGCATTATCCTGCTTAAATGTGGCGCTGCGGAGGACTTGAATATAGAGAGGAGGTGCGGGCGTTTTAACTCACCAAAAATTTAATGACCGCATTTCAGAGTGCCGGGAATGCGAACAAGAAGTAATCGAGACCTGTATCCAGTGGGACCCCATACCATCACTAAATGTGGTGAACAGTGTGACGATGTCGAATCCCAGCTGGCATTGTGCATTATTGACAATGCCGTTAAATACGGATAAGGCAATCTTGATGCTGTAAACAGGATTGTGATTTGTCTGAAAGGCGAATTCACGCCATCCCTGCGTCCAGGTTCGTCATTAATCACACATTAAAGGCGCCCATAACAGTGAGGCAGTTTTGAGGGTAATCAAAATTTTGGTGGCTGCATACTAGGTCACCACCTGGAGTGATGGCATGTGGTACCATTGGATACACGTCTCGATCACCTCTTGTTTTGATTCCCGCCATTCTGAATACCAGCCATTAGATTTCTGACGAGTTAAAGCCCTTCGCTGTGCCCTAAATTCAAGGCCTACGAAACGCAATACTTAAGCAGCACAATGCACGACCGCAAGCTGTAAATATTGTCCGGATCAACCTTGATGCAGGATATGTTCGACTGTTGCTCTGGCCAGTGCGTTCTCCTGATCTTGCACCAATGAAAATGACTGTTTAATCGTTGAAAAGCGACTGGCCCCCACCATTCACCAGTTACTACGATCGATGAATTATGGCATCGTGTTAAACTTCATGAAGTGCTTTACCCGTACATGACATCCAATCGCTGTTTGATTCAATGCCTAGGCAGATAAGTGGAGTTATTGCTCACAGAGGTCACTGCTTTATGTACTGTTTCACAGTACATATTACTCAAAATTTCATGAAATTTTAATCAATTGTTCTTCTTACTATAATGTATGAGCCCAATAAATATCATTATGATATTCGCATTCCTTCATGGTGTTGCATTTTTTACAAACAGCAGTTTATTTTTCTATAAAATCTGCAATTTTCAGTTGGAAGAATGCCAGCCCACAAATTATAAAATGTCAAGACAAGGCTGGTCTTAACTTTAATTAAATATTACTTTTCTTTAAAATCAGTAATTAAGTGAACTAAATTTAGAGATTTTTGGATTGTGAACTTGAATTCATTGTTTTTAGACTTTTTCTTTTATGTCAAACTCCGATAAAAATTTGCAATTCTTTTTATTTTTTTATACTCTAATAATAATAATAATAATAATAAAGATTTATCATTGAATATACGTTTGAAGTTTAAAGACAAAGTTTGCAAATTTGCAAGTGGCCTGAAAAATAAAATAAATAAATAAAAATATATAATGAGTCCCATTTTAAGTAATTTTCTAAAAATCTCTAATTTTCAATTGCATTTAAAGAATTTTTGGTCTGTAAAACCATAATCACTATTTATATTTCATTTTGTAATTTTTATCAAAATCAGTAAAAAATCTTTTTTTTTTTTTTTTAAACTACAATCCAAAAAATTTAACATAAAAATGCTTTATAAACTAACACAATGAAGAATAATAAGCAACTATAATTTCTAATATTGAGATTTGGTACTATAACCAATAACTTTACTTTCAGTTATACCATCTTTCCTCCTCCCCCGGCCTCAAAAAAAAAAAAAAAAAAAAAAGAAAAAACTCTACATTTCAAATTATCAGTAGTTAAATATTCTTTCTAATCAGTTTATGTTCATAAAAAATATCTACAAAAAAAAAAAAAAAAAAGCAATAAACACAGAAAAATGACTTATTGAGGAATTCTTTATTTTAATTATGTTCGTACAATATATCAATAATTGTACATATTTCATTAATACAATAGAATAAAAGGTGCAACATTTAATATTGAGATTTTCAAATAATAAATTTCAATGTTTTCTTAATAAACAAATACTTTTCAAAAAATAATAATAATAATAATAATAATCAAAGCAGTGTTTGGGGACTGCCGATAGAAGTGAAAACTAAGTAACTTGTGAATTGTATCGTCGAGCTATTAGATTATTATTTTTGGTTTGTAAAGAAGTATTTATGATCTGTATTATACGATTCAAAACAATATTTGTAGCTACCCAAATTAAATGAACTAAGCCTGATATTAGGTAAAAATATTGATTACTTATGAAATTATTTTAATTAATAGCTGAGATACAAAAGAAAACCGATTCAGGACTCCTCAAAATATATAAATCAGGTGAAATCTCGAATTCCACTTTCAATAATATAAAAGAACTTTAAAATATCTTTCGAATGATGTATTAAAAATAATTTAATCATAATTAGAAATTGAAATATTGAAATTTCAAAATATTACAGCGCCATCTGGCGGTAGAAATTTCTGTAAGCTACTGTTCGATTCCAACTCAACAAAGCTTTCAAATAATGTATTACTTATGAAATTATTTTAATTAGTAGCTGAGATACAAAAGAAAACCCATTCAGGACACCTCAAAACGTGTAAATCAGCTGAAATCTCGAATTCCACTTTCGATAATATAAAAGTACTTTAAAATATCTTTCGAATGATGTATTAAAAATAATTTAATCATAATTAGAATTTGAAATACGCTTATTAGAATAAAATTTAATTTCCAATTAAAATGTAAATTTTTTCCAAAATCGATAAAATTTGAACGTCACTATCCCCTGTGCTGTTAATGGCTCACAGAAAGTTTGAAAGAATTTAGAAGAAAATTGAAGAATTTTGAAATTTGCAATTTTAATTCCTAGTAGAAAAACCACATGATGTCAATTGGTAAAAAATATGTTTCTTCCCAACCAGACGGGGTGAATGGTGAATGGGTCGTCATGGTAACGAATGCCTGCAGAATTTCAAAGCGTTCGCTGACGATGGCGCGAGTTCCATGATTTTTGTTCACCCAAAAGTGCTTAACGTGCCTAAAGTAGTTTTCACTCTACAAAAAAAAAAAAAAAAATCTGCAGTGACTCCACTCGACTTTCCGAACATTAGGTTAATAAACAGCTATTTAAAAAAAATAAAGTAAGAGAAATTTTTAAGAAGACAAAAGAGAAAATTGTGATAGGGTTTGTGAGTATTTTCCCTATATAGTATGTTGTTTAACACTACTGCATATCGAATGACTTAAGACTATTGGCCATTATGATGAAGAATTTTTTCACTTGTGACTGCAAAAAATCTATAAATACCTGTAACATGTATATAAACTTTCAACTCAATCAAATTAGTGGTTTAGATGCCATTAGAATTTTAATAATTTGAAGCCACAGGTCATAATAATAAACATTTTTTCTCTGTGTCCCAGTAGCTAAAGTATAAATGGTAGATTCACCAAATTCTACACAGTTTATGTGACAGGGAACTATAACATTTACATAAATTTTTGACTAATTTGAATATGGCACTTTAACTATTTTCAGCCCTTAGACCTTAATGATAAAGAATTTTTGTGTCCCTGAAAAAAAAGTAAGTGCTAAATTAACCAAAAACAATAGAGTTACCTATAACATACGTACCAAACTTTCAGCTCATCTGAACAAAGTATCTAGATGCTATCGTATTCACTTACACCCACATGTATACATATTACCGAAAACCTAGCAAAAATGAATGCAAGAGATCTCAAAATGTATAGATGCACTAGAACATCAAAGTCGAGTTTTTCCCACGATTACAATAATTTTCTTACATATGTATGTTTGCAAAGTAGTAAAATAAATAGTTTTCTTTGCAAGCACACAGTAATATATAATATATATAAATACACTATAATAAATAATATATAATACAATAGCACATAGTAAATAGTATCTTTAAAATTTTTATTATGTTTTTAAAAACTTATAGCTTTTTAAATGACTATTTGAACATTCTAAAATATTCTCATCCACTACCTTTTATAATCAGGGGTTCTTCAATTGAACACCCACTTTATTTGTATACAGCTATCCACTTCACTCTTAGCCCATTTAAATTTTTCAGAAACTTTTTGATGCTCTTGGTAAAATGCAAAAGTTCCATTTCTCATATTTTAAACACATCCATCTTTTGTAAGAAAGGGGAAAAAAAAAAGGAGGCTGATTTTTACTTTCTCTTACCCATAAGGTAGAGAAAGTATTGTTTTAGGCTCAAATTTTCGAACGCGAGATTTTGTTATATTTACACGTTTTGAGGTCCCCTGAATACGAAAATCATGTTTTTAGCAAATGGTCTGTGTGTCTGTGTGTCTGTCTGTTATCAGCATATCTCAAAAACAAATTATGGCAGAAAGTTCAAACTTGGTATTCTAAATGTGTATCATATAGGGATGCTACAGTAAGCTTTTCGTTAAGATCAAGCAAATGGTTCGTGTACAGGGACAATCAAGAGAATTCTAATACATTACGTCTATGGGAGAAATTGCAGGAAAATAGAGTTTAACGTCTATAGACTTCACTAAACCAAATGAAACGAATATATATTTTTTGTAATAGAGACAGTTAACTGGGAAAATTTTTTTGTGTATGTAGGAGCCTCGCCTCCCCCCCTGGGGGGGAAGTCCACCCTCGAGGGGAGTAAATTTTCATGATGGGTATCTTTCAAAAGAGCTCGAAAATACCTTTAAAACGAATGGTTGAACCATCGATCTGCGATAATTTAAAACAAAGTTATCGATTTTTTTTACTTTTAACGAAAAAAAAACTTAGAAAAAAAAATCGTACTTTTTTTTTTTTTTTTTGAGAATAAAATGGACTTTTTTTGGATATTTGGTGTTAAACTACTTCTCTAATATGGAAATCGTCTTCCTTATCATAAAAGATAATTTTTTAAATAATAATTTTAATAAATTATTTTTTAAAAAGAGAAATATTTTTTAATAACCGAATTAAATTCTATATAAATGTAGGTGCATCAATGAAACGGGGGGTTGAGGGGGGCGGTAGCCCCCCTCACACAGAACTAATTATCATATAAAACTCTTCAGAAGCCTAATATGAATTGTTTAACATAGGTTTACATAATAGTACTCGTTATCTTACCTCTTAATCTCCAACCTGTATTTATAGTATTAAATTTCAGGGTAAGAGAAAGTCGTGTGAGTGACACACCAGATTATTTAAATTAGAAAGTTTCTTGAAAATAAACGAAGATGATTTAATGAGTGCATGCTATTATTTTCAAGGACTTTACTGTGAATAACAAACTTCAGTTAGATTTATTTTCATCTTCCTGCTATGAATAGTTTAATTATAATTAGTACAAAATTTACATTCTTACAACTTTTCTTCATTTTAACTAGCAAATTTTACCCACTAGCTGGTAACTATTTTTAAATTAATCACCATATTAAATGAATAATTGTGTTTAATTTCTCCTCGCACATGAATCTCTGCTAAGGTACCCATTATATTAAGCAGCATTTTTCCAAAAAGCACAATGTCAATTCTCAAGACATTGCATTTTGGCTCAAATACATGAACACAGATTTTAATAACATCAATTTCCTTTCATCTGTGTTTCTATAAGGAAACATAACCTAAGTGACATCACATAAAGGAATAAGCTTCCAAATCTGTATTTTTCAGAATTCTTCTTGAACTTTTGGAATGTTTTATGTTTATATGGATTTAAAATATTTTTTTGCTCATAGGTCTTCACCCATCTAGCAGTTGATATCTCTGAATGAACTTTTTTTTTTCAAACTTGCAATGGTAACTAAATCAGAAAAAGAGGCTAATTGTCATTATAAATATTCATTATTGAAAATAAGATTACTTAAAATTTAACTGCGTTTTTTAATCAAAATAATGGAATTTGGGTAATGAAATGTAATTGAATTGTCTATGATAGTTGAATTCAGTGCAAATTCATCAAAGGCATCACTTATTTATTAGTTGAAGGGATAATATCTAAATTACCCATAAATTTTACTTTTTTTTAAATTCTACCTAAATTCAATGTAGATAACAGAAAAATTCATAAGTTTTTGTATTTGAATTATTTACACTATTTAACTATTTTTAATATTATTGTTTTATTCTTTGTTATAATCATTTTCACTTTTTTTTTTTTTTTTTTTTTCAATTTCCTGTTATTCAGCTAAATATTTTTATTATAATTCAATAGTTTGTAACAGTGGTCAAGAAAGAAATTTGCTAAATCTTATACTGATGATCCTTACACAGAATTACATCTATTCTTTTAAAATATACTTTAGGTGTTTTTTTTTTTTTTTTTTTTTTTTTCCCTTTCTAAACACAAGTAAAATTTATTTATTTTTTCAATGCATGGTTGCAATTATGTCTCCCCCCCACCTCCCTTAACACGTTAATCACCACGATAATATTAGAAAAATTTTCACATGGGCCATGGTAACTTTATTAGACAATTTAGTTAAAAATGCGTGTTAAAAATGCGTCAGGCACATATGACTGACATGGCGATTAACGTGTTAATAATTACTCGGCGTATATGATATTCCTTTTAGGGTTATTTCCTAGTTAAAAATGCGTGTTAAAAATGCGTCAGACACATATGACTGACATGGCGATTAACGTGTTAATCACCATTTTCTCATTCATTTCTTATATCCTTCAAACAAAGGATGAAAGTTTTTTTTTATTTATTTATTTATTTCCATAAACTGTTTTAGTTATGACATTAGTTACCTTTATTCCACATATTTTAGCTGTACAAAGTGTGATAAATTTTAAATATTTAAAAGTGTTTTTCAAATACTATTGAATGTGCAGATATCATTCAATTTTGTTCCATATATTTTAAATTGCACAAAATATGATAAATCATTCTCATCAATCTACTGCAGGATTAAGGCCTCTTCTAAGTGATTCTAATTTGGCCTGTTTTCTGCAATTCTTCTCAACTTGCCCTTCAAAACTTCAAAGTTTGATCGTTTCAGTGACAATGTAGTCTCTTCTGCAGTTTTTTCTTATCTCTCGAAATACAAAATAGGATTTTAATAGCCCATCCATCATCATTTCTTCTTTGCAGAGAAGTAAAGAAGTCTTTCAATGCAGAGAAGTAAAAGTGTCAGTTGAATGAAAAATTAGTTCTAGCCTTTCAGAATTTAGAAGATCTTCTAGAAACACACCTGCTAACTGTCTAAGTCACCCACTAGAAAACTCTTCTCGGGGAACCAAATGGCATCAAAATTTAAATGTCTATTACCCGGAGGGCTATAACAAGAATACACCATTGAATGAATGTTAAATTTCAAAATAACGGTTTTGGTCAGTTCAGCACCAGTAGGATGTTGCAAGTTGCTAATAACAGAAGAAGGTGAAGATGTTAAGTGAACGTGTTAAGTGATGAGAAGAAAAGTGAAAATAAACATATTGTGTTGACTCATAATTATATCATCTATAGCACTTTGGGCTAGCAATAAGAATTCATTTACCTGATCTGAAAAAATTATAATGTCATAGATAACGATTTCAAGAACTAATAGCCATCAGGTTCTATTGAATACAAAATGCTTTGGACTACCTACCAGAATAATGCATATCACTAAAAATGTATTTCACGAAATATCTACTATGATAATTATAAAATATCATGATATAAAACCCCCAGAAAATTTGACATAGTGTCATATTCAAATTCCTTTGCTTAGTTGTGTTCCAGAAATATATGTATATTCTTTTAAGTGGAGATGCTTAAGAAATATCGATTTCATAACCACCCGGATGTTAAAGTCTATATATTAATTTGAAACGTATTTTGTCTGTCTCCACTAAATTGAGATAACGGCTAGGTATAAAAATTTAGTTGAGGTGTCTAAAAAAAGGTCTTGGTCTGTAGATGTGTCATCAAAAGAGAAAAATTTAAAAAAGTCGAATGGTTCCCCCATCCCCTGGGGGGCAGGGTTTAAAAACACGTTTGGGAGCTTAACTCAGCTCCAAATTACTTCACGGTGAAGAAATTGTACATGGGGGGACTAGACTCGAATACTAAAAAATCACTTTCTGAGAATTTCGAATTTTCGATTCTAAAGGGGGGAAAAATAGATGGGAGGAGAAGGGGGAAATTAGTTAGAGAGGGAAATCCATTCTAGACCCACACATGTAGCAGCTCATTTTAAAGGTCTTGAAATTTCATGTCGATTGGGGATGTTAGTATACATTATAGTGCACCCCCGGTGGAGAAAAATGGAACTAGGTGATTTTGTTGTAGACCCTATCATGTTACACCTTACTTTAAAGGTCTTGATATTTCCTGACCGTTGGTGATGTTCGTATAGAGCACACTGCACCCCCTGGCAGTGGAAAATGCAACTAAATGATTTTGCAGTTGACACCACCGCATGACACCTTATTCGAAATGTCTTGGAAATTCAAGGCGATCGGTGATGTTCGCTTACAACATACTGCGCCCCCTGGTGTAGGAAAGTTGATTTTGCAGCACGTGCGTAGCATGCGTGCTATACGGTGCCAAAGCTACAGGCAGAGGAAACACAAGTCACACATATGTTTGTCTCAAGGTTAATTTTTGAGAATTTTTTCATGTTATTAGCGGCTCATGTATGCGCTACTGCAGGCACCGGTGTCACAAGGCAGAATTTCGTTCTGTTTGGGGGTATTTTTTTGTTACAGCTGATTAGCTTTTTCGTGATGCTTTCATTTAAAAACAGAAATTCAAACAAAATCGAGTTAAAGATATAAAATCATACACATTTAAGGTTCATTTAAGGTATCATGGGCCCGGGCAACACCAGCCGGGTTCGTTCGGTTCCAGGATAATTTTTTGGAACTTTATTATGTTATTAGCGCCCAGAGTATGCACTGCCGCAGGCACTGGGGTCACTTACAATGCAGAGTTTTGTTCGGTTAGAGGTAATTTTTTTTGTTATAGCTGATTACTTTTTTTGTGAAGCTTTTATTTAAAAATAGAAATTCAAACAAAATCGAATTAAAGATATAAAATCATACAAATTTAAGGCTCATTTAGGGTTATTATCTTGGACCCGGGCAACGGCAGGCCAAGGCACCTATATATGAGAGCAGGCGCATCCGACATATTTGTGCCTATTTTTTTTGTACCCAGGCACGGAATGTACCCAAGCTGCATTACGCTTATCTTACATTAATCCGCCTAATCACTATTTTCTGAAATATTCAACTGAACTACGTTTTCGTTTAATATTTTTGTTTTACACATAAAAACTTGTTAAAATTATATTCTGATTTTAAACGCAAAAGGTTTTAAATAACCTGATATAGTTTCAATACTTTGGAACTCTTTATCAGCGCGGAAGTTTATCTTTCGTTTTTGTCTGCTCACACGCTTCGACCTGTTTACCTCTCTGATATTTTTTTCTTAAAATTGCTTTATTATGGGTGGATGTTCCACTATTAATTGTTCTAACCATTATCGAAAGAAACACAGAATGTTCAAATTCCCTGCTGATCCAACCAGAAGAAGAATTTGGACCATTAATTGTCGACGACACGCTTGGGTACCGGGCCCTAATGCTCAACTTTGCAGTGTAAGTACATTTTATTTTATTTTAAATGTTATGAGTTTCCTTTATACATTTACAAATAATGTTAACATGTACCTAAATTGTTATAGTTTTCATGTTCAGTTGAATAAGTATCATTAAATTGTTTAGAAATCAATTATAAAAATGTTAAGCGTGTGGAGCACTGTTTGTACATATTGGCGACGTTTCATTTATCGCCAAATGCAATTCTTGTTTTGTTTGTTTTGAAATTGTTAAAAGGAAATTTTAAGTTTCGGTTTTATTTTAAATGACTAATGAATTTGAAAATAAGGTTATATAGTGCTGTGAATCCGAAATACTTATAAGAATACATTTTTCTTTCTTTTTCTTCTTTTTAAATAAGTATTAAAATATTTATAGTTCGTTTATAATGATATGTCTGTATATGTATATATGAGTGTATATATACAACATATACATGTGTGTATGTGTCAGTTTTTGAAATATGATAAAAAATGCTATGTCTATTTTATTTGAAAATCAAATTTTAAACAATGATATTCAGCATTTTATTTGCAAATTTACTTATTTCTGATTATTTTTGCAGTATGTTTTCTCTTTAATTACTCTAAAAGACATTAAAAAAAAAAAAAAAAATTCTGGGTGACTCATCTTGCGTCAGACAATTCTCAAACAAAAATTCTCAACAGTAAGCATTTTATTTTTTCTGTCATTAAAAAATTTGAAATAGTGTTTACCTTACACTATTATACAATGAGAAAACTGAATTTGAAGTATGCATGATAAAAAGTTTTAAAATGTTTAGTTAATATTATTTCATGCTAAAGTAAAAATAGCTTTCAAGTCCAAGATTCTTGTTTGTAATAGTAATGATCTTTTCAGTTGTATTACATAACATAAAATTTTATCCTTTTTTCAATATACATACTAAATACTCATTTTCTGAATGCTAAAATTTCATAACTAACACCTTTCAAAATTTCCAGCTATAATCTAATGAGCTTTTTTATGGAAGGTTAAATATTTCATTTATTTATTCTTCCAGCTCCACTCCTTACAATATGCAAACACTAGTTTTGCATAATGATACAAATTTCAAAGTTTTCTTATCAGCGCTACCGACCTAATCTGGCAAATTGTTAGTACCGCCCCCTTTTCTACACCACTTAACTTTTAGAGATTTTGTTTTCTTAATTCATCGTAAATATATTTGGAGAAAAGTACTCTAAAAATTAAGTGGTGTAGAAAAATGGGAGGTACTAACAATTCGCCGGATTAGGTTGGAAGCTCTGGCTTATGTAGAACTGTTTCACTTCTCATAAATTGAGGTTCAAAGAATGTAATTCAACATTAGTTTATCTTTAAAATGTACATCAAATGCAAAAACTTATATAAAAATTGGATTGATATTGCTTACATATGTCTTGTAGTTTTACAAATATTTCATTCTTTTTCTGCCTATTTATTTGCATTTAGTGTAGGTTATATACTATGCCAAAGTCATTTTTACCCCCTCCCACATAAAAAAAAAAAATAAATAAAATAAATTCTTGACAGTTACCAATTTTGTAATGTTTCGTAATTAAAAAATTTCCATTAGTTTTATCTTTTTATACAAGTTTAGTTTATGAAATTTTCATCCACCCAATGCATTAAAAATTTAATATTTAGCTGCTATATGTCAAAAATATTACATAAATTCAGTATTTTGTTAAGACTAGTAGTATAAGACTAGTTTTTATAAATGCATGTCTGTGTTTTTTATGCAATAAAAAATTAATGTCTTTTTAAGAAATAATTCATCAAATTAATAAAATGTAAATTTAAAGTAATTAATGATTATAGTTTTATTCCTTTCTTTTTTTTTTTTTATAAGGTAATGAACAAATAATGCTGCTTTTTTTTTTTTTTTTTTTTTTTTTGGTGTGTGTAGTATAAAAATGAAAAAATTCAAATTGAGAAAAAGCATAATTTTAGCACAAGCATGAAATTTTATATAGCATGTATAAATAAAATAATTTGGTTATTTATTTTGTAGGAGCATTTTGAGGAGAACCAGTTTGAGCCAAACAGAGTTGATAACTGGAAAAAACTGAAACAAGATGCGATTCCTACTTTATTTGACGTGCCAAACCCTCCTCCATCCACTAGACCAACAAGGATTAAGGGAATTGGTAAACCAAAACCTGGATCATTGTTGCAGATTCGAACAAATGTACCACAAGTGAGTACATACATTTTCAGTTGTTAAGGTATGGAATAATCAATACTTTTTAAATTGTGATATTGAAATTATTATGATTTTCCTTTAGAAGTAAGGAGAAGTGTCACACATACACACACACATATATATGTAATGAATACCTTTTCGAATATTGAACAATATATGTGTTGTCAGTGTACTTAAAAAAATTGAAAATATAATAAGCAAAAATAAAATAATAAATAAAATTGTAATTAAAATTTATTTCTTTTTTAATGCTTACTATATATATTTGCATGCTTAACGTTTTAAAATGATTACTGTCTTTTGTAAAGTTTATTATTATTATTTATTTTATATTTTTTTTTAATGCAGTTATAATTCATAAGATTTTAGGGTTCTCATCATAGGTAAAAACTGATTAAGAATTTTTCTCCCTTACTCAGAAATATAAAAATAATTCTGGATTAATGTATAAGCTGGTAATGATATCTGATTTTACAGCTCTTTGGTATAATTTGAATTAAATCACATTTATTTTTTTTTTTTTTTTTTTTTTTTTTTTTGGGGGGGGGGGGGCAGTTATTGTTGAAATAAAATGTAATTTTGCAGCTCACATGCAAAATGTATAATTTTTTTAACCAAGTTTTTTGAGAACTTTAAATAATCAAATTCAACTTTAGTGAAGGGTCCATTTAAATTTGTTGATTTTGTGAAAAGTGAAAAGTTTTCAGATTTAAGATTGTTGATTTTTGAATGACCTGTTTTTGGATACAAAATTTTAGTAAAATTACCCAAGAAGAGTATGCAAAATTCTATCAATGTTAAAATTTCTGTGTATGGGGTGGGGGGAGGCCAGATTCTTACTTTAATGGGAACCTGGTTTGATGAATATCTGCAGAGTTATCAAAATAAATCACAATTTATTTTCTTTTAATAGTTTTTATTTAAAAATTTTCATTAATAAAGTTTTCATTAAATTAAATTTTGCTACCAATTAAAACTGCTTAATTGATTAAACTAATTGAAAACTTAACCAGATATTTATTTTATTTGTACATCATTTTAAAAACATTTAATGAGCTGTAATTTATGTGTAACATTACTAATTTTACCAGGGGAAAAATAAATAAATTTAAATTTCTCTAAAAGAAATATTTTTAGAATTATGAAAAATTTCTAAAATTTAATTCATATAATTCTTTAAAATTTCCCAAAGTTGCTTTTAGCAGGGCTAGTTTTACAATTAGGCGAGTCTAGGAGACCACCTAGAGGTGCAAGAGTTACAGGGCAACAGATGAAAAAGCTCAAGTAAAAATTGTTTTTAACTTAAAAAAAAAAAAAAAAAAAAAAAATTAGCCAAGAGATTTTACAAAACCTAAAAAAGTCTAGTAAATAATAGTCAAAGAACATTTTTGTGTGATTATAAATCACAGCATCATGCAGTATCAAATAATACGTATCGGTGTACAGTAAAATAATAGGAAAAGCAAAAATAAAACATTGTGATTTGTACAAAATTTCTTTCACCTTTGTTGTGCTTTTGAATGCAATGCTATTATAGTAACGTTAAAAACGATTTAAGGTAAGAATTTAGGCTAACATTAACTCGATAATTTAATCAAAACTTTAGCAGGAGCAAAAACACAGAAATTAGTTTTTCTAATAACTATTAAACAGCAATATGTATTTCACTTAATCTGTAAAAATATTATTAAGTACATGTTAGTAATACTGATATTTATTATTGTTTATGATTTTACTGACATTTGTAATAGTAAAATAATTATTTTTAAACATTTTCCAATATAATTAAAAAATGCATGTAACTTGTATTTATTTATCTATCTGTTATGCTCTTTAAATTCTTTTCCAAATAAAATTCAGGGTCGCGATAGCCTGGTCAGTACAGTGCCGATCTCGTAATTGAAAGAGTGTAGGTTCGATACTCGAGCCAGCCAAAGACCGTTGTGCACACTAACAGTGGCTGGTTCGCAAAAAAATCCGTTGTGGTTATAATGTCCCCAGTGACAGAAAATTTTGTAGCTGTCTGCGATAGGTTTTTAAAATTTCATAATTTGAAATTTGCATGTAGTAGTCAGGGGTGAAAATAACTTACACTCAAAAAGCCTGAAAGCTGATAGAGACAATCTGAGGGGGGGGGGGGGAAGCTTAACAACAGTGATGATCTCGTGCAACAATACACAATACAATTTTACTACAGAACAACATAGTATAAACAATTATAAAATAATAAGTTTAACTGATTCAATTAAATATTTCATAGCAATGTTTGGCACAACACAATAAAAATAATTATAAATAATAAAAGTATTAGTTTTAGTTTTGATACAGAAATTTTTATAAGTGAATTTTGAAGTGGAGGAATAGTTTTGGAGCATTTTTAAATGAAATTAGCACTTTTCTACATTTCCGTAGAATCTCAGTAACAGGTAACAGGAAAAAAGAATACACGCATAATGCAGAATATCAAGGGAGATCTAGGCTCCTAGGTCGCCCTTGTTAAGCACTGTTTTGTATGTTCCTACCAATGAGGGGGGGGGGGGGGGGGGGCTCTGGAGTTCTTACCAGTGAGCGTCTAAGACGTCATACATTGGTAGTGCATTGTTGTGAGCGAAAAATGTCTGTAAATTGCAGACAATTCTTTATGACTGCAGACAAAAACTCTCTGAAAGTTGCGAGCAATTGTTTTTTATTAGTACAGACAAAGAGTGTCCGAAAGTTGTGGACTAATTTTTTTATTAGTGCAGACAGAAACTGTCTGCAAGTCGTTTTTCTGTGTCCGCGACTATGTCGCCGTGTCGCGGCGTTTCTGCCTCTGGGGTAATGTCCTCCATGTTTCCATCAAAATTATATCTCTGGGGATCATCGAAGTGGGGGAGAACCATTCACTCTATCAATGATCAAAATTGTGATGGCATGTATCTGGACTATCCTTAGGGGTGTGTTTCAGACAGTCTCCAATTACTCATTGTGCAGTACTAGTGAGACGTTAACCAAACTAATCAAATGCAAATTCTTTTAAGGAGTCTCTCTTTTTATCGTTACTGAAATCTAAAGTTAATGTTATAATAGGGAAATAATCTTTTTTTTTTTTTTTTTTTCAAAGAAGCACTTATAAAACTTTATTACATTGTAGTCATTATATATCGTTATATACATCAATGAAATTTATTTTTAACATCTACCTCCGAGAAAGTGATGATATAATATTCATAGCTTTCTAAAGGATTGCACAGAAACCAGAATTTCTCTCTAAGGGAGGAGAGTGTTAGAATTGAAATTTAGTTGAATTATGTACTTCTAGCTAAATTATACTAGCTGAAACCCATCGAACTTGGCGGTCACTTTATTGACCGAAATGTTTCAAAAAAAGTCGCATCACGATTTAAATGTATTTCAAGTTAAAACATCTAATATAATTTACGACATTTCACTTAAAAAAAGAAATTCGAAAAAATGCTTATAAATAGAAATTAACCTTAAATTTGTATGATTTTATATCTTTGCTCGGTTCCATGATAACAACCCTAAATGAGCCTTAAACTTGTATGATTTTATATTTTTAATTCCATTTTGTTTGAATTTCTATTTTTAAATAAAAGCATTGCAAAAAAAATAATCAGCTGTAACCAGGGTTGGCCAAT
The DNA here is from genome assembly GCA_963930645.1 of Salticus scenicus. Lineage (NCBI taxonomy): Eukaryota > Metazoa > Arthropoda > Arachnida > Araneae > Salticidae > Salticus > Salticus scenicus. The sequence continues at coordinate 117,865,557 of OZ005658.1, read as the reverse complement.
TTTTGCCAAAGTGGAAAAAAACATGGTAAAAACCACGGAAAAAACCGCCCCGGCAAAAATAGTTTTTGCCACAATTTTTGCCAGTGGCAAAAATTACCAGTATTTCAAACAGGGTTTTAAGGATTTTAATATTTAAATCATATTTTTAACAAATTAAAACGAGAGATTTAATTACTCTCTTGATCTGCTGATTCTTATGTAAATCATTAAAATAATGCATTCTAAAATTTCTTTAAAATGAAATTTTTAACATCAACAATTAAGATAGTTTTTTTTCATTTTTAAAAATATTTAAATTACCTATCTAAAAAATATTCTTCAATAATTAATTACTAGAATATTTGTGTTTTTCAATGTATTACATGTTTTTGTTTACAGTAGGGAAAAGTCAATTATTGACTCAGCTGTTCTAAAATTTGCCAGTCAGTCACTGATCATGCATTTTTTGGAATTGAAATGTAAATTTCAAGTAAACTCTCTCTCTCTCTGAATACGTCTTACTTAAGATTTTTTTGCTTCAATAAAATGAAAACATAATTTTGTAATTTTATTTTTATGGTTATAGGTTATGTTCAGGGACTGACAAAGTTTCAATATCTTAGGAGCCAGAAATAGCGAATTATTTCTATGACAATACTCACAGCAAAACTTAATAATATTTCATAATTGTATAATTAATGCAGATCATTCACATATTATTTTACATTGAATAAATGAACTATTCAGTTAAAAATGTAAACTAAGGAAATTTTTAAGAAAATAACTATTTTTTATTTATAAAGATAAAAACAAACTATTGGGAAAAAAAAAAAATCCACAGAAATAAATATTATTTTTACCTTTATTATAATCATCAAATATATTGAGATGGTTTAAGTTTTGGCTTTAAAATACTATTTGTCTATTAATTTTTCAGGACAGAATTCCTTTAAAGAGAATCCATTTGATAAATATCATACTATTTAAACTTTCTCGTTGTAAATTCGAACTTAGTTTGCTTTAGATAGTGTTTATGATGCTTGAATATTGTTTAACACAAAGATGTTGACATGGAAAGTACCAGTATAGTAGTAAGAAGATTTTATCAAATATGGAAATTTATCTTTTATGGAAAAACATCTTTCAAAAACAGAAATAATTGTTAAATTTTTCAGAAACATTAAACTCCATGCTATTCATTCAATACATCAGCAATGTCATCTTTTATACCAAGACAAGAAGGTGGGAGGAAAAACAAAAATATACATTAAAAAAAAAAAAATATTGTAAATGCATGAAATTTTTTTAGTCAGTCTGCCGTAACTGGTCATCAATGGATATTTATAGTCACCCTGGCACCCGGAATTTGTCGGACACTGGTTATATATTATTATTATTAATTAATTAATTATAATTACATTTTAAATTAAAAAATCTTCAAAAATTTTTTTCTTTGAGGTGCCAAAGTGTAAAGGGTGAAAATTGAAAGAGACTGTGTTGTTCTAATTTTTATTTTTCCACTTTTACTAATTTTTTCCATTTTTGCCAATTTTTTCCATTTTTGCCGCTTTTTGCCTGGTTTTTTCCACTTTTTGCCGCTGTCCTGGCAAAAATGCATTTTTGCCGGCAAAAACCCAACCCTGGCTGTAACAAAAAAATTAGATCTAACCGAACGAAACTCTGCATTGTGATCCCGGTGCCTGCGGCAGTGCATAGGCCGGCCGCTAATAATATAAAAAAATTCCAAAAAATTATCCTGGAACCGAACGAACCCGCCTGGTGTTGCCTGGGCCCATGATACCTTAAATGAACCTTAATTTTGTATGATTTTATATCTTTAACTCGATTTTGTTTGAATTTCTGTTTTTTAATGAAAGCACCACGAAAAAAATTATCAGCTGTAACAAAAAAAATACCCCGAACCGAACAAATTCTGCTTTGTGACACCGGTTCCTGCAGTAGCCCATACACGGGCCGCTAATAACACAAAAAAAATTCCCAAAAATTAACCTGGAACCGAAGAAACACGCCTGGCATTGCCCGGGTCCATGATAATATCCCTAAATGACCTTAAATTTGTTGATTTTATATCTTCAATTCGATTTTGTTTGAATTTCTATTTTTAAATAAAAGCATCGCAAAAATAATAATCACATGTAAAAAAAAAAATTTACCTCTAACCGAACGAAACTGTGCATTGTGACCCCGGTGCCTGTGGCAGTGCATGCACCGGGCGCTAATAACATAATAAAATTCCAAAAAATTATCCTGGAACCGAACGAACCTGCCTGTTGTTGCCCTGGCCCATGATATCTTAAATGAACCTTAAATTCATATGATTTTATATCTTTAACTCGATTTTGTTTGAATTTCTGTTTTTAAATGAAAGCATCACAAAAAAAAATAATCAGCTGTAACAAAAAAAATACCCCGAACAGAACGAAATTCTGCCTTGTGATGCCGGTGCCTGCAGTAGCGCTTACACGGGCCGCTAAAAACATGAAAAAATTCTCAAAAATTAACCTTGAGACAAACATACATGTGACTCGTGTTTCCTCTGCCTGTAGCTTCGGCACCGTATAGCAGGCATGCTACACACATGCTGCAAAATCAACTTTTCTCCACCAGGGGGCGCAGTATGTTGTAAGCGAACATCACCGATCGTCTTGAATTTCCAAGACATTTCGAATAAGGTGTCATGCGGTGGTGTCAACTGCAAAATCATTTAGTTGCATTTTCTGCCACCAGGGGGTGCAGTGTGTTCTGTACGAACATCACAAACGGTCAGGAAATACCAAGACCTTTAAAGTAAGGTGTAACATGATAGGGTCTGCAACAAAATTACCTAGTTCCATTTTTCACCACCAGGGGGCACACTATATTGTATACAAACATCCCAAATCGACATGAAATTTCAAGACCTTCAAAATGAGGTACTACATGTGTGGGTCTAGAACGGATTTCCCTCTCTATCTAATTTCCCCCTTCTCCTCCCCTAAATCTATTTTTCCCCTCTTTAGAATCAATAATTCAAAATTCTCAGAAAGTGATTTTTTAGTATTTGAGTCTAGTCCCCCCCATGTACAATTTCTTCACCGTGAAGTAATTTGGAGCTGAGTTAAGCTCACAAATGTGTTTTTAACCCCTGCCCCCCAGGGGGGGGAGAACCGTTCGACTTTTTTTTATTTTTCTCTTTTGATGACACATCTACAGACCAAGACCTTTTTTTAGGCACCTCAACCAAATTTTTATACCTAGCCATTCTCTCAATTTAGTGAAGACAGACAAAATACGTTTCAAATTAATATATAGATTTTAACATCCGGGTGGTTATGAAATCTATATTTCTTAAGCAGCACTACTTAAAAGAATATACCTATATTTCTGGAACACAACTAAGCAAAGGAATTTGAATATAACACTATGTCAAATTTTCTGGGGGTTTTATATCATGATATTTTATAATTATCATAGTAGATATTTCGTGAAATACATTTTTAGTGATATGCATTATTCTGGTAGGTATTCCAAAGCATTTGTATACAATAGAACCTGATGGCTATTAATTCTTGAAATCGTTATTTGTGACATTATAATTTTTTCAGATCAGGTGAATGAATACTTATTGCTAGCCCAAAGTGCTATAGATGATATAATTATGAGTCAACACAATAAGTTTAATTTCACTTTTCTTCTCATCACTTAACACGTTCATGCCGACGAAGGCCACTGGTGGTTCACAGCAAAATTATCTGAACACTAGCAATAATCCTTGTCCAAAAAAAGTACACTTAATACTGCTTTGTTAAATAAATCCTTGTCGAATAAATATCTTAGTCAGTCTAAGAACATGATTCGACAAGGATTTATTTAACAAAACAATTTTAAGTATACTTTTTTGATATCGGAATTATTGGCTAGTGCTCAGATACTTTTAAGAAGAATGCGCCGGCGTGAACGTGTTAAAGAATGAATATTTCATATAAACTTTTTTACTTTCTCTTACCCATAGGGTCGAGAAAGTATTGTTTTAGGGTTAAATTTACAAACGTGAGTTTTCGTTATATTTACATATTCTGAGGTCCCCTGAATACGAAAATCATGTTTTTAGCGAATGGTCTGTGTGTCTGTTATCAGCATATCTCAAGAACAAATTGTAGCAGAAATTACAAACTCGTTATTGTAAATGTGTATCACATAGGACTAAGCTTTTCGTTGCAATGAAGCAAATGGTTCATGTACAGGAACACTCAAATGTATTCAAATACATTACGTCTATGGGAGAAATTGCAGGTAAGTAGAGTTTAACATCTATAGACTGCACTAAACCAAATGAAACGAATACATATTTTTTGTAATAGAGATAGTCAACTGGGAAAAAAATTTTGTGTATGTAGGAGCTTTGCCTATCCCCCCTGGGGGGGGGTCCCCCCTTTCATGATGGGTATCCTTCAAAACAGCTCGCCAATACCTTTATTAAAACGAATGGTTGAACCATCGATCTGCAATAATTTAAAATAAAGTTATTGATTTTTTTTTTTTTTTTTAACCAAAAATTTTTTTTTTTTTTTTTTTTTTTTTTTTCATGTAATATTGAGAATAAATTCAACTTTTTTTTGGATATTTAGTGTTACACTACTTCTCTATTATGGAAATTGTCTACATTATCATAAAAGATAATTTGTTTAAATGATAATTTTAATAAATTATTTTTTAAAAACAGAACTTTTTTTTAATAACCGAATTATCTATAATATGTGTATAAATTGTTTGCTCAGTTTAATAAGGCGTTTAGACTCTATCACATTTCTTAAAATTTGGTCCCATAGACCATAATAATAAAGAATTTTTCTTTGTGTCCCTGTAAAAAAAAACTGTAAGTGCCAGATTCACCAAAATCAATTGGGTTCGTGCTACGGTGACGTACAGCATACGTACCAACTTTCAGCTCATTCGAGCAAAGCATTTAAACGCTAGCATGTTCACTCACACACATACATTAATTTAAAGTAGGGAAAATTGACTCAGGGGACTTCAAAATATATAGAAACATCAAAATCTCAAATTCGGATTTTTGACATGATTACAATACTTTCCTCAGTGTAGTGTTCATATAGTAAAAATTAATCAGCTTGCATATTGTTTTTAACCTAGCTTTCATTTTCAATATGTTCTTGTTCTTTAAATGATTACACAATACACAAAGCTTTTAAACTAATAAACAATAAAAAAATTAAGCTTTTTACTTGCTTCATGTGATGGCTGTAATATATCTTCACTGGGGTCCACTGGCGTAGTTACCGGCATTGGCATTGCTGGAAATCGGATTATGATCTTTTGCTTTTCCACTAGCTCTCTTGAACATGTGGCACCACTACTTGTCCAGTCCTGCTGCCTCGTTGTCATTTCACAAATTAGATTGTTTATTTATTTGCTGTTTATTGGTTTTTTTTTGTTCTTGTTCTGTTTCTGTGTATGTATATGTACAGAATTTTATTTTATTTCTTTATTTTCAGGAATCTGAAATTAATGTATTAAAGAAAAGAATTGCAGAACTGGAAGCAGAAAACAAATCCCTCAGAGAGCAGCTGCAAGAAATTAAAAATCAGCAGTTCACTTTTCTTACACCAGAGCAGAAGCAATTTGCTTTAATTCCGAAGTTTTCAATTGCTAAATGGTCAGATGAAGGTATTCTCAAAGGTTTGAGAATGCACTTTGCCCTTGGAAAATTCGGATATATGTATTTATTAAGCACTGGTTATCCTTGCCCATCATACAGCCCCATTAATCGTAAAATTCAGCACATTGAAATGAGTTTTGGTGTTCTCGAAGATATTATGACCATTTTAAAGGCGAAGGTTGACACCCTGGATGCAAATGACAGATGGTGCTCAATAATAGTCGATGAGATGGAGATTTCAAAAAATAAAGATTACGATGTTTCAAAGAAATGCTTTGTTGACAATGTAACCCTTGGAGCTGATGCTGTAATTGGCAATCACTATACTGTAGTTTTGTTGCGAGGTGTGAAATCAGCTTGGAAGCAAGTAATTGCCCATGAAATTACACGCCATTCAACAGCTGGGGAGCAAATGAAGAATTTAATTGTCAACACAGTTAAAGCTTGCCGTAAGGTAGGCCTTAAGATCAAAGCCATCACCATCTGATATGGGTACCAATAACCAGTCAATGTGGAAAGTTTACGGTATCAAAGTAACAAGAAATGAGATAAGTACTTCTTTCAATCTTGAGGAAGAAGAAAAAATCCATGCTGTAGCTGACATTCCTCATCTTCTTAAAAATTTGCGAAGTGCTTTTCTCTCAAGGGATCTCACATTGCCAACTTCCATCTGTGAGGAACAACATCTGCCAAGCAAATTTGTTGCATCATCATTTATCAAAAATTATGGCTTGATGAAGAGAATGCTGATTCTTGCCTTAGATCTCTTCATCATCTTAATAAAGAGTATCTGTTCCTCACACATTTCAATACAATGAATGTTGCCACAGCAGTACAGCTCTTCAGTATTGCGACTGCAGCAGCAATTGAAAAAGCAGTTTCTTTCAAACTTATGTCTAAAGAGACATTAACTACAGCTTGGTTTGTACGATTAATACATCAGTGGTTTCAAATAATGTCAGCAAGGCACAGAAAAAAGGGCATTATGGTCAGAAATAAGGATTTGAAATTCCAATTTCTGAATGATTTTGTGGATATAATTCAGAATATGCAGTTAGGGAACGGATGGAAACCAGTTCAAACTGGGATTATATTATCAACCCTAAGTGTTATGAATTTGTCCGCAGAAGCATTCAAAGCTGGTTTTTCTTTCTTTCTTTCTGGCCAATTAACTCAAGATGCTCTTGAGAATGTCTTTAGTCAAATTCGGAAGAAATCTGGGTTAAAGCCAACTGCTCTGAAAGCAAAAAGAGCCCTGAAATTAATTTGTATTTCTCAGTTTCTTGCTGACATAAAAGGCTCTAATTATAGCATGACATATGACAAGAATCTTTTAGATGTTTCCTTATTAAATCAAGCCAGACAAGAAAATCAAGATTCATCAACAACCACTTTGCCATCCTCATCGACCCTGTTGCCATCCTCGTCAACAGTACTGCCATCCACGTCAACAGCATTGCAGTCCTTGCAGAGCTCTCCCTTGACAACCTCAGCAAGCACATCAAGAGTATCATCACAGCCACTCACAGCTAGCGAAGAGAATGACGTGTACTATATAGCAGGCGTCACACTTCATAGTATATTAAAACTCAAGCTCTGTGATCAATGTATCCTTTCAGCAAGAACTGCTATTGACTAAACCTGTGCAGATGTCCCAAGGCATCTTACTCTGTTGACCGATTATTCAGATATGGGTGGATTATTGAAGCCTACATCTGGAATATACATAATTTGCCGGGAAGCAGAGAGGGAACTGCAGCACAATAAAAAAATTTGGGTTGATGCTGAAACCCCATTAATAAGATTAATATTGATTCTATAATCAATAGTTGTAGGCATGTTGATATGCCTCAGGTCCAGCTCTAGGCGGTAGGCAACTGCCTACGGCGGCAAAACCAGCTGAACTACAAAAAATAAATAAATAAAATACTTCGATTATTGAATGTAGAAAATAAATAAATAGAAAAAAAATAAGTAAATACATAAACAAATACAAGAATTTACAGGCTTCTCTGCCCATTCCTATAATTGTAAATGCAGACAAGAATAGGCAAACTTGTCAGTTCTGTACAGTATGTATTGTATGCACAGCCGCGATGCGAAAGGAAAAATGCACACTCGCTGATTTAACAAGCTCTTTTTGCCCTCTAATTAAAGAAAGTCAAGAGTTTGCCAATTGTAGGGACTTTTAGCAGTGTTCTTCAGCATGTAGGAACTATTTGGAGGTACCCTTTCTCCCCAGGATATTATCAATATATCCTAAGTATGAAAGAACGTTCTAGGACATCCTCAGCCATTAGATAGGGACATTTTGAGTTGTCCGTAAAAACACGGCAAAATCTGAGTTTGAATTGGTACTCTTACTAAGCCTCTTTGAAAAAATTTATACAAAAATATGATAAATGCAATTATTTACAATTCCGTAACACTTTATATGATATACAAATATGTATACAAAGTAGGGATGAAATGGATATCCGGTAACTATCCGGTATCCGGCCTATCCGGTTGAGTTTTAAATATCCGGTGGGGTACCAGATATCAGCACACCGGATACGGATATCTGGTAATTTCAAGCCATATATCCGACGGATATCCGAAGGAGAAAATTCAAGCTTAAACTCCCATCAGATGAAAATTTTGTGACATTTTTTAAATTTTTTTTAGATGAGTTGTAGCCTAATAATTTTCATAATACAAAAAATGTTTTTTAATCAAAAATATGCATGGAATATATTTGGGTTACTTCATTCTAACGTTTAAAAAAAAAAAAAAATCAATATATTAATTTTTTGGGAAGACATGAATTAATGTTTATTACATTCCTTTAACATTAGCATCTCCATATTTTAACAAATTATGTAAAAAATTGAGAGAAACATATAAACAATACCATTTTCTGGTCTGATTGGATCCAAATAACCCAAAAAGCATGTTAAAATTGAGGGTTCCCTTTGAAAAAAAAATGTCAGTTTTAATATGTATATATTCCTTTTAGCAATAACTAAACTGTTCTAAACTAGGCCTTATTGCTAATCGATCCGCACCAGCTGCATATCTCTAAACTAATTTACGGTGAAATAAGTCGAGAAAGAAGGGGGGGGGGGGTTATGGCTGCACATACGGTGCGGCCCGAATGAATAAAATAGATTTCCAAAGCGGCCCACCAAGTGTCTTGGGTTGGACAGGCCTGATCTATAACATTCCCCCTAATCTTCCCCATACCAATAAAAAGAGCTGTTCATTGTTGTTCCTGAACAAATGATACTTATTCTCTGCAGTCGCAGTGTATATATAACCCTGTTTTCATGTCTTTTGCTAATATGTTGTTAGATTGTTTAGTAATATTGTTAGTCTTGGATGTTAAAGTTGTTATTGTTTCGAGAATGAGTCAAATAATGTGCATTTATTGACTAGAACCTGTTTATTTACAACCCAGTTTTCCATACACAATAAAGCTGTTGTTTTTGTGACCATATATTGATACTAGCAGAAACCTGGCATTACTTGCGCCATCTATCTATTCGATTTGGATTTTTTTTAAACCCTCCAATTTATATAAATTTGCATTTTTAATGGAATATCTTACTAAAGCACCTGAATTTAGAATTCCCTGTTGCGTTGCATAGATATATCCCAAAAAATTAAAATTACTTCAAATAAAAGTACATATTTAAATTTTCAGAAAGTCTGTACTTCACTTTCATTTCATATTGTTCATAAGAAGAAAAAAAAAAAATTCAGTTATTTAAAGTTTTTGATTTTGTACTGCAGAAAAACTTCACTTACTTAAAGAATTTTAATAATTAATGTAAAATTTTCTTTCTTATCTGTACAGATTATAAAAATATAAAATAAGTAAAAAGTATAAATTCATTTTGAATTATTACTTTCTTCTATATTAAATAGAAGGAAGTATTCGATTCGTGAAAATTTTCTTGAACTTCCAGTTTTCGGTGGATTTATGCATTTTGAGGGAACCAAAACACAATTTGACCATTTTTGGAAAATGTCTATCTGACAAAAATTTTGTGCAGTTCAAGAGTTAATGCATAGAATTTCATATAAATTTATACATAGTTACATCTTACCAAAAAAAAAAAAAAAAAAAAAAAAAAAAGTGCCCATCAACTTTTGGTGCAAATCTCTCAACAGATGGCGCTGCTATACTGTGATTTCTCCCATTTAAAGGAAGACTATATCTCAGCGTATACTGTGTATAATTAAAAAAATTAACTAAGTGTGTCACAGGGAGGGCTATTATGAAACATGTTCATTCAATTTTTGTGCATAACGGCCAATAGGTGATGCTGCTATGTTGCAATTTTCCCGTGAATGGGGAAGTTATATCTCAGATTCATTCATGTATAATTGCTAAAAATTTAGTAAGGGAAAGGGTCATTTTTATGAAACACCATGTTGATATAATTTTGGTGCATATTGGTCGATAGGTGGCTATATTAGGTTGCAATTTACTCTGTGAATAGGAAGGCTAAATCTCAACATCTATAAAATTTAAGAGATAAATAAGATAAAAATAATATGAGAATAAAAGTTGGCTTAATTTGGGTGTATATCGACCAACAGGTGACTCAGCTGTTCCTCACTTCTGTGATTCTCCACATGGCTACATCTCAAAATTTTTTGATTAAAATTGCACTAAACTCAATATCTAAAATCTTTATTGTAAGCAACTATAATTATGTTTCTTCTGCATGTTAACCTTTTACAGGCCAATGTTCCCAATTGGGAACATCAAATTAAAACTTATTTAAAAAATTAAATTGCACTAATATTGACTTGAAAAAATTAGCGGACATACTTAAAAGATGACTTGATTTTTTAAAACAGAAACAACATTCCTATCATTAGTTGTCAGAAATGATCCCCAAAATGATCATTTTCATATTTCTTCCCACAGAGTACAAATAAAAAAATGCATAAAAATTTGAAAGTATCTGATGATTCTGAATATCAGTTGGTTTATTTTAAACAGCTCTTATTATCAAAAAGGACATCAAACTTGATAATATTAATCAGATTATACAGTTGGTTCTCCGTTTAACGACTTTCAAGGGACCGTAAAAAATCGTCGTTAAGTAGAGAACGTCCTTAAACAGAATATGTGAAAAAATTATGTTCATAACATTTTCCTTCACACTTTACAGGCTTAGGACTGTTAATATATTTCTCTATATATTGGCGTGTTTAAAAATGTTATGTTTTTTTTAACAATTACTGTACTTTATTTTCAAAAATTACATTAAAAATGGGTACAAAAAATACAATAAATTAACTTTTAAAAAAATCAAAAAGTGTTGATTGCTTCAACTCTGCCCTGATTTTCATTATTCTTTTTTCAAGATTGTCTAAAATATTAAATGTGTCGTCTTCCACATTCGATGAGACAATATAACGTCGGAGAACATCTATAGCCGAAGTTGCCTCTTTGTAAGATGGTGGCGGTATCTTATTTTCCGTTTCTTCAACTTCACTTTCTTCGTCTGACACTATAGTTTCGTTCACTAAATCCTCATAAATTTGTTGTACATTTCTATAGTCTGTTGTTAAGACTGATTCATCACACTGGAAGAAATCTTCAATTGAAATATCCTCAGCTTGAACAACACTTCTCCATTCTTCATGATCATGGGTAATGTCATCTTCATTGATTTCTACATCCATACACTGCAGCTCTACGTCAAGTTCTTTGTGAATGCCGGCATTGCGCAAGCAGTTTTTTTTTTTTTTTATTGTGGATGTTCTTTCCAAGCTGATGTTATCATGTGCATTGCTTCCAAGATTGTAAATTTTCTAATTTTCATGCTGCGAATGATACCCAAGTCTAATGGCTGGGTTCTTTCTGACGCTTGGATGTGGATCCGAAACAGAGTTTTTGTGCTGATTCAACAATTTTTTCTCTGCTTGCTAAAGTGCCTTTGAGAGTAGACTCAAGTAATTCAAATTTTTTTTCAAATTCCACTTTCGTCATTCCAATGCTTTTTTCCCATTCTTCAATAATTTTCACCTTTTCGTGTAGACTGAGATGCTTTCGCTTTGATGCCATAATGTTCGGCTCACTTCGTACTTCAACACAACACACTCGCTAAGTCTCTAAACATAAACACACGCACAAGCAAAGACCACCTTATCGGAATGAATGGGAGGCAACTGCTACAGAAAGTCACATGACAATGGGTTAGGGACAATAGAGTGATTGCACTCCCGCACAGCTCCATTATTCGATTTTCCAAGAAACAGTAACCCCCACCCCTTTTTCTTGTAAACCCTGCAACACTTTTATGATTGCAACATTGCATGTATGAAATAAACTTTCTGTGTTTGTTGAAAGTTATTTTTTTTCTCCTACAGGAAATTTCTCTATTACAGATAAGAGTTTCAAGGGGAAAATAAAGAAAAAATCGTCGTTAAATAGAAACATCGTCGTCTTTAAATAGAAAAATTTTGCGGCAAAAGGGTTAGGGACTGTGAAATATCGTCTTTAAATAGAAATCGTCGTTAAGTAGAGCGTCGTTAAACAGAGAACCAACTGTATTAATAATCTATAATATTAATCTCAATAATTTAAGAATATTAATAATTAATATTAATGGCAATTAATATTTATGTATGTATTTTTTTCCATTTAAATGATTAACATCCCTTAACTAAAGTATTATAAAGTAAATTATGCAAATAACTAATGAAAAATATACCTGGATCTAAATTCGGTCTGTAAAAGGTTAAACAGCATGTAGCGTTGTTATATAGAGAGATATAGAAGAAAGTTTTGTGATGGCCATAACATACTAGTTTGAAGCTTTTAGTTTATTTATTTTTTTTCTTCCTTCTTTCTTTTATGTTTTCTTATAAATGTCTCAAAAGAAAGTATTGGATTCATAAAAATTTTCAACTTCTGGTTTTTGATGGATTCACACATTTTAAGAAGTCCAGAACCTGGTTTGACAAATTAAAAAAAAATGTCTGTGTGTGTTTGACAAAAATTCTGTTCAACTGTACCTCCGTAACTACTGCATACTACAATTACATATAAATTTATGTATAGTTGCACCATGACATAAATCAGTGTCTACCAACTTTTGGTGCAAATGGCTCAACAGGTGGTGCTGCCATACTGCGATTTCTGCAACTTAGAGGAAGGCTATATCTCAGAAACTACTGCACAGAATTTCATATAAATATATATGTACATGTAACTTGGCATATATTAGTGCCTATCAAATTTTGGTGCCAATCGCTCTACAGGTGGTGCAGTTATACAGTGCTTTAAGCAATTTAGGGAAGGCTATATTTTAGGTTCTATTTCATGTAACTACACAAAACTTCATGTTGGAAAGGCATTATGAGAAATTATGCTTGTTCAGTTTGGGTGCATTTGGCCAGTAGGTGGCTCTGCAATACAGAAATTTCCCCCCAAAAGGGGAAGGCTATATCTCTTATTCTATTGTGTACAATTGCATAGAATGTGGTATGTGAGAGAACCAGCCATTGTGAAACATTATTGCGATTTATTTTAGGTGTATATCGACCAACAGGTTGCAATACTGCACTACAATTTACCCAATGAATAGGCTAAGTTAATCCTAACTTCTATGACATATGTGCATGAAACTTGATATATAAGACAACCATTATGAAAGCAAATGTTGACCTTATTTATGTGTATATCAGGCGACAGGTGGAGCTTCTATTAGGATTTTTCACAAGCGTATATCTCAGCATCTGTTGATTAAAATTGCATAAACTCCTTTTGTAAAATATTTATTGTGAGAAGCTATGGTTAAACTTTTATACGATTTAAACCGTAAGTGGTGCTGTTATATAGAATTATGTAGAAGAAAGTTTTGTGATGGCCACAACTTATTAGTTTTCATGTGAAAATAACCCTTCAACTGCGATTATATTAGTAAAATATTTTATTTCATTTTTTTTAATAATAGTATTGTAAAAAATATGTAAATAATAAGTTTTAGTTTTATAATTCTGAACAAAACCTATCTTTTTGTGATAGTGCTTTTCACCAAAAATTGCAAGTGTAGGAATGAGTACGTTAGGCTTAAAATTTTATTCTTCATGGCAATATTGCACAAATAAATAGAATATTAAATAAATATGTTTAAATAAATTATATTTAAAATGTTTTTAAAAGAATAGTATATGAAATATGTTTATATTTTATTCTTTAAAAAAAAAGAAAAAGAAAAGACATATACAACACAACAAAAAACAAAACTAATGCCGGATATCCGTATCCGGCAGCCAGAAGAGCTCCTGATATCCGATATCCGGCAAAATCACTATCCGTTTCATCCCTAATACGTGAGATACAGCGGGGTGAGGGGGGCAGCCCCCCTCAGGAATGTATCTCATTATGTTAATAAGTCGATCGAACCAATATATACTATTATATAATAAGGAATAAATAAAAATGACCTATTGAAAAATGTCTGATGCAAATAGGACGTTGAGGCTCCTGATCTGCAGATCTACTAGTTTAAAATATATGTCCTTGGATTTCGAGGACAGTCCATGTTTTAAAATCTTTTTTCAGAATTTTGAAAAATTGTAGAATGAAAATTATTTATCATAATTATTACCATTAGCGACCCTATCTATTTAGCATTAACTATGCTTCTGTAATTGGGTAATTGTAGTAGTTAATAATGCTAATATATTAAGAAGGTACTCAAATATGGTCACTATAATTTAAAATCACATTTTTATCTAACTTGCAATAAACATATTAATATAAAACAAATATTATATACATTATTATAACATGAACAAAGAATATTCAGAAATATTTGAGGTGCTCAAATTGTTCTATAGAATATATATATATGTAAAAGGAAGAAAAAACAGTGGTTTGTCAATGTAAAGAAAACTAGGTGACTCAAGGAATGGTGTTGGTGTTAGGGATTAAGGCCGATTGACAACACTGGGGTCCTAGGCCTGAGGGGGAGTGCCTTCCGTGGAGGTCTTTCTAAGGGGTCCTAGCCCGTATTTACGCAAGTTTCGGAGGAAACCACGGAAAACTCCGAACGGCTAGGCCGACGAGCGCGACCGGGGATCGAACCCGGCACCTCACGTCTACCAGCTTTGAGCGCAGAACCGCTCGGCCGCTGGTGGGCGACTCAAGGAATGTAAAACATAAATAAAAATGACATTTTTAAAAAATTTTCTGAAAACTAACAATGCAACACCGTAAAGTAATGTAGAGGAACGATAGTTAAAAATATTTTATAAAAAACCTATTAATGTGAAAAATTTAATAAAGTAGAATTTTCGAATATTTAAAGTAGATTTTTTTCCTAGAATGGTCGTTAATAAAAATACTTGCTTAAAATTTATATTCTTTTTACAGGAATGCACAAAAGAATTTAAATACATTATTCTCTATTATGCAAATATTCAAAATTGAGGAAAAATAGTCAAACAACCTATTACGCTTTTCAATTTTGATTATTTATTTATAAATTCAGTTGTTCACATTTCGTTAAACGCTAGATAACTGCAAAATATTCAAATAGTTGAGTGGAGCCATTAAAGATTTTTTCATATTGCATGAAAAAATCATAAAATATAATATTAAAACAAAACATTAAGGGACAGATAGATGATATAAATCTGTTTGAAAATTTTTCTCTTATATTTACTATATAAAAATTTGCACACATAACATATGCATTCAAAAAAAAAAAAGTTAGATTTTTCTAGAAGTCAGCGGAAATTTAATAAAAAAAATATTTTTTTTTTCTTATACATGCTCTTTGCTAACTGATTTTGATTCATTAACCCGATTTTACATAGTTATAGTTCAATTAATTTTAAACATATTTAAATATTAATTTGTAGATTTAAGTTAACTTTTTAAAAATGTTTCTGTAAAATATGTTTGAATGCTAAAAAATTGCATTAAATTTCAGCATTCAAACATAAAAGTTGATCTGAACAACTATGCCACATGCATTTCAAAACTAACTTTCATATCATTTTATATAAAAGTGCAAACTAATGTTTATCATGCACAAAAATTTAATCCACATAGCACCTTACAATAAAGGTTATACATATGCTGTTTGGTGCAATTTTATACAATAGATGCAGAGATATAGCCATCAGGAAAAATCACGGAAAATGAGAAAAAGCACCACTATCTGTCGGCCCTTATATTCCCAAACAAAACCAGCGTAGTTTTTCACAATGATCACTCAAAATTATTCAGATGTATTAGGAATTATGACTGGAAGTTGCAAGAACTGAATTTTTAAGTGTGTTAAGCATTTACAAATCTTTAACATATTGTTCAGATGATTATGATTTCAATCTATTTGTCTCAGGGCTGCTGGATTTTATACAGGCTAAAAGCTGGTAGACATTTAGTGACGGGTTCAATTCTAGGTCATGCTGTTAGATCTAGTCATTTGGAGTTTACCGTGTTATTCTCCAAAACTTATGTAAATAAAGGCTAGGCCTACTTACAAAGACTCCCTCACAACGGGCATTCCATTTATGGGCATAAGCCGTTGTGTAGTCATTCGGCTTTAATCTTTACAATAACAATGGATGCTTTTTTTTTTCTTTAAACCTTTTATAAAAGTACGGCAAAAATAATAAAAACTAGTACTTATTTAGCTCAGTTTTGAAATATCAAAACACTTATAACAATTTCTTTGCTTTTTTAGCACATAATTATTAGGTAATAAATTTATTTTTGTGCATTGGCTTTTGTAAGACTTTTTTTTTTTTTTTTTTGCTTGATATATATATTTTAATGAACTTGACTTAATTTTTTACAGATTTGAATATAGTAAACTCCAGATTATCTGCAGAATAGAGTGGTGCGAATACCATGGATTATAGAAATCGCAGATAAACTGCAAAAAATCTGGAAAAACAGAGACAAAATTAATATATATATATAGTATTCCTTCTCGAAAGCTTGATTGTACAGTATACAAAACATGATGCAGACAATGAAAATATTAACAGTACAATAATTCTTTTTTTTTATTATTGTACTATTGGACGTAAAAAAAATAAATTAAAAAAATTTCTTATGAGAAGACAAATTTCAATCTGTAGGCTAATTTATGCACTAAACTGAACAGTAATAATAATAAAACTTTGAATAAACACCATAAAATGCATGAAACTCACAATTGTTTCAGGTCGAAAGAACACACAACCCCTCGTCAGGCTAACAAAGTAAGCACGAGTGCTGCAGTCAGTTCAGCAACGCACTAATTTCATACAAGTGCTCAGTACTTTAAAGTGCCATTTCTGTGGTGTTTTCTTATTTAATTAAACAGTATTTCACTGCACTGTACAAAAAATAAAACATAGTCCTCTATTTTATTTACTTATTATTATTATTATTTATTTTTGGGGAGGGGAATCAGTTATTTGTTTTTGTTTCTTCTTGAGAAAGCCCACCAGTAGCCAAGCGGTTCTGCACTCAAAGCTGGTAGACGGGAAGTGCCAGGTTCAATCGCAGGGCCCGCTCATCGACCTAGCCATTCGGAATTTTCCGTGGTTTTCTTCGAAACTCGGGGGAATACAAACTAATAGCCCTTAGAAAGACCATCACGGAATGTGTTCCACTTATAGGCCGAGGACCCTAGCTTAGTGAATCAGCCTTAAAAACCCTACAACAACCTTCTTGAAAAATAACTTTTTCCTGATCCTGCATTTTTCTCGCATCCGCGGATAATCAGGAATAGTTTCCGAATAAAAAGAAATAGCACTTTTCATCTTCATTTCCAGTTTTCACAGGAGCAAGAAAGTATTTTGTATATTACAATTAAGGAAGTATTTCATTTAAGAAGGAAAATCCATTGTTTTTTAATTTTTGATTTTTGACAGCTTGACTTCACATAAGGGGGGGGGGGGGCTTTCTAAGGAAGTCTATCCTGTATTTACGTAAATTCGAAGAAAACTCCAAAAGGGTAGGCCAACGAGCGCCACTTGGATTCGAACCCAGCACCTCGAATCTGCCAGCTTAAAGAGAATAATCTGTTGTTCACGTACGGCAAGTACTTAAAGCTATAATATAAAAATATAAACTAGGAAAATTACCACTAATTATCATGTACAGGAATCTGCTAAATATTTCCTATACATTATGGTATGTGAAAAGTATTTTTTTAAAGCATATTTTAATATGTTTGTACAGCATACAATGGAACAAAAATAATATAAATTATTCATAAACAAAAAAACTTTTTCTTTCCTTATGAAATAAAATATTATTAACGTGATTTATTGGTTTACAGGTTTTATTTAAATTTGTTCATTTACTTAATGCAATATAAATGGAAATTGTTCAATGTGACATTTTAGTGCTCTGGGAATTTTCTTTCTTTCTTTTTTTTTACGTGATAAATGATTGCTCAGTTTTGGACTATATACAAGACTACATATTTTTCATAAATTTTTCAATAGAAATAAATCGATAAAAGTGCTTGTGAGTTTTTTTTTTTTTTTTTTCCAGAATAAAAATGAAATATATATTTATAGCCTTGTTACTTTTTGAACAAAATAAAGAACTACAAAAATGCAATCTACTGTACAGTTTTCCCTTGAAAATAAATCCATAAAAATACATTCGAAAGTTTTCTTTTTTAATATATATTTTCTAATAAATTAAAATATATGAATTTCATATTTTTGGATTTGCCTAAATTAAGTTTTTGTACTATATATATCTATATATATATTAAGGTCTCATTACAAAGTAAAAAATATATTTATATGTTAAACGATATAACGGGTTAATGCAGTCGGAAAAAGTTTATAAGTCTCCACGATGAGCATGATTTTTCTTTCTTTTTAAATCTGATTTGTTTTTCAAAAATTTTAATTTACTTTTGTAATTGAATATTTTTGTATTTCAATGCGTGCATGCGTTTAAATTTTCGCAATTCTTAGACAACAATTTACAAATAATATATATAACGTCCACCATTCTATTAAAAATTCTAACACAAAACAATTAATAAGATAGTTTGACTTTTTAAAAGCCAGTTTCTAGATAAATAAATGGATTTAAATTATCTGTTAATTGTTCCTTTTAAACGAATTTTAACTCGATAAAGTGTTTTAAAGAATACAATCTTTCTTTTTCTTTTCTTTTCTATTTATTATTACTATTATTATTATTATTATTTTTCATGCTATATGATGGCTAAGTAAGTTTTGGACTATATATAAGATTACATATTTTTTATAAATTTTTCCAATAGAAATAAATCAATAAAAATGCTTGCAAGATTTTTTTTATTTTTTTATTTCCCATAATAAAAATAAAATATATTTTTGTAGCCTTGTTCAAAAATGCAATCTTATCTACTGTACAGTTTTTACTTGAAAATAAATTCATAAAGATTTTTTCGAAAGTTTTCCTTTTTCATATATATTTTCAAATAAATTAAAATATGAATTTTATGTATTTGGGTTTGTTTAATTTAGGTTTTAGTAATATATATATTAAGGTCTCATTATACAAAGTAAAATGTATTTATATGTTAAACGATATAACGAGTCAGTGCAGTTAGAAAATGTTTATAGCCTACGCAAATCGCAGGATTTTTCTTTCTTTTTAAATCCGATTTATTTTCGAGAAATTTTAATTCACTTAATGTTTTTGTATTTCAGTGCGTACATGGTATGTGTATTAAAATTTTCACAATTCTTACACAATAATTGACAAACAATATTTATATCGTCCACAATTCTATTAGAAATTGTAACACAAAGCAATTAATAAGACAGTTTATTTGATTTTTTTTTAAGCCAGTTTCTAGATAAATTAATGGATAGAAATTATCTGTTAATTGTTCCACTTAAACAAATTTTAACTCAATAAAGTGTTTTAAAGAAAACATATCAAAATGTTATGTATTTCTTTTTTTTTTTGATACATTATTAAAATTAAAATTGTTCTGTATCTTAGGTAAATAAATAAACAAGGCCAAAAATCTTTTGAAGACTGTATCTTGCGGTAAATATTTTTTTTAGTTGTAGTTTTAAATTATGTACAATCTCTTAACGATTTCGCCAAAAACAGCGAATATCCCCAAAGTCAGGATCGCTCTTATACATAGTAAACCTAAAGCCGTGCAGTGTACACAAATATGGAGGACGTTGCGCCGGCCTATCTTTATAGGGGCTTTATGCCAGGTGGGTTTCTTCGGTTCCAGGTTAATTTTGGGGAATTTTTTTGTGTTATTAGTGGCCCATGTATGCGCTACAGCAGGCACCGGCGTCAATAGGCCGAATTTCGTTCGGTTCGGGGTATTTTTTTTTTTTACAGCTGATTATTTTTTTTTGTGATGCTTTTATTAAAAAACAGAAATTCAAACAAAATCGAGTTAAAGATATAAAATCATACAAATTTAAGGTTCATTTAAGGTATCATGGACCCGGGCAACACCAGGCAGGTTCGTTCAGTTACAGGATAATTTTTTGGAATTTTTTTATGTTATTAGCGGCCAGCGTAAGCACTGCCGCAGGCACCGGGGTCACAATGGAGAGTTTTGTTCAGTTAAAAGTAATTTTTTTGTTACAGCTGATTATTTTTTTGCGATGCTTTTGTTAAAAAATAGAAATTCGAACAAAATCAAGTTAAAGATATAAAATCATACAAATTTAAGGTTAATTTCTATTTATAAGCATTTTTACGAATTTCTTTTTTTAAGTGAAATGTCGTAAATTATATTAGATGTTTTAACTTGAAATACATTTAAATAATGATGCAACGATTTTTGAAACATTGCGGTCAATAAAGTGACCGTCGAATTCGACGGGTTTCAGCTAGTATAATTTAGCTAGAAATACATAATTCAACTAAATTTCGATTCTAACACTCTCCTCCCTTAGAGAGAAATTCAGGTTTCTGTGCAATCCTTTAGAAAGCTATGAATATTATATCATCACTTTCTCGGAGGTAGATGTTAAAAATAAATTTCAGTGATGTATATAACGATATATAATGACTATAATGTAATAAAGTTTTATAAGTGCTTCTCTGAAAAAAAAAAGGATTATTTCCCTATTATAACATTAACTTTAGACTCCAGTGACAATAAATAGAGTGACTCCTTAAAAGAATCTGCATTTGATTAGTTGGGTTAACGTCACACTTGTACTGCACAATTTGTCTGAAACACACCCCTAAGGATAGTCCAGATACATGCCATCACAATTTTGATCATCGATAGAGTGAATGGTTCTTCCCCCACTTCGATGACCCCCAGAGATATAATTTGGATGGAAACATGGAGGACATTACCCCAGAGGCAGAAACGCCGCGACACGGCGACATAGTCGCGGACACAGAAAAACGGCTTGCAGACACTTTTTGTCTGCACTAATAAAAAAATTAGTCCACAACTTTCGGACACTCTTTGTCAGTACTAATAAAAAACAATTGCTCGCAACTTTCAGAGAGTTTTTGTCTGCAGTCATAAAGAATTGTCTGCAATTTACTGACATTTTTCGCCCACAGCAATGCGCTACCGATGTATGACGTCTTAGACGCTCACTAGTAGGAACTTTAAAGCCCCCCCCCCATAGGTGCCTTGGTAGGAACATACAAAACAGTGCTTAACAAGGGCGACCTAGAAGCCTAGATCTCCCTTGATAGGCTGCATTATGCGTGTATTCTTTTCTCCTGTTACCGAGATTCTACGGGAATGTAGAAAAGTGCTAATTTCATTTAAAACTGCTCCAAAACTACTCCTCACTCCTCCACTTCAAAATTAACTTATAAAAATTTCTGTATCAAAACTAAAACTAATACTTTTATTATTTATAATTATTTTTATTGTGTTGTGCCAAACATTGCTATGAAATATTTAATTGAATGAGTTAAACTTATTATTTTATAATTGTTTATACTATATTGTTCTGTAGTAAAATTGTATTGTGTATTGTTGCACGAGATCATCACTGTTGTTAAGCTCCCCCCCCCCTCAGATTGTCTCTATCAGCTTTCAGGCTTTTTGAGCGTAAGCTATCTTCACCCCTGACTACATGCAAATTTCACAGACAGATTATGAAATTTTAAAAACCTGTTGCTGACAGCTACAAAATTTTCTGTCACTCGGGACATTACAACCACAACGGATTTTTTTGCGAACCAGCCACTGTTAGTGTGCACAACAGTGTTTGGCTGGCTCGAGTATCAAACCTGCACTCTTTCAATTACGAGATCAGCACTGTACTGACCGGGCTATCACGACCCTGAATTTATATTTGGAAAAGAATTTAAATATCATAACAGATAGATAAATAAATACAAGTTATATGCAATTTTAATTATATTGGAAAATGTTTAAAAATAATTATTTTACTATTACAAATGTCAGTAAAATCAGAAACAATAATAAATATCAGTATTACTAACATGTACTTAATAATATTTTTACAAATTAAGTGAAATACATATTGCTGTTTAATAGTTATTAGAAAAACTAATTTCTGTGTTTTTGCTCCTGCTAAAGTTTTGATTAAATTCTAGAGTTAAAGTTAGCCTAAATTCTTACTTTAAATCGTTTTTAATATCACTATAATAGCACTGCATTCAAAAGCACAACAAAGGTGAAAGAAATTTTGTACAAATCACAATGTTTTTTTTTTGCCTTTCCTATTATTTTACTGTACACCGATACGTATTATTTGATACTGCATGGTGTTGTGATTTATAATCACACAAAAATGTTCTTTGACTATTATTTAATAGACTTTTTTAGGTTTTGTAAAATCTCTTGGCTAAAAAGTTTTTTTTTTTTTTTTAAGTTAAAAAACAAATTTTATTTGAGCTTCTTCATCTTCTGCCCTGTAACTCTTGCACCCCTAGGTGGTCGCCTAAGCTCGCCTAATTGTAAAACTAGCCCCCTAAAAGCAACTTTGGGAAATTTTAAAGAATTATATGAATTAAATTTGAGAATTTTTTGATAATTCTAAAAGTATTTCTTTTAGAGAAATTTAAATTTATTTATTTTTCCCCTGGTAAAATTAGTAATGTTACACATAAATTACAGCTCATTAAATGTTTTTAAAATGATGTACAAATAAAATAAATATCTGGTTAAATTTTCAATTAGTTTAATCAATTAAGCAGTTTTAATTGTAGCAAAATTTAATTTAATGAAAACTTTATTAATGAAATTTTTTAAATAAAAACAAAAACTAGTAAAAGAAAATAAATTGTGATTTATTTTGATAACTCTGCAGATATTCATCAAACCAGGTTACCATTAAAGTAAGAATCTGGCCTCCCCCCACCCCATACACACAAATTTTAACATTGATAGAATTTTGCATACTCTTCTTGGGTAATTTTACTAAAATTTTTGTATCTAAAAACAGGTCATTCAAAAATCAACAATCTTAAAATTGAAAACTTTTCACTTTTCACAAAAACCAACAAATTTAAATGGACCCTTCACTAAAGTTGAATTTGATTATTTAAAGTTCTCAAAAAACTTGGTTAAGAAAATTATACATTTTGCTTACGAGCTTCAAAATTACATTTTATTTCAACAATAACTGACACCCCCCACCCCCCCCCCCCCCCAAAAAAAAAAAAAAACTTATTTAAGTAATTAAATGTGATTTAATTCAAATTATACCAAAGAGCTGTAAAATCAGATATCATTAGCAGTTTACATTAATCCAGAATTATTTTTATATTTCTGTTCTCAGATTCATCTTAAAAATCTCACTTTATTTCTGAGTAAGGGAGAAAAATTCTTAATCAGTTTTTACCTATGATGAGAACCCTAAAATCTTATGAATTATAACTGCATTAAAAAATAAATAAATAAATAATAGTAATAAACTTTACAAAAGACAGTAATTATTTTAAAACGTTAAGCATGCAAATATATATAGTAAGTATAAAAAAAAGAAATAAATGTTAATTACAATTTTATTTATTATTTTATTTTTGCTTATTATATTTTTAATTTTTTTAAATACACTGACAACACATCTATTGTTCAATATTCGAAACGGTATTCATTGCATATATATGTGTGTGTGTGTGTGTGACACTTCTCCTTACTTTTAAAGGAAAATCATAATTATTTCAATATCACAATTTAAAAAGTATTGATTATTCCATATCTTAACTGAAAATGTATGTACTCACTTGTGGCACTTTTGTTCGAATCTGCAACAATGATCCAGGTTTTGGTTTACCAATTCCCTTAATCCTTGTTGGTCCTACGGATGGAGGAGGGTTTGGCACGTCAAATAATGTAGGAATTGCATCTTGTTTCAGTTTTTTCCAGTTATCAACTCTGTTTGGCTCAAACTGGTTCTCCTCAAAATGCTCCTACAAAATAAATATCCAAACTATTTTATTTATACATACTATATAAAATTTCATGCTTGTGCTAAAATTATGCTTTTTCTCAATTTGAATTTTTTCATTTTGTTCATACTACACACACACAAAAAAAAGCAGCATTATTTGTTCATTACCTTAGAAATATAAAAAAAAATAAAAACTATAATTATTAATTACTTTAAATTTACATTTTATTAATTTGATGAATTCCTTAACAAAGACATTAATTTTTTATTGCATTAAAACAAAGACATGCATTTATAAAAACTAGTCTCATACTACTAGTCAACAAAATACTCAATTTGTGTAATATTTTTGACATATAGCAGCTAAATAATAAATTTTTAATGCATTGGGTGGATAAAAATTTCATAAACTAAACTTGTATAAAAAGATGAAATGTCGCTTTTTAAGCATTTAATCATGGATTCTTGGTCATTTTATGGTAGACATGGGTCGACGTTTTAATTAATATCTCCGCTAATTAGGGTCGCATCGCTTAGCGAATTATAGCGATGTCGAGATGAAGAAATTCTGCTTCTGTCGACACCGGTTTCAAGGCGCTGCGACCATTCGCCGGAGCTTTAGCGCTTACAAGGCATTTCTCACAGACAGACAGACAGATGCACACAGATTTTAATAATATAAGGAGATTTTTGACATATAGCAGCTAAATAATAAATTTTTAATGCATTGGGTGGATAAAAATTTCATAAACGAAACTTGTATAAAAAGATAAAACTAATGGAAATTTTTTAATTACAAAACATTACAAAATTGGTAACTGTCAAGAGTTTTTTTTTTTTTTTTTTAATGTGGGAGGGGGTAAAAATAACTTTTGCATAGTATATAACCTACACTAAATGCAAATAAATACACAGAAAAAGAATGAAATATTTTGTAAAACTACAAGACATATGTAAGCAATATCAATCCAATTTTTATCTAAGTTTTTGCATTTGATGTACATTTTAAAGATAAACTAATGTTGAATTACATTCTTTGAACCTCAGTTTATGAGAAGTGAAACAGTTCTATGTAAGAGAATTCTGAAATTTGCATCATTATGCTAAACTAGTGTTTGCATATCATAAGGAGTGGAGCTGGAAGAATAAATAAATGAAATATTAACCTTCCATAAAAAAGCCCATTAGATTATAGCTGGAAATTTTGGAAGGTGTTAGTTATGAAATTTTAGCATTCAGAAAATGAGTATTTGGTATGTATATTGAAAAAAGGATAAATTTTTTTTTTGTAATACAACTGAAAAGATCATTACTATTACAAACAAGAATCTTGGACTTGAAAGCTATTTTTACTTTAGCATGAAATAATATTAACTAAACAAAACATTTTAAAACTTTTTATCATGCATACTTCTAATTCAGTTTTCTCATTGTATAATAGTGTAAGGTAAACACTATTTCAAATTTTTTAATGACAGAAAAAATAAAATGCTTGCTGTTGAGAATTTTTCAACATTGTCTGATGCAAGATCAGTCACCCAGAATTTTTTTTTTTTAAATATCTTTTAGAGTAATTAAAGAGAAAACATAATGCAAAAATAATCAGAAATAAGTAATTTTTGCAAATAAAATGCTGAATAACATTGTTTAAAATTTGATTTTCAAATAAAACAGACATAGCATTTTTTATCATATTTCAAAAACTGACACATACACACATGTATATGTATACATATATACACTCAAATATACATATACAGACATATCATTATAAACAAACTATAAATATTTTAATACTATTTAAAAAGAAGAAAAAGAAAGAAAAATGTGTTCTTATAAGTATTTCGGATTCACAGCACTATATAACCTTATTTTCAAATTCATTAGTCATTTTAAAATAAAACCGAAACTTAAAATTTCCTTTTAACAATTTCAAAACAAACAAAACAAGAATTGCATTTGGCGATAAATGAAACGTCGCCAATATGTACAGTGTTCCACACTCTTAAGATTTCTATAATTGGTTTCTAAACAATTTAATGATACTTATTCAACTGAACATGAAAACTATAACAATTTAGGTACATGTTAACATTATTTGTAAATGTATAAAGGAAACTCATAACATTTAAAATAAAATAAAATGTACTTACACTGCAAAGTTGAGCATTAGGGCCCGGTACCCAAGCGTGTCGTCGACAATTAATGGTCCAAATTCTTCTTCTGGTTGGATCAGCAGGGAATTTGAACATTCTGTGTTTCTTTCGAGAATGGTTAGAACAATTAATAGCGGAACATCCACCCATAATAAAGCAATTTTAAGAAAAAAATAATATCAAAGAGGTAAACAGATCGAAACGTGCGAGCAGACAACAACGAAAGATAAACTTCCGTCTTCCGCGCCGATAAAGAGTTCAGTGTTGCCAACTCCAAAAAAATTAAGTCCCTAAATTCAAGTTTAAAATCCCCTAAAAGTCCCTAAATTTTTTGTAAAAATCCCCTAAAAAAGTCCCCAAATTTTTAGCTCTATAATTTAAGGCAACCAAATTTTTGAAACCGTGTGAAAGGCAAAGTGTGGTCAAATTAGTGGGGTGACTCTAATTTCAGATTAAGAAATGGAGACGAAAGCAATATTTTAAACGAGTGGCAATCATCACAATAAATTATAAATTTCGACAAAAGCTTTACATAGAAATCTAGTTCATGTGAGAAGGGGAAAAAAAAGAAAAATACTACCAAAAGTGGGGACCAGGGGCGTAGCTAAAGGGGAGGGAGGGGGGAGTCTCCCCCCCCACAATGTTTTAAAAAATAGGGCGGCATATTGAAGTTTCTGGGGGTGCTGTTTTGCAACTTAAAGTTCATTTGAAAGTGGATCCAGGGACGTATCCAGAGGGGGGGCTCTGGGGGCTCAAGCCCCCCCCGAAATTTTCCGAGATAACTTTTTTCATGTTCTACTGACCAGAAAAAAAAAATGTAAAAAAATGAATTTTTTCTCCACAATATGTTTTTTTTTTTGTTGTTGTTGTTAATTTGTTTGCTTGTGAAACCTTATTTATCAGCAATTTTCTGTCTTGTAAAGTCCAAATTGCCGAAATGCATATTAGCTTTTTGTAAAAAACACTAAAAAGAGAACTTTATGATACTTATTGTTGAACCCTGTAATGTGTCTCCTTTCTCTTGCCAGAAATAGCATTTTAATTCCTTCCTTTGAGACAAAAGATTCGTCATTAACAAAGATCACAGTTGCAAATGGAACTTCTGGTTTTGTCAGTTATGCACGTAGTATACCTTCCATTCCTTCCTTCCTTCATTCCTTTCTAACATAAATAAACAGCCAATATAAAATCTACTTTACAGAAAGACATGTGATGAAAGGTAGGCCTTAAAAAGCCAACACGTTATGTAAACATCTTTGTTACGATCATCATAAAGCAGAGATATCTGAGTCTGATGTAGAACGGGATGATGGGCCATCGCTTCACCGGTAACTTTCCAAATGATAACCAATAATGACGTGCAGCCACAGTTGAAGATACGCTGTGTCACATGAGACACCTGGTTGATACACACCCTAGGTACATTTAGAAACGCTAGATAGTTCGATACGTATGCCATGCCAGAAGATTTTCAACAACTACAACGCATATAACCATGGCCCCAGCCCCAGGGTCTGTAGAAGACACGATAAACGGTAAGCCATATAAGAAGACCTCAATGTGTTCGCCCAACATAGACATGTAATATATCTCGGTTTAGTGGACGCCAGCACACAGGTCCTCATGTTTCCAATAATATGATCTAAAGTAAGCAATATTATCTAATTAAAAAAACATGTATATATATTATTTTCTTCTACACACAAAACAAGAGAAAAATGCATTGGATTCGGAAACTTTTAGACTTCCAGTTTTCAATGTATTTACATGTTTTTAGATGCATTGAACACCATAAGACTATTTTTTGGAAACTTAGATATAAATATTTTGATAAGATTTTTGGGTATATCGCCCAGCAGATAGCGTAGCTGCACTAGATTTATCTTTTTATGGAAAAAATATATCTCGGCTGTATTAAAAAGAAGTTATATCTAAAAAAAAAAAAAAAAAAAAACGAAAAGTATTTGAAACATGGTTGTGCATGGCACATAAATCATGCGCCACTGAATTACGACGTCAGCCAGTTACGTTAAATTTGAATGGACTTAACATTGCACTAAAGCTAGACAGACAACAAAACAACGGTCTGTAATCCATTTCTAGGGTAATCCGGAATCATGCCATCACAATTTAAAACCTCCACGGAGAAGGTGCTTCCCCAATTTCAGTATACCCGAGCTATTGCATTTACAAAACATGGAGGACACAACGGATTTTACGTGCAACTGATATCATTAATCTACTATCTACATGACCGTATTTGGATGGCTCCAGTATCGATCACTCAATCCTTCAATTACGAGCTCGACTCCTTATTAACCGGACTACCGTGAGTCCAGTTTTTGGTGATTTTCTCCGTTTGTCAGTGGTTTACAACATCACGGATTAAAGAACTCTCTAGCTGAGACATGTATTTTAAAGGACTAGTTCCATCAGTTTTAGGCCCAAGGCACATTTTAGAATTATTATTATCATTAAATCTTTTCTTGCCATTTCCGATTTTAGGAATATTAATTCCATTGTTTACCGACATGCGACGTTGTAACTGATCTTATTTATAGCGCATAACCATTTTACTATGCCTAGATATGAAGCTTAAGGTAACAACTTATATTTTTCTTAAAGTTAAGGTGATTGGGTGGGGGGGGACAAACTTTAGCGTACACGCTCTTGGTGTGTACATGTGCGGGTACACGACCAACATCTTAGTGAAAGTTGGGCCCCCTCCGAAATTTTTTTCTGGATACGCCCTTGAGTGGATCATAATTTTGTTAATTATCATTAGTTACCAAAAACACTTAAGAGTTTTATGTACCACAAGCTGAACAACTGGCTCACCGACCAGCAAAAAAAGTTGTGTCTGACTTTAGCAAACTCCCGTTTGGGGGCGCCTGCGGCACCCTCTAACTAATTAGACGCCTGAAACAGCCTGTTTTCCTATCGTGCAAACGACACTTGAAAATTCTCATCGTATTCATGACGCTTAAAAAAAATCTGATCATAACAAATTTCTGTTTGGGGGCGCCTATGGCATGATTTCCCGTTTTTTTCACTTACAATAGCCTGTTCGCTTACCGTACAAAAGACAGCTGAAAATTCTAATCGTATTCGGGACCCTTTAAGAGTAGCAAACTCCAGCTGAGTGGCACCCTTCCCTGTTCAGGCACCTTCAAAGGCATAATGAGGTTTCTGGGGCGATGTTTTGCGTCTTAAAGTTCATTTGAAAGTGGACCATAATTTTGTTGATTATCGTTAGTTACCAAAAACACTTAAGATTTTTATGCATCAAAAGCTGCCTTCGGCGACCAACTGGTTCACCGACCAGCAAAAACAGTTCGCATTAAAATGTCTGACTGTAGCAAACTCCCGTTAGGTGGCGCCCTCTTAACTAATTAGAGGCCTAAAACAGTCTTTTTAAACCTGTATAACAACCTATTTTCCTACTGTGCAAACAATCCTTGAAAATTCTCTTCGTATTCACGACCCTTAAAAAAAATCTGACTATAACAAATTCCTGTTTGGGGGGCGCCTATGGCATGATTTCCCATTTCAAACACTTACGATAGTCTGTTCACTTATCGTGCAAAAGACTGTTGAAAACTTTGATCGTATTCAGGACACTTTAAGAATAAGTTTGCAGCAAACTCCAGCTGAGCAGCGCCCTTCCCTGTTCAGGCACCTACAACAGCATGTTCGCTTACCATGCAACAACCCTTGAAAATTCTCTGACCTTAGCAAATTTGCGCTCTGTGGCAACTGCGGCGACCTTCTCCCATTTCAGATACTTACAACTGACTCGTAAGTATGCGCAATCGCTTTCTCACCTCAAAAAACTTAAAATTACGACTTTTAAAGACCTTAGCTCAAAAAAAAAAAAAATAAATAAAAAAAAAAAAAAAAAAAAAAGCAATTTATTGTACGTTATGGCTATTGTATGAAACGAAATTAGATGAGGTTTGATTTGGTTATATCGATTTCTCACTAACAATTTTTGATTCTGGGTGATCCCGTAAGCAAATATTTTATTTTAGTTTAATCGATTACGGGTTTTGAAATATTTATAAGTCTATAAGGAAAGGGCATGTTTACAAACAAACGCTCCGTCAATCAATCTTTGCCACTCTCGAGTGGCAAAAGATCAACCTGTATTGGTGGAAATGCCAATATTATGCCACTTTACCTATAACTATATTGCGAGTGACGTCACATGCCCTTTCCTTATAGAATTCAACTAGTGTTTCTTGGCATGAAATAGCTCGAGGAAGCTGATTTAATGTCGCATTAATAGGCACATATTGGGCAATTGGCGACGGTTTGGGATTAACGCCCCAGTAGCGATCCAAAGACAAGCAATCACAATTTTTATCTTCTGCGGAAGAGGGCTCCCCCGCTTCAGTATCTCCCATAGGTATTATTTGCACAGAGCATGGAGGATATCGCAGCTACGACAGAGTTTACGTGCACCAGAGAGAAAGAAAGAGAAAAATGCACATATTACTGTTAGAATTAATTAGGACAAACATTTTTTTCTTGCCTGAGTTGGTATGTGATTACCAGTGATGCCCCGAACCGCCTCAAACCGGTTATATCTGCATAGAGGTAGTGTAACTGATCAACCTTGATTATAATTTACTCGTTTGACTGGTTTTAGTGTATCAGTAGTTCAGATGTGGGCCTTTCAGTATGGGAGATAGTGGTTATAATTTTGTATTCCGTGTAGCATGTGTTAGTTTTACTTGTTCAAAGATGGATATTTCTCCAAGGAAGCGTTCTAAAATAACTGCTCTTAGTGAACACTCTTCTATGACAGTGAGAAATATAGCTACGACAGTTAGTGTGGGCAAATCAAGTGTTTCAAGAATTTTGAGAACATTTCAAAATTCCGGATCATCATCTCCATAAAGAAAGGGAAAATGTGGGTGCAAACGGAAAACTACTGCAAGAACTGATAAAACTCTAATTAGAAATAGCAAAATAAATCCAAGATAGACAAGCACAGACCTTCGAAGGGATTTATTGGATTATGGTGTTGAAGTGAGTACCTCAACTGTGTGGAAAAGGCTTCTGGGAGTTGGCTGTAAAGCAACAAGACCGAGGAAAAAACAATTTCTAACTCAGAAAATAGAGAAATACGTTTAGCATGGACCAAAAAATAACGATCATGAACTATTAACAAGTAGAAGATGATGATTTTCAGTTATGAAACCTATTTATTTGTGTAAGGTTATAAATCAAGTGTAGTTAAGATGAAGTGAAGGTGAAACTCTGCGACCAGATCATATTCAACAGACTGTAAAACACCCCTCTACACAAATGTTTTGGGGTTTCTTCACAATAAATGGTACTGGAAGCTTAGTTCCTCTTAAAGGCATGAAGAATTCTGTCAAATACATAGAAATATTACGTAGTAGAATTGTTCTATTCCTTGAAACATTTTACGGAACATTTCAACATGATTTGGCCCCTTGTCACAATTCGAAATTGGTCCAGACTTTTATGCGGAAAAATAAAATAAATGTGCTTAATTGGACTGGTGATTAACCAGACCTAAATTCCATTGAGAACCTATGGCATTGTCTCAAGAATCATTCAGCTAGGAAGAATGGACCATATTCCTCCTTTGGGTTCGAGACTATAAAAAATCAGCTGTTTTCGGTAAACAATTCTCAACTCTACCATAGCAAAGCATTGTGGGTTGCAAATTTTTATCTTGCAATATTTTTTCTAAGAGTTACATATTATATGAAATTGAAGTAAGAGTGATATAGTGATAACTTTGTTTTGTTTTTAATCCAGTTTTAGTAATATACTTTAATATTAATCAACATATGTAATATTAAGAGTTGCCGTGTGAACTGTGGCGATGTTAACATATTTAAATGGATGTTCCATTTAGTAAATTCCTTTATTAAAGTGATTGAAATTCTATTTATTTAAGCTTTGATGTCTATATATATATGTGTGTGTGTATAAAATGTTCTTATTAATCTTTTTTTCATTATATATATGTATGTGTGTGTGTGTGTATACATAAAATGTTCTGCAATTTTACGATATGGAATAGTCTTAACTTTATCATTCGATTCAGTTGTTTACATTTCACTTTTGTTCTTGTTTGAACATTATTATTAAGTTTCACTGCAGAAATATTTAGGAAAATGTTATACGTAACAATAAAATGTCATCTTGAATCTAATTTGTTTACAAAATATCGGCCACGTGTTCGGCGATTTTACCTACGGTGACGTCACAGGAATATTGTCCATTGCACAACAACAGAACAAATAATAAAAAGTCTCTACGGTTCCACAATGATGAAGTCAAGAACATGTGTGCTACATTAGCGGAGTCAATGCCAAAACGTGTTGAAGAGGTCATTTCTGCTAAAGAAGGATGTACTTCGTACTAGTATAGAGATTTATCAGTCTGCTTAAAGTATGTAATAATTAAAAACTAAAGTTTTGGAAAAATCATTTTTTTTCTATTTGTCCCAATTAATTCGAACAGCATAGAATATATGTATTTATTTCTGCAAAGGACATTAACCATATCTTTCGAACGATACTGCTTGTAAGCCCTTCCTTTTATTGAATAGACTAAAAAAGTAAGAGGAATTTCATGTCTGCATATTAATATATATAGATTCGCTGAAAAAATTTAGAATGCTCCAAAGATGTATTAAAAAAAAGCTACTAAATGGAGGAAAAAAAAACAGTTTTTTTTTTCTTGGCAGATTTTAGGAATATGCCCCAAAGGAGAGGGGGGGGCACGTATTGATGAGAGGGCCTCTGCTCTCGATCCCAAAGATGGCAACACTCTTGAAAGTATGTGGGTGGCATTTTCAGATGAGGAATACGAAAGGGCGCCAAACGTCGGGTCTCCCCCCCCCAATCAAATTTTCACGCTACGTCCCTGTTGGGGACGCGATTTATGAAACACTCCTAGCTACGACCATTTGAGGTGTGGTTTGATGACGTCACTACCGAAGGAGGAGTTTATGTTGAATGAATCACGATTCACGAACTATGAACTATGGGACCCACTCTAATCAGTAATCGGCACTTCGATAGAAAAGGTATTTTCACTTATTTTTCCTGGTAAGCTTATTTTTAAACATTAAATTTCTTAATCTACTCGTTTTATATACATAGAACATCGAAAACAAACGCGAACGTCCATTTTAATTTATTGGAGACTTGCAATCGACGAATCTATTGTGTAATGTAAATGCAAAATTAAGGTAAACAATAGAAATTACTTACTGCATTCGAGATTTATAGATATGAATTAGTTATACAATTAGATATCAATGTCATTACCTGCTGAAAAACATTGCTAATATAAATAACATGTTCGAAATTTGTTTGCCACGTTTATAAAATTAACGTTGATGTAAATATACATTTGTTTTGTTACGATTACGAATATATTCATGTTTTAAAAATAATTTAGCGTTATTTCAGATTTAAAGATTCTGAATAGATAAATTGGGATAAAAAATATCCATGTGTTTCTTTGCAATAAGAGATAAAATTTGCTTTTGTGTTATTAAAATTTTAATGTAATGTAATTAGTTGCTGCATATACAGTTTTTATTTGTGCTGCTGTTAGTGGCTGTTAATGTTTGAAAGTGTTACTTATACAGTCTGTCTGTTTAAATTTTTATAGTTAATTACTTTTATTTCCTTTTTATGCGTGTACAATTATTTATCATTACATATATCTATGCTTAGCTAAGAAAATAAACTTCATTTTTTATTTCACAGAATCCAAACATTTATTTCAACTGAATTAATATTGCCTTATGTATGTGATTATTAAAAATGTACGTACAAAGGTATTATCGATTCGGTTATGAAAACAACAACTTGAAGACTTTATCTAATGAAAGTATCCACCTGCATCTTATGAGGGAAATTCCAGCCACTAAGGGAAAAAAGTAGATGCTAACCATAACCTTCAATGGTGAGTTAAAGAGATTCATTAATTTAATTATTATTGAAGAAATAATCTGTTTCTTATCAACTTTATCTCTCAATTATACATGGCGTTAATATATAAATCTTGATTTTCATTATGTATTTTATTTGGATATTTGTAAAAAGTAAATAAAATATTTTGAGAACAATCATTTCACATAAATTGATTTGATTTATATTTTTACTGAAATGTGAATTTTGATGTAAATAACAGAAATATGATGAAAATTTTAATTATTTAGATATTTGTTTGTGTTACTGTGGAATTTTGTAGTAGTAATTTGAAAAGTTGTAGTAATTTGTAGTAGTAATTTGAACTGCGAACATGGAATATTTTAGAGGTAATTTCTTTAATAAATTTTAATTCCTATTTCATAATATTATTCTATTCAGTGAATTAAAATTAATGTTTAAATAAATATTGTGTAAATAACAGATATTTTGCATTTTAAAGATGTGTGTGTTTGGAACAAGAGTATTTTGAAAGGGGAAGATTATATACAAATGTAAATTAATATTGAAATTATCTGCTGCTTTAAATTATCATACATTATTGTACATGTATTTTGTATTTAAAAGGTGATTTTTTACATCTGTATAGTCTGTCTTTTTTTGTAATGGGCGCTTTGATTTTCATGTGCACAAAGCACTACTACATATGTTACAGTAATTACTGCAGTATGTTATTTGATGCATTTTATGAACATTTCATGCAGAGTGAGGTAGCAGTAACCAATGTTATTTTTTCTTTTTAATGTATATGGAGCGTAGATACATGCATAATAACAACTGCTGCATACTGGGATTTTGTGCATTTATATTATTCAATCATATATATTTAATGATTTAAAATTTATTTAATTGTAGTTGGTTATAATTTTGTTATTTTTACTTTCTTCTATATTCAGTGGAAGAAAGTATTGGATTCGTAAAAATTTTCGACCTCGGGTTTTTGATGGATTTACACGTTTTTAGAGCTGTAGAACACGATTTGACCATTTTTGTCTGTCTGTGTGTGTGTGTGACAAAATTTAGTGGCAACTGTATCTCAGGAACTACTGCACATAATTTCATACTAATTGGTATGTAGTTGCACCTTGACATAAATTAGTGCCTATCAACTTTTGGTAAAAATTGTCTTACAGGTTGCATTGCCATCCCGCTTTTTCTAAATTTTTAACATGGTGATATAGGACAAAATTTTGTATAAATGTGCATGAAGAGAATTCTTTTTTAGTAATCATTATGAAATTTACATAATAGAGATAGTCAACTGGGAAAAAAATTTTGTATGTGTAGGAGCCTCGCCTCCCCCCCCCCCCCCCCCCTGGGGGGAAGTCTCCCCTCGAGGGCAGTAAATTTTCAAGATGGGTATCTTTCGAAAGGACTCGTCAATACCTTTAAAAGGAATGGTTGAACTATATAAATAATCTGTGATACTTCAAAACAAAGTTATTGAATTTTTTTACTTTTAACTTAAAAAAAAAAAAAGGGGGGGGAGAAATTTTTTTTTATATTGTTACTGAGTGAATTTGTATAGGAAAATATAGAAGAAAGTCTTGTGGTGGCCACAACATACTAGTTAAATGAAAATTTCAGTTTTTATGTAATAACCGCCTGCCAGAGATTAACTGCTGGCATGTGGTTAATACAAAATATATATTACATATGTATTTCAATATTTATATATATATATATATATTTACATATGATTATCATAGAAGTAATCCTATAAAATATATTGTACTTTCTTACATATTTGTATTTATGCATATGAATAGCCTGCCAATCACATGCAGTTAACACGTAAATACTAAATTTTCTTTAAAAACTGCTTTGTGGTGATTTCTAGGGGCAAAAAAAAAAAAAAAAATTACAGCGTTTTAAATTGGTATTGTTAGTTTTTAAGGCAAGATAAATCGATTGTGGATATTTTCAAGTGTAAAATTATTAGAAGGGACGTGAAGGGGCAAAAATGTAGAAAAGGAGCGGTTGTTTCGGAGAAAATGGCGGAAAACCCAGAACGCCTTTATTCTTTTATATTTTGCAGAGATTCGAATTCTGATACTCCATTCACATTTCTCATACTATGGATTTTTAATAGCATTTAGCCCGGAATTATGCAAGTTTCGGAGAAAACCATGAAAAAGTCAGACATTATGAAACATCGATATTTTCACAAAACATTTCATAACTCAAAATCTTTTAAGAGAGAAATCCTTTTTTTTTTTTTTTTTTTTGCATAGAGATTTTAAATTTTAATTATGACTAAATTATTTTTAATACATCATAAAGATACTTACACTTTAAAGTACTTTTATATTATCGAAAGTGGAATTTGAGATTTCACCTGTTTTAAGGTCCTGATAAGGTTTTATTTTGTATCTCAGATACTAATTAAAATAACTGCACACTGGTCTACGCTGCCGATAGCAGTGGAGAACCAGAGTGACATTTTTCCTGATCAGATTTTTTTTTTCACATGATAAAAATTAGTGCAATTTTGAGAATACATTAATTATTCAAAAATAGTGACCAGCGAAGCGGGCGTAGCCTGCTAGTATTAAATATAAAGAGTATATCAAATATTTATATAAAATAATGAACATAAATACTAGATTTTAGTTTTGTATTATTTCAAACTCTAAAATTCATTCATTTAACTCGTAACATAACTGAATTAAGCTACTTTGGCAACTACCCCAGCTACTATTTACATGGTGGTCCAGTTTTAAAAAATGTGCAATAGATGAAACTTTCACAAATCTTATTTGTTCCTTGATGGCAATGCCTGTTAGATCTGCTGGAATTGAGAGAATCTTCTCAAATTTCTCATATTTGTGCATCACAAATTGAAAAATCGTTTAGGTTTAGAAACCGCATCAAAACTTGTCTTTTGTTATAGAAGACTGAATAGTGTAAACAATGTAAACTTCGATTTTCCATGGCGATAACATTGTAAATAAATTATATTTTGGTTAACATTTAATTGATTTTCCTATGCATTGTCTATTGTAGGTCAGTAATTACTTTTATGTCATTTTCTGAGTTTCTGCCACAAATGTGGCAGAAAGGGGTTTTCGCCATGCCAGTTTCTACCAGTGGTTTTAACCACTGTGACATAATCTTGCCAACCCTGAATGAAAATATTTCCACAAACAATGATTGTCACAGAAAGCATAAAAGTATTCTGTCACAGCAATATTAGATTTGTATAATAAAATATATATTCAGGCAACATTTTTTATGGTTTTTCCATTTTCCACTGGAAAATTAAAATGTGATCAATGATACAAAAAAAATAAAATGTCAACCTTTCT
This sequence comes from Salticus scenicus, assembly GCA_963930645.1. Taxonomy (NCBI): domain Eukaryota; kingdom Metazoa; phylum Arthropoda; class Arachnida; order Araneae; family Salticidae; genus Salticus; species Salticus scenicus. Next base: position 117,828,098 of record OZ005658.1, on the reverse strand, counting down.
ATTGGTATGGCAATTTCTTATGTTGTATTTTTTTCTATGTTTTTTTTTAATTGTATCTTTTTATTTAAAGACTAGCAGGCTACACCTGCTTCGCTGGGCACTATTTTTAAATGAATCATTATAATTAATGAATTCTTAAAATTGCATTAATTTTTATCATGTGAAACAAAAAGAGAAAAAAAAAGAACTCTGATCGGGGAAAAGTGTCGCACCAGGTTCCCACTGCCTTCAGCAGCGTAGACCCGTGCGCGATGTGCACGCATGAATGCATATATATGAGCGCTGTGCACGCGTATTCCTTCACCACCCTTATTTCTCAAAATTCCATGTTATTACTCATAAACTTTTATTCTTAAGAAAAGGAATTTAAAAAAAAATCATTTCTAATTGGGTAAAAAGTCACAACGGGTCCCCTCTGCTTTCGTCAGCGTAGACCCGTGTGTGCGCAGTGATCACGAATTCATATGTATGCTCGCTGCACGCACGTATTCCTTCACCACCCTTTCTGTCCCTCCTTAATTTTACACTTTCAAAAATATCCTCATTCGACTCGTAGGCACTCAAAACCTATATATACCAATATCGAACGGTCTAACTCAATTTCTAATTTTTTGGCCCCTTTGAGGATATCTTAAAACATATAAATCAGGTGAAATCTCGAATAATTGCGATTAGTGCCCTCTCTTGGATAAATTTAATGTAGGTTATTCGATAATATAAAAGTACTTTAAAATAACTTTGGAATGCAGTATTAAAAAAAAATTAATAATATTTAGAATTCAAAATATTGAAATTTTAAAATATTGCAGTGCCATCTGGCGGTAGAAATTTCTGTAATCTACTGTTCAATTTTAAATCAACAAAGCTTTAAAATGATGTATTACTTATGAAATTATTTTAATTAGTAGCTGAGATACAAAAGAAAACCTAATCAGGTCACCTTAAAACGTGTAAATCTGGTGAAATCTCGAATTTCACTTTCGATAATATAAAAGCTCTTTAAAATATCTTTCGAATGATGTATTAAAAATAATTTAATCATATTCAGAATTCGAAATATTGAAATTTTAATATATTACAGCGCCATCTGGCGGTAGAAAAGTCTGTAGGATCTACTGTTCAATTCCAAATCAACAAAGCTTACAAATAATGTATTACTTATAAAATTATTTTAATTAGTAGCTGAGATACAAAAAAAAACCTAATCAGGACACCTTAAAATGTGGAAATAACGTGAAATCTCTAATTCCATTACTTACAGTAGTTGGTTAACGGAAGGTGACAGAAAAATGTGGCATCTACTCTTGAAATTCAACTCAAATAAGTTTCAAAGTGACATATTACTTTTGAAATTATGCTAATTAGAAGCTGAGATACAAAAATGATATAAACACCATTATAAAACGACTTATGTCTGACTTTTTCATGGTTTTCTCTGAAACTTGTGTAATTCCGGGCTAAATACTGTTAAAAATCAATAGTATGAAATGTGAAAGGAGTATCAGAATTCGAAACTCTGCAAAATATAAAAGAATAAAGGCGTTCTCGGTTTTCCGTTGTTTTCTCCAAAACAACTGTTCTTTTTCTACGTTTTTGCCCCTTCTCCCCCCTTTTCGTCCCTCCTAATAATTTTACACTTGAAAATATCCGCAATCGATTTATCTTTCCTTAAAACCAAATAATACCAATTTCAAGCGCTGTAACTTTTTTTCCCTTCGCCCCCCCCCCTCCCCCACAACCCCTTCCTAATAATTCTACACTTACAAAAATATTCAGAATCGAATTATCGGGCATTAAAACCAAATATTGCAAAATTTCAACGGCATATCTCAATTTAAAATATGTACTGCAAAATATAAAACAATTTAATCTAATTTTTTTGTTTGTCCATATATTTTCATGGAAATTGAACACTAGGTTTATAATATGCTGTCTAGGCCGAATATTAATTTATAAATGTAACGTGAATGAAAATTTGAAAAAGTTTGAAAATTGCAATTTTCCCCTCCACTATAAAACACGTGACATCTTGATCTGTTACAATCATTTCCTTTTTCATGGCAGACGGTCGTTTGGCATTTGAAATGATGTTGCCACAAAAAATTCATACTTTAGTTAATTTTTAAAAATTTAATTGTTGTACCGATAAGCCACTTGTACACTTAGATTCAGAAAAAATTCCCCTTTCATATGGTACCAAAATCGTAACGATCGAACAAATATTTCTAATTTAATATTATTTTTTTTTTCTGCTTTTAACTCCGTTAAAATATCTTTTTTTTTATGCAATGGCGGTGAATTCTCATTCATTGAGATCACTTTGATATTAGACATGAGTCGACATTTTAATTAATACCTCCACAACTAATTAAAAATTTTAAATTCTGTTTTCAGGAGGACCTCGGAAAGGCTCCAGAGCATCAGTATGTCAATTCTTGTATTTCTGCGTTCAGTAGGGGCTGAACGTATAAAAGAACTGACAGACAGACAAACCTTTCCATTTATTATTATACATATGTCGTTTATTGTATCTTGTTATTTAAAAACATATTTTAAATTACATCGGATATACTCCGGATAAATATATTTTGGGATAAAAACATTTTAGTCAAATTCAAACTCATATGAAGCATCTTTTAATATCCTAATGATAATTTTTTAACTTTACAGAGTTAGACATTCTTTTTTTTTTTTTTTTTTAACAAGGACTACAAATATGAAATCTGTTCCTTGAGTATCCTTCGTTATTTTGAGAAATAAGCAGGAAAGAATTGAAAATTGAAGCTGTGGGGCATTTTTGCAACTTAAAATGAAAATAATGAAATTATTTCCTAACTGTATATTAGAAATATACATATAGAGTGTTATATATTGCCCTAAATTAACTAAAAAATTCAATAGTGAAAGTTATAAGCATTAGAAAAAGAATGTACTAGATTTTTTTTTTAACAATTATCAAAAAAGTCATCGTCAAATAGTGAAAAAAATTTAAATGTCACCAAAGGGAATCATACTAAATCTGTAGCACAAAGTGGTCAAGATATAACAAATTTTCTTCTATTCTTAAAAAATAAGTTACTGATTTTTAACACATTTTATTTTGCCTTATTATTTTTTAAATGCTATTAAATGTTATGTTCTATCCAGCATTGGATATGGGGATTTCTATAATATTTTTCTGCTTTTGTCTTATGAAATGCACTATTTATATTCATATTTATTGCATGGAAAAGCAGCAAAGAGGTAGGAAGAACCCCGCAGGTGTTAATAAAGCAAAGTGAGTCAAGAATTGGCGAGTGGAGTGAGGAGGCAGGACCCCCCCCCCCCCAGTTATGTTTTAAAAAAATAATAAACACATTTGATACTAGGTTTTTTATGTAGGTAATCACCCCCCCCCCCTCAAAAACAAAAGTGTGGACAAATCTAAAATCCTGGTTGAAAGTGCTTGAAAATTTCCCGGGAAGTGCTTGAAAAGTACTTGATAACTCCTTGAATTTTTTTTACTCCTAAGTGTATGAACCACGGAATAGTTACTATTTATTTAAATCAAATTGGAGTGTAAAGGTTGATATTTTTATTTATTATGAACTATGCAAAAAATACCAGAGCCGGGAATCGAACCTGGGCACCTCCGCTTAACGCATGGATGCTCTACCACTGAGCTACCCTGGCTGACCTGATATATCTGCGTTTGCAGACTCGGTGACTTTCCCAACGAATATTATGCGAGAAGTGCCTAGCTGGTTGTCAGCCAGGGTAGCTCAGTTGTAGAGCATCCGTGCGTTAAGTGAAGGTGCCCGGGTTCGATTCCCGACTCTTGTATTTTTCGCATAGTTGGTAATAAATAAAAATATCAACCTTTACACTCTAATTTGATTTAAATAAATATTCACGGTTGATGAATTCATGGATAAAAAATTCTAAATTGAAATTTCGTGGTCTATGGAGTTGTGCTACGATTGTTATTGTCTCACCTGATATATCTGCGTTTGCAGACTTGGTGACTTTCCCAACGAATATTATGCGAGAAGTGCCTAGCTGGTTGTCAGACAGGGTAGCTCAGTGGTAGAGCATCCGTGCGTTAAGCGGAGGTACGCGGGTTCAATTTCCGGCTCTGGTATTTTTCGCATAGTCTATATATATATAAAAATGAATGTTTGTCTGTATGTTATTTATAAAATCGTAAACGGCTTGACCGATTTCGATCATTCTTTTTTTGTTTTTTTCCTTATAGGACAGGGATGGTTTAGGAAAAAAAAAAAAATTGAAAAAATCTTTAAAATTAATTAAAATATGAAAATAATAAACTTATTGACTTATATTGACTTAATATAAGCCATTTAAATGTTTAATTGTTGCCAAAAAAAGTTTACGAGATATATTCATTTATTGTTTTCAGCATAAAATGAAATATGCTTTCATGCGAAAAATAAGAAATTACTAAATGTTAAATTGGTCGATGAGAAAATGACACATTATAATTATAAAATAAAATAGTAATATTACAAATCTAACATATTTCTTCTGAATTTTATTTCACAGCATTTTTTTTATATACTCAATTTCAGTACCTCAACTTCAGATTTTTTTTTTTTTTTTTTTTTTTTTAGTATGGCGGATGAAACACGCTTGGCATAAAAGTTAATTCGGCATTATGGTAAAGGTATTTTCTTATTGATAATTCTTGACAATTTTTTATAATTTTGATGCTGAAGTAGATCGGACATTTTTCGCCAAGGAAAAGATAGAAAGAAATACGCAAGCGAAATGATGACGTCACTGGCCGTTCGTGGATGCAAGAAAAATATTTCCTATGTTAAACGCCCATTGTATTTTTTGTAAAAAATTATTAAAAATCGAGGAAAAATATTTCCCGATTTTAATCCGCATATTTAGGTATAGATATGTATTAGTTATCATGTCCATGCATTAGATTAAGTTATTTTTGTTGTAAAATTGACAAAATTTGAATTTTTAATTTCAAAACTCTAGAAAAAAAAATGGCAAACTTCCATATCCGATTGAAAACACAAACATTTAATTTCAAAGGATGATATTAACACAATAAATATACAACTAATGTACTGATTAAAAGGGAAATGATAAATATTCTATCATAATTTGAAGTCAAATTTGTTTTCAAATGTCTAAATAAAGTATCTGATATAAGATACTAATATGTTGTAGCGGAATAGATTTGATATCGGTCATCCTTGGTAGAAAAATAAAATATAGCCAAATTATTTGGCGAACATAATTTAATTCCTTTCAAAAATCATGGTTATTTTAACAACTTATTTTAAGACAGTAATGAATAATATGAAACAATATTTCGTTCAATGCATATTACGAAAATATACATCTAGCATGTATATTTTCGTATTACGTTTTTGATCACCAAATACAATAAGCGCCAAGGACAACAGAGTTTTGAAATTTAAAATTAAAATTTTGTCAATTTGACAGCAAAATAACTCAATCTAGCACATGCACATGATAACTAATACATATATATACCCAAATATGGAGATTAAAATCGGGAAATAATTTTCTTCGATTTTTAATCATTTTTTACATAAAATCCAATGGGCGATTGACATAGGAAATCATTTTCTTGCATCCACGGACGGTCAGTGACGTCACACTTCGCTTGCGTATAGGAACAATAATCGCATAAATTATATTTTGGTCTAAAACGGCAACAAAAATTAAAAAGTCGCCAAGGGCATTAAGGCTGTACCATGATCAAGTTTACATACTAATTTATTTATTTCTCTATATACCAACTACTATTAACTAAGCATGAAGTATATATAACCACAAAATAATAATTGTCTCATGCGATAGAAGTTGCCGATCATAGCATATTGTAATATTATATGTGGCTTGAAATTGCTGTCATTCTATGGTTGATTGATTAAATCAAATAAATATAGGAAATAACTTGAGAGCAAATATTATGTACATCACATATAATGTTGTTCATATGTAACTGGGATTCAGATATAAACGAGCTACCACAAATTTTTCGATACTGTCCGTATCGAAACTGTTATGTATGATAAGCAACCAAATGGAAGCCCACGGGTAAGCCATTGTCGCAGGCAATAGGGACAGGCACCGGAGATTGCAAGGACGAACAAGGCAGCTGGAACCCAAAGAAAGCTTTTAACCGATTTCAGTTTTTTTTTTTTTTTTTTTTTTTTTTTTTTCATAAAGCATATAGAAAAGAGTTTGCCAGCGAAGCGGGCAAAGCCATCCAAAATTGTTTAAGAACTAAAATATTATTCAACAATTCGCCGGGAAATGAAAAAAAAAAAAAAAAAACGTTTATTTGTAAAAAAAAAAAAATAAATAAAAAATAAAAATAAAATTTGAAACTCATAAATATTATATGAATTTCACCACATAGTTAAAATTTTAATTAACCAGTCACCAAATTATTATTAGAACCAGATTAATATTGTGCAATAGTGAACTAAAATCATACAAAGAAAGGTTTCGAAATAAAATTCATAATTGACGACCCAGTTTTTGTACTTCCACAACGCAGTACTGTTTTAGTACAGAATCCCTATGGACGAATTTTAAATTTTTATCGCCATGTTGGCGATAACTTTTTATTTATTTATTTTGGCATTTTATTTTGGCTTTCAATGAGTCACAAATTTTTTTTAGTGTACTTTATCAGACTCTGTTTTGCACAGCACCACAATGATAAGGTTTCATTTCATTACATATTATGATCAAACCGTCAGTTCCCACACATACACATCAAAATTTCCACGTGAACGAAGTCGCGGGTAACAGCTAGTTGGTTATAAATAAAAATATCAATCTTTACACTCCAATTTGATTTAAATAAATATTCACGGTTGATGAATTCACGAATAAAAATTTCTAAATAGTTACTATTTAGTTTGAAGGATATTTGGTATTCAGCTGAAGTTAGTATTTAGTTGGCCGAATATTTGGTATTTGGCCAAAACTGATATTTGGTGCATCCTTAATATGCACTTTGGTGGGATTTTATAATTACTAACTTATCCAACTGGGAAGCGGGGAGTAAAAAGTGCATAAGTCGTTGCCAAAGGCATAGTTGCCAACCTTTGAGAATCAAAATTAGAGAGATTTTGTATGAGACATTCTTTTTATTGCAAATACATATGAATAAAATAATAAATAAATAAAACATACTAAATTTAAAATACAGCTAGATTATACTAAATTCTAAACATACTGAAACAATATATATACATGCATACATTGATTTGGCGAAATGTTTCTTCCCTGAAAAATCTATTAATTTTTTCCACATGTTTACACATCCTATAGATATGACATGTAAATATTTAATTTAATTGTGGAAAAATAAATAGATTGATTAAGATCAGCAATAAAGTCTAAAAATAATTACATATGTGAGTAATATTCACTTTTATTGCTTTATAGATTTTAGAGTTGCTCACTTTCCAGAGATTGGAAAAGGAGGGGGGACAGAAAAATAATTACAGAGTAAGAAATATTAAACTCTTTCAATTCTACTTCTAGAATTTAATAAAACAACTTTTAAATTAATATTACAGTTACATAAAGATTGGGAAATAAAAGACTTCTGCTGAACATTTGATTGCTGATCGTTAGTTGGAGATAAATTTGAAGGTGGGGGGAGGAAATAATTAAATGAGCTAGAAATATTTAATAATACTATTTCTTTACAGGTTCTAGAATCTCATAAAGTATGTTTCAAACGAATATTGACATTTATGTTGTAGATGGTACAAGACTGGAAATTGGGAGCTTTCGTAGAACATTTGATCACCGATCGTTCTATGGAGCTTCTATTTTTAAAATGAACGATATCCGTGACTTTTTTAAAGATTGAAGAAATAAATTCACGGAATTCTGCAAATTAGACAAAAATAAATAAATAATAAAATAAAATAATAATGAAAAAAAATGAGCATAACTGTTTTTTTTTTTTTTTTTCTAGCAAACACAGTGCAGCATTACAAAATGGGTTTGGAATTATATTGCTTGATTTGGGTTGTTAAAATAACAATAAGTAGCACAACATCTACAAAATTTTAGGAATTTAAGACAACTTATAATTAGGGTCTTTTAGGACATTTTTTAATTTTTTCAGGAATTTCAAAAAAGCCACAAGTAACATGCAATACACTATGTTTTATAAAAATAAAATCATCATAATACTATGAAAAATAAATGTTTACTAATGAAATTGAGATAGAACTTTCAATATGAAATTCAGTGTACATATTTTTTCACAAGATACCAGATAAGATTTTTTTTACCTTTTAGTTATACAAACACATAGCAAGATAAAATATTTTAATGCACATTAAAAAAAAGAGGAGGCTAAGGCTGGCTTTTTTAACGTTATCATAAAAAGTATTTCTATGACAATCTTCTTTAATCTGGATATTAATGAATCATTTTATTTATGTAAGTGACTAAATAAATGTAAATAAATAAGTAAGCCAACCAAAATACAGGATTAAAATATGGTATATTTATGTTTAATGGAAAATACCGTTTCAACTAATATATGTGATAATTACAGTGCAATAATTACTAAATATTTTAAAAATTTAATACAGTAAATCTGAACAACTTTGTGCTGTAGAAATAAGAATTTTTAAGTAAATACAATAAAACCGCCGTACTCAGATTAACGTTTTATTTTGTATTTGTAAAGCGATAAGTCTACGAAGACGAAGCCATGTTGTCATTATGTTTGTGTTGATAGATTCATGAAAAGAACGATTCATTGAATTGTCAGCTTTGGCTCCTCCTACAGTAATTACGTCTGACCAATTGCTGCTCTGTATTTGCTTAATCTTCGTCGCTGAAATTGTTTCATAAATCGCGTTGGGGACTGTCCCCACAAATGGGAACATTTGGTCGCCTTGCTCTAAATTTAGTTAGATAATAGAAATTTTAGTTTCCACATTTAAATTTTAAACGAAATAAATTAAAATCATTATAATACAATGAAATCATTTGCGCACATTAAAAATCATTACACACATAATTTCAAAATTATTGACTGGACCGTATAATTTGAAGATTTTTGTCTTTCCTCGAATGTTAGAAGTCAATTTAAACCTGTGAAGCAGTGAACGTATTTTATACAAAATACTTAATTTCAAATTTGAAGTAATTGATATAACCGTAACAAATATAAAATACACATGCTTATGTGCATGATATAGTCAATCGGAAAAAGTTAAATACACAAACTCAGAACTAAATATGTATGCAGTGAATCAAAGTAAAAACCGAACAGGTGACATATATGAATACATTTATTCATGTCAATCAAATTAATTATGCTAATTAATTATTTATAGCTACAAATTCAAAACAGAGGGCTCCATTTTGTCAAAATCCATTGATGTAAATTGTAAAATAATTTAATTTTTTAAAGCACTGAGAGGGAAAAAAACTACACTACAACCTATGTTTATTTTTGTTTTCTAAGTATTAGATATAAAATTCTGCACAAAATAGAATTTAATTTAGTACGTCAGGACTTATTTTAATCTTTTCTTCCGTATAAAAGCATGCAGTAACTGTGTTTCATTTCCTAGCATCGGTTACTATATTCATTTGGTGAAATTCTAGCATAGAAGATTTTTGGTAGCTTTTAAATTTTTGTTATCATTTTGGCAATGAGTTAAAATGTCCAGTGCATTTGCGTAAGTAAAAAATTTTTGCGAAAAACTTTCAAGCTATTCGGGACAAAATTTAAATTTCACCAGAGTCCTTTGCTAAAGATATTCCATTTTTTTAGCACGAAATTTTTCAATTTCATTTTAATTGTTTAAAAGAAAAAAAGAATGTTTGCACGTCCCTTTTTTTTTCGACATAAAAAGAAATATATTTATTTTTTTTTTTAGAATCAATTTGTTTTTTCTTTTTAATAATTTGAAAGTTTAAAATGGAGATTTTATTTAATATCTTTTAAACCAATTATACAAATAATATAATTAAAAAAATATGGCGTTAGCTAGATTTTGTCCTGATTAAAATAAGTGTACCAATTTTTGATTAAATCTTTTAATCCGGACAGATTTAATGACAATCATTCAGCTTTATATATTTAGATAAAGACAGAAATGTTTTCACGTTCATTCAAGGTATACAGTGGTGGACATAATTATAAGACACCTATCTAATTTCACAAATAGTGAAAGAAAAGATTCAGAGCTTAAAAATGTTTTATCAAATACGTCAAAAAACATAAATTTATTCTGTTATCACACGTAATTGTTTTACAGAAATGATATTTTTATAGTTTAATAAAAAAAATAAAAATATCATGGACAAAATTATAAGATACCCCAACATTTTAATTAAAACACCTGCTTTTTTTTTCGGAAATAATGTGCAATATGCAAATTTTCTACATGCTGTTATGACGTCAGCAGTTAACTAAAGCAAACGATAACCGACATCACGCATTTACAAACATGCCACGAGGTACAGAATCAAAAGAAAGTGGAATTCGCGAAATTTGGAGATTAAATGGAACTGGTGCTTCAATTAATAATATTTCAAAAGTTATTAAACGCTCTAGATGTGCAATTAGAAATGTTTTGAAAAGAGGAATTAATGGATCGGTGATTAAAGATCAGGACGTACTTCTTGCTTGTCCTCGAGAGACAGAAGCCAAGTGCTTTCGCTCGCTACACAGAATAAGATTACCACTACAGGCATTAAAAATGCTTTGAAACTGAATTGTTGAAGGAGAACCATTCGCAGGGTGTTGCATAATGCTTCCTATGTGAAATATAAAAAATTGAAGAAAAAACCACCGCTTCTAAGCTGGTACAAAATGGAGCGTCTAAACTTCGACAAACAAACTATAGCCTGGACCTCCAAATGATACTCTGTGTTATTTTCTGATGAAAAAGTTTAACCTGGATGGTCCTGGCGGGTTTCAATATTATTGGCATGATTTAGGGAAGTCTCCTCGTGTACTAATGAGCCGCCAAATGGGCGGAGGCTCAGTAATGGTTTGGGCTGGTTTTTCGGCTCAAGGATAAACGGATATTGTTTTTGTGCATTCAAGAATGAATTCCGGAAAGCATAAGAATCTTCTTAAAGATCAACTAGCCATATATGGTGAGCTTCTTTGTGGCGAAAACTACACTTTCCAGCACGATAACACGCCGATTTATGCATCACACGAAACAAAAAAGTGGCTTTCAGAGCATAGTATCAATGTTCTCCCGTGGCCTTCTCGCTCCCCAGACTTAAATCCCATCGAAAACTTCTGGGGGATCTTAGCTCGTGTGGTTTACCGAAATGGGAGGCAGTTTATATGTGTCGAAGACCTAAAGAATGCTATGAAATGTGCTTGGGAGGAACTGTCTTGCGATATTTTGTTAGAATTCATAGATTCGATACCGAATCGCATCTTTCATGTTCATGTTATATAAAACAATGGCGGCTCCACCAAATATTGGATAACCATGTTAGAGGATTTTCTTTTAGACCATTAGTGTCTGCTAATTATGTTGACCACTGTACTTGGAAAAAACGGTTGGTGCCTTATAATTTTGTCCATTATGTTTTGAAGTTTTTTCATTAAATTGTATGAAAATATCATTATTATAAAATAATTATATATGATAGCAGAATAAATTTATGTTTTTTGACGTATTTGATAAAACATTTTTAAGCTGTGAATCTTTTCTTTCAAGGTGAAAGTTTTCAATATGAAATCCTTAAGATGAGACTTGCCCGAGATGTCTCACTGGGATGTGATGAGTTTTTTGTTTCTAGCAGGTAAAAAATCGCCCTATCAGTGCTCCGTCTAATATCAGAACTCAATGCTCTAAATATCAAACTAGATGTTTAATTATTGCAGGAACAGTCAAACATAGAAAAAAAAAAATGAAATCAGCAAAATTTTGAAAAAAGTCTCTAAAAGTCCCTAGCATAATTTTGAAAGCCCCTAAAAAAGTCCCCAACGGCTCAAAAAGTCCCTAAATTTAGGGGCTAAGTCCCCGAGTTGGCAACCCTGAAAGAGTTCCAAAGTATTGAAACATATCAGCCGGGGCCGCTTTACAATTTTGGCGGCCCTAAGCAATGGATTTTTGGCGGCCCCCTCTATTAGATATTATGTCAGGGCAGCTTATAGATTTCATGTGACCTCAGGTAAATTTTCTCACTGTGATCCCTCTCCCCCCACCCCTTCTACCTTACAAAAGAGGAAACTACTATATTAAGATTCAACTTATTCTAATATTATAAGTAATATAAATTTAAATAACTTTTTTTTTTTTTTTGAACAATTGAGCTGGATCCGGCATATTTATCAATAAGAAAAAATAAACAAGTTGAATCAAACTTTTAGTTTTTCTACTTGATTGTGCTAAACGTTCAATTGGGAAAATGCCTTAAAATTTCTGTTTATACTAATCTCCATTCTCTGCATGACATCGCACATATTGATGTATAATGGAACTACTGTACATCAATAGTGTTATATCTGTGCATGTTACTCATATGCCATATACAGCTTGCACCAATAATTGTTTGGCCGAAAATTTGAGTAAAATCTATTACAATGGAATGAAAAAGAGAATTTTTGTATGGACAGAAGAAAAAGGAATTTTAAATCTGTCATTCCCTCACCATTTCTTAGCTATCAGATTGCGGCATCGCATCATTAAACAGAGTGAATCTATCAAGTTGCTACATTTTTACCACCGACAAAGTTCCAGAGTGAATAATAACAATATTAAAGTGTTACTGTTTTTTTTTTTAATAATTATTTTTTTTAATTATTTTTTTTTAATTAGTACTTATTTTTATTATAATTTTAATCCTTCCATAATAAATGGTAATTTTAAATTTTACATTAAACCAGATGATAACAAGAATTTGTTTCATTTTTCAAACAAGAATGGAAAATCTTTTGGTTTGCATAACTATTAATGTTTTCCAAATGTATGTCTTGTTGCCTCGTTTAACTTTTAATGTACTTTGCCTACGTTATCACACAACGGAAAAAAAATGCAGACAGACAAACTAACTGAATTCATAATCTCTCCAAAACATTGTTGAAAAGTGTTAAAAAACCTTAACATAAACTGACATGCAGTTCTAACAATTTCCAATTGTAGCTCTTAAGCTCTTATAATGTGTTTGAATATTTTGGTGCGATCCTGTAAATCTTAATGCTAAATATAACCTATTCTATAGATTTTTTTTTAATCATATGAATAATAAATCTAAATTTTAATACAGTTTTCGCTGTACAAAGTTTTTTAAATGTGATTTAATAAAACTACATCTAATAGAAAGCTATTAACTGCCATTCTTTTGGGTGTCCCTGTACACAAGCTAGTTATCCTATTTCTACCATTTTAAATAGCCACGGCCATGCTGACAAACCGAAGTCGTCAACATTTTCAACCTTTATTGAAAAGTGTTAAAAAAGCTTTCCCCTTCACTTTTGCTTGAACCTTTTCCTTAATGTATATGGGAAATAAAAATTTTATCAATTCATTTCTTAGTGGATTGAGTTATCAGATGAAATTTTGTGTTTGCTATTATTAATTGCAAACTAATCACTTTCAAACACAATTACGAACCTTTTCATTCATAAACGCGCGACATAATATTAGATGTTCTTATACGAATCGATTGCTGGGGTTTAAAACCGATTGACTACGCCAGGGTCCGAGGCCTATTGGTAGAATGCCCTCCGAGGGGGGGGAGTCTTTCCAAGGAGACTTAGCCCGTATTTACGCGAGTTTCGGAAAAAAACACGGAAAATTCCGAACGTTTAGGTTGATGAGCGCGACCTGGGATTGAAACAGGTGTTGTAGAGATTGTTGGTAGTATAGATTGATGCCCTTTTGATAGCCGTGATAGTCTAAAAAAATTAAGGATTAAATGCGATGTGCCAATAACAATCCAGATTGCTCGAAAACTCAGATGATTATTTATTGAAGAACTGTTACATATAATTTTTAATTGGGATTGAGAAATTGATCCACAATATTAGTCCGAACAATCATGAACAATAAAATATATTGTCTAATCCAAATAAATTTTACAGAAGAAATTAGCAGATGAATATATCTAGAACTAGATACACCTTTTTGGATAGCAATATCTAGATGGGCACGGGCAGTACCGACAAAACAGCGAAGCTTCCTTTAAACACCGAAGCTGAAGCGAAAGTGATAAAAAGTGAACTAGAAGTTTGGCAAAAACATTAATTTCAAAAAGAACTTTCGCCAAATTAGGACGCCGCAGCAACACCAGTTTTTTAAGTCAGGAAAATTTACATATATTATTTTCAAATATTGTGGCTTAGATCTTTCTCGCCATAAGTACGTTATACATTATATATTAACCATAAAATTCGTTGAGTTATTGTGATAAATCAAATCGATTTAATTCTGAAATTACGGAATATCAAGTTAGATTACACATAATAATTCATGCTGACGTCAGATTTAATTACACATTTCCTTGAGTCTCGATGATGAATTGACAGATTTAGTATTATGAAAATAGTAATAACTTTTATTTCTCGCGTTTTCAAATCTATTTCTGAAAATGTATATTAACTGTTGATAGAGGTATTAGACTTATTTGATGCGCGTTAATTAATGACAAGCAGCCGCAACATACAACGGTACTTACGATTTTCATTCCGTTAGTATATATATATATATATATATTATTTTTTTGTTGGAATGAAGAGATGATTCAAGGCTTTTTTTTTTTTTTTAAATCTGCAATATTTGAAAGAATGTAACATTCGCTTTTGGAGAAAATAATCTAACTCTTTTCGTTTTGAAGAAGCCTTTTAAAAAAGGAAAAAATAAATAATTTTAAGAAGTTAAATGCAATTATATTTTAAGAAAGAATATGTAATTTTCAATATCACACCGGGCACTTCTTATCTACCAGCTTTGAGATCAGGTTATTTAAAACCTTTTGCGTTTAAAATCAGAATATAATTTTAACAAGTTTTTATGTGTGAAACAAAAATATTAAACAAAAACGTAGTTCAGTCCAATATTTCAGAAAATAGTGATTAGGCGTATTAATGTAAGATAAGCATAATGCGGCTTGGATACATTCCGTGCCTGGGTACAAAAAAAATAGGCACAAATATGTCGGATGCGCCTGCTCTCATATATAGGTGCGGCCCGGCCCTCGGGCCGGGTTCGGGTCGAATTTTCGAATTTGCTCTCGGACCGGGTCGGGCTCGGGCTTAAAATTTTTTTTCAGGCTCGGACCGGGCCGGGCTCGGGCTTAGTTTTTTTTGTGTATATTCGGGCCGGGCCAGGCCGTGTCGGCCCGAATCTTTTTCTGGTTTCCTCGTTAATCAACGAAAAAGGAAAATGATAAATATTTCTTCAGTCTTTTATTTTACGTAATTTTACAGGCTTGTATGTCACATAAAGTTCTATTTTGTTAAAAAGTGTCTGTAACGTCAATTTAATTGTCTATCAGTCTGTCTGTCCGAAATCTGATTTTTCGCAAATATTTTTAGCATGCCTCGAAATTAATATATTTTATTTAAAGTAATATTAGATGGTTTCCTATTCAAAATAGTATGCATGTCACTACCAGTTTGCGTACATAACAAAAGAATTGGATACACTACTGTGTATAAGGGTTTGTTTCTTATTATCTGTTAAGTTTAAATGGTATAAAGGCTATAAAAATCTTTCCGCTGTAACTTTTTCTCTAAGGCTCCTTTTCCTTTTCTCCAGTGGACGAAAGTAGCATCATTTTTATCATGGGCAAAAGCGACTTTTCTATTGAATATGGTTAGATTAACATCAAAGTTTTGTTTACCGGAACACATGAACGATTCGGATACATTATGGTATATAAGAGAAAATGGTTGAAAGTGCATTTTCAGTAGTATTAACCATTTCAAATACCTTCCTATATTGTTTGATGAATGCTAATATTATCGATTTGACTTTCTGTTTGTCTTTGTGCCTTGTCTATAGTAATGAATTTCTGGTTATATATAATTGTCTTGTAAAATTTCAGCAGTTTTGTTAAAGAAAGTACTATTGTTTGGTTATATAAAACCTCTGCAAAACACATACTAAAAATCTTTTTTATAAAAAGGCATTCTTTTTTTTTTTTTTTTTTTTTTTTTTTGTTATTTTACATATTTTTGAATCGGGCCGGGCCATAAACCGTTAAAAAATAAACGGGCCGGGCCTCGAAATTCCGGCCCGTGCAGACCTGCAGGCCCACCTTATCCATTGGGCTAACTGGGCTGCAGCCCAAGGGCGCCACATGTTTAAGGGCGTCTTTCACCTTTTTTTTTTTTTTTTTTTTTTTTGTAATATAAATGCATAAAGATGACATTTTTCTGGTCTAACTCAAAATTAATAGATCAACCTCTATTTGCACAAACAATTTCAAATTTTGGTGGCATGAGTCGCACTTTTAATAAAATCCAACTCTTTCTTATCCTTTTTTTTTTTTGGGGGGGGGGATGAAATGGAAGGTAAGAGATTCTAAAGGCTGATTGTTTACGCTAATACGTAGACCTGCCTCCATCGGTGGTCTTTTTATCGAATCTTAGCCCGATTTCACGCGAGATTTAGAGAAAATCAACTAAAATTCTGAATAGTTATTCCGACGAAAGAGACCTGAATTGAATCTTCCGGCACCTCTAATCTACAACTTTGATAGCAGAACCTTTTGGTCATTGGTGTGGCCAAAAAACAGAACTCTCGCAAAGTACAAAGAAGAGTCCCTCTAGGAGAGTTCCATATAGCAGACTAGTCACTAGTTTTTAATTTGAACAGGGGCTAATGACCTCTAGCGAATAGAAAGGGAAAAAATGATTTAATTGCCATAATTAATCAGAATTCAACCCTGAATGAGTCTTTAATTATTTGAAATCTTTTTATTATTTGTTAAATGTATATATTAATGTATTACATAGAATTAACTGAATACAGTGCTTTTCATTTTAAGTTTGGGAATTGAAACAGCTTCTTAACAGTAAGAAATATGTTTCAAGACAAATATGCTAAATAATGGAGTGATTTCCAACCACAAATTGAAGAAAACCACAAATACTTTTGATTACCCTGTATAATAAAAAGCTACAAATGACTTGTAACTTTAACACATAATTTCACTTACTATGTACTTTTTTTTGTGTGTGCGTGTGAGTCGCACAATTATTTAGATGGATTTATTTTACTTTTTTTTAAACAAAAATTAATAATTTTTTTGGCAAACTTTTTGCTTATATCAAGAATGGATTTCAATAAAATTTTACAAAACTTGCATAAAGATTCACTAAAAATTGTAAAATATTATTCAGAACCATAAATTTCTCACATATAATTTGTAGTAAATACTTTTTGAGCATTTGTAATAAATATTTTTTAATGTGCTTGGACTTATAACTCTAACAAAATTTTATTTATATACTAAGATTTCTGAGTTCATAAATGGTTTTAAGAAGAATTTTGCAATACGTAATTGGATAGCTAAATTAAATATGTATCCTGGAAAAAACACCATATGAAATTTCACTTCTGGAAACATCTACAATCTTGTTCATTCTTTTGTCGATAATTTGCTTAATTTTTACTCTATTCAAATGAAATTTTGACATAACTTGCACAATATATCTAGCTTTTATCCTATGTAATAAAAAAAATTCTATCTTTCGTGCATGCATATTTAAAAAAATTATTTTTTACAAATGCTCATACCTCAGCAAAAATTACATGTGTGAATTTTAAGTTTCAGAATAATATTTCTCTAATGTCTTATAATTTTTTCTGAAAGTTTTGTAAAACTTTTCTAAAATCTATTCTTGTTATAAGTAAAAAAAGAAACTTGTTATAAAAATTAATAATTTACTATTATAATACATTCATATAATATATTTAATATTTATAATAAACTAATATATATATATAGTGTCTAAATAATCGTGTGGTTACAAAAAAAAAAAAAAAAAACATACAAATATTGTAAATATTAAGTGAAATCATGTGTTATAGTTACAAGTAATTTGTAGTTTTAGTTCACCATCATACTATAGGTATGGGGAACTTAGCTAATCGTGAAAAATTTCGACCTAGGTTTTCTTACTTTTTTTAATGTTTTCAGGTGTGAGGAATCCGAAAATGACAAAATTTGTATGGTGTCTGTCTGTAGGGTGTCTGTTAGTGTGTTAGTCCGTTAGTGTGTCAGTCCGTTAGTTTGTTAGCCTGTTAACATGATATCTCACGAACAAATGATCGCAGAGAGGTCAGATCAGTTTTAAAATATTACTTTCGATACTGGCAAGAACCCTATTCATTTGCAACATTCGAATTAAAAAACTTCGTAAGTTATGAGAAATTTACAATTTTCTTAACATGGGAATATAGGACAAAAATTCACTTAAACGTGCATTAAATAGAAACTTTTTACTGTAAAAATGTTAGACCAGTTTTAAAATATCAGTTTTGATGCCGGAATGAACATCAGTAACTATAAATATGCTACTTTGAAAATTTCGCAAGTTGTTAGAAATTTACGAATTTCTTAACATGGCAGTATAGGGCAAAATTTCACATAAACGTCTATTTTCAGAGATATTTTCATCGTAAAGATGTCAGACTACTTTTGAAATATTATTTAGAACACTGGCATGAATATTAATGACTATGAATTTTCCAATATAAAAATTTCGCAAGTTATTGGAAAATTACGAATTTCTTAACATGGCAGAATAGAGCAAACTTTCACATAAACGTCAATCTTGAGGGATATTTTCATCGTGAAGATGTCAAACCACTTTTTAAATATTATTTTGGATACTGGCATGAATATCATAGACTACGATTTTTCCAGTTTAAAAAATTCATAAGTTATTTGGAATTTACGATTTACTTAACATGTCAGAAAAAGGCAAAATTGAGCATAAACATCCATTTTGAGGATCATAAATACATTAGACAACTTCAAAATTATATTTATGATATTTGTTTGAACATGATTGAATACAAATATTCTAATAGGAAAATTTCGTAAATTATTCGTAATTTACGGTTTTATCAACATAGCGAAATTGTAAAATTTTCATATAAATATGAATTTTGAGGATTATTGCATTGGAAATAGTAGCATGAAAACTAAACAACAGAATTGACCCTGATAAAATAAATTAATAGATTAGAATAAGATAAATATATCGAAGTGAATGGTGGATAGCCTATTAGGTGGAGATTTCATTCTGTCACTGTATCAAGCTTTGGTCAAATTCATTTCTTTTAACATGATTATAATATGTCTCGCACTACAAATTTATGAGAACATAAATATGATGGGGAACTGAGCAGAGTCCACCTATGCCAACTAGTTTTATAATACAGAAGGATCTAAAGTATTTCTGATTTTCTTCAATTTGCGGTTGGTCTCCTAACTGCAGTTGTGATTAAACCGATAGAAGAAATAATTTCCAGTAATTTGACCACCCACTCTATATTGAAGTAATATTTTGTTTTGAATTTCGATTAAAAAAAAAAGAAATCAAACATTCTGGCAATGGATGATATGGTATGTTGTAATGTTTAAATTTGATTGACTGCACATAGGTTCTAGGTCTGGGTGGAATTTCCTATGTGGGGGGGGACTTTTTGAGAGGTTCTAGCTGTATTTAGGCGAGTTTAGATGAAAATAATGAAATACTCCAAACGGCTAGGTCGACGAGGGCAATCTGGGATCAAACCCGGCATTTCTTGTCTGCCAGCTTCTGACAATGGAACAAGACAGGTAAAAATGGTGATAAAATGAATTGTTACAATGGAAGAAATATGTAAATAATTTTACAAGAAAGTTATTTTGCTTATTAAAAGTATTATATATATATATATATATATATATATATATATAAACGGAGGTGGGGTGGTGTTGTAGGGCTGGATGGTTGGGTGGGTTTGTGAAATTAAATTAAAAAAAAAAAAAAAAAAAAAAAAAAAGTAGAAGGATTGTTGCATTTGCTTTGTATTGCTGTGCAAACTTTCATTTTCCAATAAAATTTCAGATTTTTCCTTTTTGAGTTGTCAACTATATTTAATGTTCTGGTTATACTGTTAAACACAGTGTGATCAATCGGTGAATTTCATTGTGGCTTCGTGGTTTCATTGTTGTTCTTCTGCTTTGGGATTTTGCATTTTTAAATCCATATGGTTCCTGTTCTGGTTGTGGCAGGCTGGGGGAGTGTTGCCGGCGTAAAACTAGTGTAACCCCACAGGCAAGTCACAAGTCTTGCCGCCTGCCTCCTTCTTCCTATCTTGTGTTTCTTGGGTTGTTTTTTCATTAATTTTGATAAGTTTAAGGTTTTAAATTAAGATTTGTTCTTTTACTTTATTGATTCGTTTGTTTTGCAGTTTGTTAATTAATAGATCTGGTTTCTTTACATTGGTGTATTTCATCCACTGATGATTTTTTTTTTTTTAAATCTTATTGGTCATTGGTGTTTCAGTGATCTTGTATCTGTTGCTTGGCTTCTACTATGCTTAATAGATCATCTTTATTATATATATATATATATATATATATATATATATATATTAATTTTACTTGCAAATTTATGCAAGATATACTGAAGAACAATTTTACAAATTAAATTTCTAAGAATTTTCATTTATCATTTCAAATGAAAAAATTATTATAGGTAATCAAAAATTAATATTTTAATAAAGATCTTAATTTTAGATTTAAATAGCTATTGAATTTTAATTAGATTAGTATTTATTAAATTAAAAAACTAAATTGCATTTAAAAATTGAACTAAACTTAAAATTAGGATACTTTTGGTAAAGGTAAAGGGCGCCTGAACATGTTAGCCCAGGGCGCCCGAATGTATGAAGACGGCCCTAGGAGACTTAATAAGGAAAGCGCAGGTGCCTTAGGTGCCACGCTCAGGGCAAAACAAGCAGCGTTTGTTTGTAAACACGCCCTTTCCTAAGACTACTAAGTAGTCTTCTTACCCTTTCCTTTGGAATTTTTTCTAGTGCTCGGATACTTTTGCATGGCTGATGCCAAAAAGATTTTTTTTGTAACTCTAAAGCAATCTTAAACATATTTAATAAAGAAGCATCACAAAACTGGCGTTGTAAAAATTATTACTTACAAACTTTGAATAAACACCATAAAATGCAATAAACTCGCAACAATTGTTTCGGGTCGAAAAAACACACGACCCTTCATCAGGCGAACAAAGTAAGCACGAGTGCTGCAGTCAAAGCGGCAACGCACAAAATCGTTTAGAATGAAAAGAAAAAGTTTATAAAGTAGAAACTAAATATAGCTACTGGTGTGAGTAGAATTGTACAAATAAACAAGAAAATAAATAAATGAGTGAGATTAAACATATAACAATCTAAGGATAACAAAAATTAAACTAAAATCTAAGTTACGTGAGTAATTTCCAAGCATCAGAGAAGAAAGGAGTGGAAGAAATATCATTAACAAGATTTTCGAATTTTTAAATATGTAAAATGCTTCATGAATATCCAAATGGGAGGAGCAGACAGGAGATGAAATTATGTTAGTTTTGCAAAAATCAAAACGATGACCTTGAGACCAGCAGTGGGAAGCAATAGAAGATTTGGTAATCTCTTCATTACGAACATTCCGACGGTGCTCATTTATTCTGTATTTCAAACGCCTCCTAGTTTGACCAATATAACCTAAGTTGCAGGACGAACACGGAATTAAATAAATTCCAGAACGGTTTTCGGTGGGAATGGGATCCTTAAGAGAAGATAATTTTATTTTATTGACGGGTTTGTAAATAACTTTGAAACCAAACGGTGAAAGAATTTTAGAGATTTTAAAAGAGAGTGAAGAATAAAAAGGTAAAACAACTGGGATGAGACTGTGATCGTTTAATTTGGGAGCAGAACGTTTAGGATTCTTAAATTATATAGAGCTTTATCGATGATAGATGGGTTATAGCCACGAGAGAGGGCAAGAGATTTTAAATAATAATTTCTTTCGAAAGATTAGACGGATCAGAACAAATGTGTAAGGCACGGTAAACATAAGTGTAAAAAAGCAGACATTTTTTGTTGAGGGGCGTGGTTAGAGAGAGCATGCGGCGGCAAAGAGACTGAGAATGGTTTTCTAAAAACAGTAGTTGAGAAACAATCCTTTTCTTTATTCACAAGAACGTCAAGGAAGGGCAAAGAGCAATCCTGTTCAACCTCAAAAGTGAATTGAATGCATGGGTCAATCGAATTGACCAAAGAAAGTAAATTGGACAAATCGACGTCAGGGGAGACAAGAACGAAAGTGTCATCCACATATCTAAACCAGTGAGGAAATTTATATACACCGAAGAGTTTTTCTTCAAAATAGTGCATATAGATGTCGCAAAGTAAAGGAGAGAGAGGACTACCCATGGCCATACCATCATTTTGGGAATAATAAGTACCATTAAAAATGAAGGCAGTTTGCCTGATACACAAATGAACTAAATTTACAAGCTCCTCAATTTCAATAGAAGAATAATGGAATTCACGTAGTCTTCTCTCTAAACAAACCAGAGCACCTTGAACCGGAACATTTGTAAAAAGTGACTTTACATCTAAAGAAATCATAGTATAATTAGACGGGGAGATGCATTTAATTTTGTCCACAAAATCATACGAGTTTTTTACAGTATGAAGATTAGTAGAAGTTAGATGAGAAAGAGAGTTTGAAAGAAATCGAGCAAGATTATAAGAAGCCGTACCAATATTAGATACAATAGGTCGAAAGCAGAGAGTGGGTTTATGAATTTTCGGAAGTGCATAGAAACGAGCACAATCTTTCTCATCTTTCTCAGTCTCTTTGCCGCCGCATGCTCTCTCTAACCACGCCCCTCAACAAAAAATGTCTGCTTTTTACACTTATGTTTACCGTGCCTTACACATTTGTTCTGATCCGTCTAATCTTTCGAAAGAAATTAATTATTTAAAATCTCTTGCCCTCTCTCGTGGCTATAACCCATCTATCATCGATAAAGCTCTATATAAATTTAAGAATCCTAAACGTTCTGCTCCCAAATTAAACGATCACAGTCTCATCCCAGTTGTTTTACCTTTTTATTCTTCACTCTCTTTTAAAATCTCTAAAATTCTTTCACCGTTTGGTTTCAAAGTTATTTACAAACCCGTCAATAAAATAAAATTATCTTCTCTTAAGGATCCCATTCCCACCGAAAACCGTTCTGGAATTTATTTAATTCCGTGTTCGTCCTGCAACTTAGGTTATATTGGTCAAACTAGGAGGCGTTTGAAATACAGAATAAATGAGCACCGTCGGAATGTTCGTAATGAAGAGATTACCAAATCTTCTATTGCTTCCCACTGCTGGTCTCAAGGTCATCGTTTTGATTTTTGCAAAACTAACATAATTTCATCTCCTGTCTGCTCCTCCCATTTGGATATTCATGAAGCATTTTACATATTTAAAAATTCGAAAAATCTTGTTAATGATATTTCTTCCACTCCTTTCTTCTCTGATGCTTGGAAATTACTCACGTAACTTAGATTTTAGTTTAATTTTTGTTATCCTTAGATTGTTATATGTTTAATCTCACTCATTTATTTATTTTCTTGTTTATTTGTACAATTCTACTCACACCAGTAGCTATATTTAGTTTCTACTTTATAAACTTTTTCTTTTCATTCTAAACGATTTTGTGCGTTGCCGCTTTGACTGCAGCACTCGTGCTTACTTTGTTCGCCTGATGAAGGGTCGTGTGTTTTTTCGACCCGAAACAATTGTTGCGAGTTTATTGCATTTTATGGTGTTTATTCAAAGTTTGTAAGTAATAAATCTTAAACATACTCAACTTCAATCTTAATAAGTGATATTTTCATAGTGACGTATTACTGGCAATAACTGTTATTTCTAACTGTGAGACTGTAACTGTTCTGTAGACCTCGTTGCTCTTGCTGTTAACTACACGCAGTCCTTCATTTAACCTCTTTAAAAAGCAGCGGAATTTATTAATTTTTTATTATTTATAAACTTCAGTATTCTTTTAAAGGTTTGATATTAATATGCTTTATTATTCAATCGTTTCTGTTTGTATAATAAAATTAATGAATGCATCTAAAGCAAGTATTTGATTTAGGACAGATACTTCCTTGTTTACGTCTCCAGATAAGAAAATCTAAAATACAGTATTTATTGCAACATTTTTTAATTGAATAATGGTTGAGTAAGAAATAAAACTGCAGATCAATATTATTTATTTTTCAGTGCACAATTTTTCTTTTAAAGCTTTGATTAAATCTATTTATTTGCTCTTTAAAGTTTTATACCGGTAAATTGAATTATTGTCTTCAAATTATCCTACTTTTTTTTCTCTATTATATGTTCTCTACTAATATGTTTTGACTGTTTCATAATTAATGAAATTTAGATTGAAACTCAGGTAATTGGATGTATTGGATCTAAGTGTTTGAATTATCTGGCAGTGGTTTTCCAAATTATGCATTCTATAGTTTTTAGGGGTTGATATGGGCAAAAATTGGGTTCCTTTTCACCAAAACTTGTTTAATAGATCTCTTTACAAAATTTAATTCATTAAAATTTCACTTTACAAGATTTCTTCTGATAAAATTCTCATGTTTTCAGTGTTATTTTTAATGACTATTTTGTTCAAGGAAACATTATTAACTTGATATTTAACATTAGATAGTGATTGTTTTTCTGAAAAATGGACCCCAAAAATTAAAACAACCAATCAGTGATTATGGCATGGTTGACTTCCTTAGCTGCCATATTTATTATTTTTGCAAACACAAACAAAATTAGTAGATGGTAGATGCCTAGTTTGAATCTAGGTTGTATTTCTCTAAGTAATCTTTTGGAATTTTACCATGTTCTTCTCTGAAACTTGCATGAATAGTAACTAGGACACTACAAAAAGCCTCGTATCCACATGTAGTTAGCTTTCATCCCAAAACGCATATATATGTCAAGTTTTTTAGCGAACTATTTCAATCTTCAAGTAAAATTTATTATTTATTTATTTATTATTTTTTTTTTTTATAAAAGCTTTATAAGATTTGAAATTTTAAAGCTGAACTATTTTGTAATATAAATAGTAAATGAAAATATTTTATTGATAAAACTGAAAATTTTAATTCCAAATAATTTATAGCAATGTAAATAAATAGAAAAATAATTGATTTGTTACTGTAGTTCATTTGTTTATACTTGTTTAAATGAATGAATAAAACATTTATTTTTCAAACAATTATAAGTTTTTTTTTTTTTTTTTTTTTTTTTAAATTTAAATAAGCACTTCTTGAAATACACTACTTTGAAATATGATATAAGCTATGTAACTTATTTTGACTTTCTTTTATTATAGAATTAAAGAATGGCCCCTCCTTGCTTTGCTGATCTCGGAAAACAAGCCAGAGATATTTTTAGCAAAAACTATCGTAAGAAAATATTCTTTTATAAATATAATAGAACTTTTTTACTTTTCAGTATAACTACAAGCAGCAGTTGCTTGTGAATGATGGTTTTGGGACAGTGCATGTCTAAAAAAGTATTTTATAATGAAATATTTCTTTATCTTATTGGTTGATTTGTTCATTTCAAGAAACAATGTAGATATAATGACATTTGAACATTTTATCATGTGAATGAACTCTGTCATCAGACTATTTCTAGCTACCTCGGGTGCAAGTTGGTGAAAAGAAAAAACAGTCTGTTATCATACAAAGTTCTTCATTGTATTGACTGGTGAAATATTATCATATCTTAGTGCGAACTCTAGAATAAAAGGGCCGCTGGGAGGCATTCTATAAAAAGGTCATTGTTTGCATAATTTGCAGTCTTCTATGGTGTGATTTTTTACATGACAAAAGTAAAATACAATAAAACCTCTCTAAGTTGGACACCTACTGTTCCAAGAAAAAGTGTCCAACTTATAGGGGTTAGACATAATGTTAATGGATACATTCCGTTCCGAGAAAAAGCGTCCAACTTAGAAAGGTGTCCAACTTATAGGGGTGTCCAACTTGAGAGGTTTCACTGTACTAATTTTATGTTTGTATATATATATAAGCTATATGCATTTGTTATTCCAGAAATGCTGTAGAACTATTTCTAGAAAGTTGAAAAATCAGAAAGAAAAGTATCTAAAGGCCTCTACATTTAAAATGTTAGAGAAAACTACTTGATACCAAAATGTTTTTAAAAGGGCAGCAGGGTGGAGCACCCTGGAAATTATCCTAGATTCAGCACTATATCTGTGTTGTTTTTCCATAATAAACAAATCAATCAATAAGATAAATATTCTGTTCTAATGTACTTTTCCAGATGTTTAGATTCGTGACCCAGAAACACTTTTTCCAATCGCCGCTGATTGCAAGTACTGAGAAAATATAAATTAAGAAGATGTATGTCTTTATCTGTAGACAGTCAAACACTGTTTTATGGGGAAATTTATGAGAATTTTTTCATTATTTAATATATAACATTCAAAACTGTTAAATTGTCCTTGTATTTCAAAAATAGATTTTTAATACAGTATAGTACCATCTATACGTCTCACATTTATACGTCCTTTAGTGAAATCCTGATTCATTCCTATTTATTTCAGTGTAAAAATACTTCATTTATACGCTCTCAATATCGGTTATATGTCTTTTCTACTATTCTAAAATTCGCAAAATTTCTTGACCAGTCATTTTTTCTGTTCAAAATATGGTCTAAAATCCAATCTAAATATCAATTTTGATGTGTGCTTGAACTATGATGCCAATATCATGACCTCAGAACTATTCACAATCAATGAACTAATTGGAAAAAAAATATCTGATGGTAATTCAAGCAATGATGATGTAGAATGGGGAGAAATTAATACGCCTTCCTTTAAAGGCGCAATGGATTTTATTAGAAAGCTTCAAACTTATTTTGTTTGTCAAAAAACAAGTAAAGAACATTTTAATAAACTTGATTCAATTAAGGTGTAGTTCTTAGTACTCACAGGCAATCAGCACGTCAGGCAAGTATTAAAGTTTTTTTAATGTAATCAAATAGGATTAACTTCTTAGACATAAATTTTACAATAATTTTATTAAAGATACCCAGTATGTATAATTAGTACTCAAGTCATGCATAAGTGGTTGATTTTTTCCCCTCTTTTTATAATAACTTTATTTTTAAATTTAATTAATATCATCAAATGCAAATTCTGTAATAAAGTACTAGTTACTGTCTTAAAAAAACTTTCTTAATTTAATTAGTATTTTCACATAAATTTTGTTTTAGTACCATTAAATTTATAAAAATGAAATCATAATTTTTTTAAATTTCGATATAAGTCTTTTCATTTAATACGTCCTTTTGTGTCAGTCCCTTTAAAGACATATAAACGGTGCTTTACTGTATTTTCAAGACATAAAATGCAAACAATTAACTAAATGCATTTTTTGCTGTCTATAGCTTCAAAATGAAAATAATATATATATATATATATATATATATATCAGGGGTGAAACTTTTCAGGGCTACCCCTGAATTCAGGGTTTTTGAAAATTTTGGGTTCTTTGAATTTAATGTTAAATAACATTATTTTTACAGAAATTTTTCATTTTGAATGTTTAATTTGCCTTATAACGTATTAAGATCTCTGCAAATATCATTTATTACAGGTAGCCATATCCATATAATATATCATTAATAAGTTTTCTCTATTTGTATGTAAGTAACAGTTTTCAGGGTTTTTGATTGTTAGGTCACCTTTGATATATATAAAGTCAGTTTTTAAAAACTTGAAGATGCATTTAGTAAATCAAAGGGCAGATTAAAGGAACTGAAAAACTGCTGTTAAATGATGAAAAAGTAAAATTTTGTTAACAAACATCAGATTTTTAATACAAATATCAATGTTGGGATGCTCAAAATTAGATACGGAGCAATGACGTGTATGGTCAAATCATGCCTAATGATGCTAATCTCTAGAAATTTCAGATCATTTTTAAATTGAATAAAAATAAATTATTTTTGACTTTTTTTTTTTAAAGGAAAATGACTTATTATTTTACCCAGTGGCAGAAATACTGCGACACAGCGGCATAGTCGTGGACACAGAAAAATGGCTTGCGGACAGGTTTTGTCTGCACTGATAAAAAAAATTTGTCTGCAACTTTCGAATAACAATTCACTTTAAAAAAAAATTCTGTATCAAAACTAAAACTAATACTTTTATTATTTATAATTATTTATATTGTATTGTCAAACATTGCTATAAAATATTTAATTGAATGAGATGAATTGAATGAATTGAATACACACAATTGTTTATACTATATTGTTCTGCAGTAAAATTGTGTTTGTGTATTATTGCACGAGATCACCACTGATGTTAACCCCCCCCCCCCCCCCCCCCCCCCCAATCAGCTTTCAGGCTTTTTGAGTGTAAGCCATTTTCACCCCTGATTGCACACAAATTTTGCTGACAGATTATGAAATTTTAAAAGCCTGTCGCAGACAGCTACAAAACTTTCTGCCACTGGGTTATTTTAAAGGATTTTATGCATTATTTCTGACTAAAATTTTCTATCTACAGGGGAAAACTGGCACAGATGCAAAACTGGGTCCGTTAAAGTACCCTTCAAAAAATTTTTTAGCTTAAAGGACCCTTCACAAAATTTTTATTCTAAAACAGGACCCTTCACAAAATTTTTTTATCCTGAAAAAGAACACTTCACAAAATTTTTTTCCTTAAAAAACAAACCTTTGATAAATCTTTTATTTTCAAAACTAATCTTCAATGGAACAAAAAGACTGCCTGAATAATCGGACGTGTTTTGTTGTATTTTATGAAGGGCTTCGATGCATATGTGTGAGTTTAGTTCTATAAAACTGAACTTTCATTGTCTAAAATTAAACCTTAATTGTAATTTTATTTTGAAAAATTTTATTTCCCTAAAAGAGGACCCTAGCCAAAAAGTTCGAAAGAACTTTATTTTCATACTAAAGTTAGAATCGCAAAATTTCATGTAGAATTTTTAACAATTTCACGAAAACAGGACCCTGTGTGAAAAGTCTGGACAGACCTCTGATCTATTCAGAGAATGATTTTCAAATTTTTTTAGATCTTTTGCAAAGTATAATAAATTGATAAATGGAAATATGTTTGATTTTTGATATTGCATTATTAACATATTTTCTTGCAGTTTTGCTTGAAATATTGATAATTATTTTGAAGAGAGAATAAATTAGTATTTTAAATTTTAGGGTTCTTCCTCCCACTTCCCTCCCCAGAGATTTTGAGAAAAGCATTACACTGCCCACTCTTTGGGATTAAATCTACTATTACTATCTGCTCCTTAAACAACACACACCCTCTTTGCCCCTTGAAATATCATATTTGCTCTCTCTCTCTCGTAAAAAAATTAAAAATTTGTAGCTTTGAAACTGCGTTAAGAACATATTAACTTATTTTCAAAAAAGGATTAAATTACATTTACTTTAAAAATATATACCTAAATAATATCCTTTTACAAAATATGCACTTGCAGGGGTCGATCCAGGTTTTAATTTTTGGGTCCCTTTTTTGTGAAAAACAAAACATTTTTGTGAAATTTTTATTTATTTTTGTGAAACATAAAATATTTTTGTGAAAAAGTAAAATATTGTGTAAAATCTTCCGTTTTTACAAACACTTTATGTAATGTTTAATATCAAGTTAATAGTTTCATTGAGCCAAATTAAGGCATAAATTAAAAATAATACTGAAAATATGAAAACATTTAATAAAAGGATCATTTTTTTAAAACAAAATCTTGTGAAGGGACTCATTTTATAAATTTGAATTTTGTGAAAGGTCCCTTTGTATGGATTTGAATTTTGTGAAGGGTTCCCTTTTATGAATTTGAATTTTGTGAAGGGTCCCTTTTTACTATGTGGAATTTTGTGAAGGGGCCGCAAGAGGGACCCAAATTTTGCCTGGATCGACCCCTGACTTGCGGCTTATTTAAAACAAATATATTTCGGACAACCATAGTGTCCATCATCCGTGCATTACAGTGATCTTCTACTGCTCTATCTACCCACCCATAAAATTAGCCCAATTAATTTTAATACCATTAATACCCGAAAAATAGCCCCCTATAATAACTACCATTATGC
Organism: Salticus scenicus; assembly: GCA_963930645.1. NCBI lineage: Eukaryota > Metazoa > Arthropoda > Arachnida > Araneae > Salticidae > Salticus > Salticus scenicus. The sequence goes on along the minus strand of OZ005658.1, from coordinate 117,797,900 downwards.
TCTCAAAAGAGAAGCGATTGAAATAGTTACTAACAATTTATCTATTAATGATCGTGAGCACAGCATACCATCTGTATGGCAATAACTAATTAAAAGAAAAAGACCATCCGAAGTGAAGAGAATTGAAGATCAAGAGGAAGAAACAAACCAAAACAGAAGGAGTATCACTGCAATCTGCAATGCACTGATGATGGACACAATGGTTGTCTGAAATATATTTGTTTTAAATAAGCCGTAAGTGCATATTTTGTTAAAGGATATTATTTAGGTATATATTTTTGAAGTAAATGTATGTTAAGAACATTTATATATTTAAGCTATATTATAATTTGGTTGTATATTGATTCTTTTTTTTTTTCTATTTGCTTTCAGATATTGGTGTTGTAAAGTTAGAGTGTAAAACTAAGACTAGTACTGGTGTTAACTTCACTGTCAGTGGAAATTCAAATAATGATACTGGGAAAGTTAATGCATTTTTAGAAACAAAGTACTTAGTTAAAAAACATGGTAAGTTTAGCTTATATTTCGCTCTTTTGTTGTGCAAAACTTTAATTATTAATTTAGTTGTTTATGAGTTATGTGTTATATTTGCTTATATTTATCAAGGCTATATTCAATTTTTGTGAAAATACAGGTTGAAAGACTATTAAAAACAAAAGCTTATATTTCTCCATCTTTTGCTGATAAAATCAACAAACTAAGAATACGTCAGAATTTTATACTTGTATATGAAAAGAATAATCTTAAAGAAATAATAGATTTTTAGGGTTGCTATGGTACCTGGAATTGAGGGAAAACTCGGAGAATTTCAAAATTTATTGCAAAAAATATGAAAATTCCAGAAAATTTGAAATTTTTTGGAAAAACATTGGAAAATTTTTTCATAATCAATCTCTTTTCTATTTTAGTACTTTATAATAAAGGAAAAAAGTCAATTATGTTGTTTTATTCAACTATAATAAGAGATACGTTCAATTGACTTGTAAACATTTTAAATTAAAATGCTGCATTATCTATTTTACTTTAAAAAGAGACTGGGAATTTTTTCTCCTAATTTGCATAGCAATCCTGATTATTTTTTAAAAGTTGCTTATTGCTATTGGTGGGGAAAGGCTTGATTTACTCACCACTGGCGAGTAATTTTTTTTGACATAGGGTGTGGTAGTTTCATTGCCGATGTTTAATGTATATAGCTAAGCAAACAAAATACTATAAAATATAGCAGTGTAGCTGTGTAAAAGAACTGAAAAAACTCTTCCCAGAAATGCACAAACAGGGTTTGAATAGACAATTACTTTTCATTTTATTACCTTTATATAGTACGAAGCCGAAAATCCGGAATCGTCAGGACCGCAGTGATTCCAGATTTTCTAGATTTTTGGTTATGCCAAAAAAATATAATATTTTGGTTTAAGTACTTGGATAATATGCAAATTCAAGTAAAAAATAATATTACGATTTTTAAATATATTCTGTAATTTTTTTTTTTATCAACTTTAACAATAAATAAAATTAAAAATTAAACAGATATATTGAAAATAGTTGCATGCAAAAATTAGTACAAGTCACAAGAAAAGAAAATAAATAAGAAAAACATGCCATTTTTAAAACATTTCCGTGATTTTTTTTTTTTTTTTAGTACTTTAGGTTTTTTAATTAAAAGTTTGAGTATAACTGAAATAGAATATAGAATTTAGCTCTCAATTAAATAAATGTTTAAGAATTGTTACTATTATTATAATCTTCTCCTTCCTCCTTTATCAGACACTGCAGATGTCGGTTTTGAAGATTACTAAGAAATAATATACTTTTTGGGTTCTTTATTTAGATATATTTATAATAATAATAATAAAAAAAAAAAAAATCGCTGTTGATGATGATGATGATTAACGCCGCCGAAATTGTCCGGATTTTCGGCTTTGTACTGTAGCTGATATTATTCTATACTGAACACTATATTTAAAAATATGCTTTGGGAACTTGGAAAAATTCTACGGAATGGCCAATTCATCTTGTAATTGCATATATTTTGTTATTAATTATCGTATATTGTTGGCTGATAAAAATTTCTAAAAATCTCCTACGCCTGGTTGTTGCACTTCATGGTTTACAGTTGGTCTCCTTACTCACTGGATCGCAGTCCATGTTATTATTATTATTTTTTATTTTTTTTGTGTTGTTTTGTCAAGGACAGAGGTATGTGAATAAACCAACCACTCTTCCTGATCTTATATATAAGGCTATCAAAGCAGAAATACATTTGATACCCATACATATACTTGAATCTGTAGCTGTCAATTCAGACATTAGTTTTCATCACATGGTCTATAATTAGGGATTGCACATTAAATACATGATATTGTAAATAAAATTTCACGTAATGTTCTAAACAATGCTTTTTGAACATCAGATTATACAGGATGGCCTCTGATCAGGGAAAGTCCGGGAACTTAAATAAGTCTGAAGTAATAATTACAGAACTTTGAATACACCATAAAATGCAATAAGCTCTCAACAATTGTTTCGAGTCAAAAGAACACACGACCCTTTGTCAGGTGAACAAAGTAGGCACGAGTGCTGCAGCCCAAAGCAGCATGCATTTTATGGTGTTTATTCAAAGTTTTGTAATTATTAATGTCATGTGAAGCCTGAGAATTTGGTCATATTTTGTGGAAAAAAGCCATATTTGAAAGCTCATCATTGGAAAATGCTAAATTGTTCGTAAATGGGAAATTTTTATGGAAATTAAACTGTGTTAGGCAGGGAATTTAGAAAAGTTCTAATGCTAACCACCCTGCTATATATAATAACTTGGGGAAAATAAATAGATAAATGTATGCTTCTTTTTAGATTTTTCTTAAAAAAAAAAAAAAAAAAAAAAAAAAAAAAAACTCCACATAATCAACTGTACAAAAGCAAAATATCCTAGTATAGTTTTGAATAAATGAGACTTATTGATATAATGTAGAAATTTTCTTATTTTCAGTAAGTGAAAAATCTTTGCATTTCAGTCTGAATATTCTAAAAAAACTAATTTTTTAATTATCATAAACATGCTGTAAAAAATTTATAGGTAAGCAGTAGGACTGGGCTTTATATCGATGTAAAATAAAATATCGATTTAACGCTAATATCGTTTATCCGATTTAAAAATTTCATCTTCCGTAAAATATCGATGCAGAAACATCAAAGCATGGGAAAATCTGATTCCAGACTAAACCGATTCTATGCTGGAATAATGCCAGATTAAACCGATTCTATGCTGGAATAATGCCAGATTAAACCGATTCTATGCTGGAATAATGCCAGATAGCTATTCATATTCATTCAATGGGGTAATGATTTAGTCAAGCATGCGCACTCATAGACAATTAAATCATAAAAATCTTGACTGAATGAAACCGCAAAAAAATCAAGCGAATAATATTCATTCGAAATGCCGTTTCGATTTAGTGTTACGCAGGCGCACTGGGAAAAAGAGAATATCGGTTTAAAAGATGCATTCTTTCGATGAGCCATGATTGCGGTTTTAACGCATGTGCAGAAGCAAAATGAAAACAGATTCCGATTCCTGATACAAGCATTCCGGTTAAGTTTGGGTAGATGAAATGGGATTATTCATTCATTCAAAATTCGTTTGATTAAAAGAGATTTATTTTGTCAATATTAGTATTTTCTTCTGCTATTTTTTGTTATATTTTTTGCCAGTTACATTTTTTGTTATATTTTTTTATTATTTTTCTTATAATTTATAAATAAGAAATCCCAGTTTATGTCTAATTGATAAGTGAATTAACTATTCTTTATTAATATTTTATGTAATTAATATTTCTTCATTAAATTCATTAATATTAGTACAGAATACGACATTGTCATATTGTCAAAAATAAATTAATTCAAACAACGGCACTATTTTAGATATGTATATTTTAATGTCTAATTTTTATTTATTTGGAAGGTATGCACATTTAAAGGGTATGCGTACTCGAAGGTATGGGTATTTCGAACAGTATGAGTATTTAAAAATAATTTTAAATGCTGTAAAAATTGATTTTTTTTCCCCTCTTCAAATGCACCAAATTGTTCTTTCTATCAAATTTATTTCCCTATACTGAGTTAGCTATTTAAGTCTTTTTGTCTTTTGTAATATTTCATGTAATTTAATCTTTAATAAATAAAAAATTTAAAATTTCAATTAAAAAAAAGTAAATCTCGTAAACTTTTTAAAAAGAATTATATTTTAGAAAATTTTAATTAAGAATTATACATTTAAATCAAATTGGAGTGTAAAGGTTGATATTTTTATTTATTACCAACTATGCGAAAAATACCAGAGCCGGAAAATAAAATTTTCGCATAGTTGGTAATAAATAAAAATATCAACCTTTACACTCCAATTTGATTTAAATGAATATTCATGGTTGATGAATTCATGAATAAAAATTTCTAAATTAAGAATTATATTTATTAGGAGATTCAAGGCACTAGAAATTTAATAACATGTGTGAAGCGCTTCTCTTAATTAGCAATTTTATGCTGATACTTGCAATTTATTCGCATGTAAGTGGGGCATATAAATATTTTAGTGCATTACAAAGTAGTACGAAATAGTAAAATTCTGAATTTATCAATTAGTTAAAATAATAATAAATTTGGGTGTTTTAAATGTTCTGAATGTTACTCCTGAAATGTCACATCACGAGTCCATATAATATAATTTGTGATAAAACAAAACTGCGCTATATTAATTATACTGATGTATAAATTTTGAACTGTGGAAAATAATGAATAATTTTATAATAGTTAGTATTAAAGCATTATTTCTTTATCAGAAGGCTGTTTCTTAGACGGACTAAGAACATGATTTGACAATAATTTATTTTACAGAGCAGTATTAAGTGTACATTTTTTATATAGAAAATATTGCTAGCGCTCGAATAATTTTATATCCGACTATATATGGAGTAATGTTATAAGCAATACCATTATATGGCTCAACCTCATTTTTAAGTTTTCTACTTCCTGCGATTGAATTTAAGTTGCACCAAAATTGGAGCTACCATACATCCACTCACAAGGGAAATATAAATCAGTAAAATTCCTATTGAAACCAAACCAAGATTAAATTAAAAGAGAGGTCGAAAACATAGGCTAAATGGCAAATTTTGAGCAACAATTCACTTATGGGTTAAGGTAAGACCCTAGAAAATTTAATCCCTTTTATGAAAATCAACGAAATATAATAAGTGGGCAAAAAAGCGTGGCACAGAGTCAGAGTGTTTGACTTCAGACAAGAAGATCTTCAGTTCAATCCCCGTCTCGGCAAATTTTGATTTTTCTTTCTTTTTTTTCATAATACTAATATTTGGTTTTTCTAAAATTAACAAATGATGGTAAAAAGTTAAACCATGAGGTGGTTGCAGCTACTTCAGTACCAAGTTTTGGTTCAAACTAACGCCATACTTTTTATATTGTAACGCTGTACTACTGAGACATTAAACCCAACAAACTAACTATAAACCATCTCTACATTCTAAAGAAAATTGCTAAAAGTCCTTACGTGTAGGGATTATACTCTACAATTGGTAACGCTGCATTAAATCGATATATCCTTATATCGGTATTTTAGACGAATGATATATCGATTTAAGAAATGTCAACATCGCCCAGCACTAGTAAGCAGGGATGAGATTTTTGTAGATTTAGCTTTTCAGCTTTTTTTAGCCGTTATATATTTTTGATGTTATTTGTCACATCAGCTAATCAAATAAAACTTCTACCTGCCCATGTTAATATCTGAATATGAATATTAAAGCATAATTATTTTTTAAATAGACTGAATATTAAAAAAAAAAAAAAAAATGTGTACTACTGCTAAATATGATTTTGCCATCAAAATTCTAATAATTAATTTAAACGTCTTGCCTTTGTATGTAGTTTCAGCTTTATTCCCTTTTTTCCAATCTCAATCTCTAGAAAAGAAACGTTGGTCATTTAAGGATACACAAAGCTTAGTTACTAAAAATTGTGAAAATGCCAACTTAAAAAAAAAAAAAAAAAAAAAAAAAAAAAAAAGACTTGAAAGTTAATTTTTTTACAAAATATTTTTTTTAGTTTATAGTAATTTTAGTAAAGAAGCTTCTACAGTGTTTAATAAAATCTTGTTAAAGTACTTATTTTCGAAATCTTGATATAAATATCTGATAAATGGTACTTGCTGCTCTTTGTAAATCATATGATACCTTTGATGTATGAAGGAAAGGGGAGAATATTTCTTTTCTTTTTCATCATGTTTTTTTGGAATGTGTAACTTGTAATAACAATAAATCTTCAACTAAATTGCGATCAAAGACTAAAAAAAAATAAATAATAATAATAATAATAATAAAAAATTCTCATCAGTCCAAAATTAAATTAAACAGTCTCTTTTTATTATTAATAATAATAAAAAAGATTTTTAGCACTAACTTTTCTGTTTCATGTAGGTCTCACAATCAAAGAAAAATGGACTACTGACAATGTCCTAGCTACACAAGTATCTGTAGAAGATCAGTTTGTAAACGGATTAAAAGTGACTTTGGATACCAGCTTTGCTCCACAAAGTGGGTAAGTTTATTTTTTGTTGGTGATATTTTCTTTTCTCAGTGTTTTTTTTTTTATAAATATAATAAAACCTTTTTTTTTTAGGTTGATTTCTTTAGAAATCTAACTATTGCAACAGGGTTCCGACGGGTCAGGGAGAACAGGGAAAACCTGGAAAAGTCAGGGAATTTGAAATTACTGAAAAAAGTCAGGGAAATATCAGGGAAAATTGTAAAGATTGCTCAAAAACCTGGAAAATGCTTTCTGAGCATTTAATTTATATCACAAGTCATGTTACTATGTTGTCTTTTATGTCGCGAGCTATGTTTTGTTTTATATCGTGAGCTATTTTTTATGTCGTGAACCATATTTTGTGACTGGGATTTTCTAAAAATAGACCTGGAAAAGTCAGGGATTGTTTTTTTTTTAATTGAGTGGGAACCCTGTTGCAATCACTTTGTTTATATGTTTGTGTGTGCATATACATATATGTGTGGGGTCGAACTTATGTGGACGTTAAAAATTAACTAATACTTGATTACTATTAATCATTTAAAATTTAATGAAAGATTAAACTATAATATACACTATTTACAAGATGATAATATGAATTAAAATTAAACAGCCGACCAAACAGTCGCTTGTAAACATCAAATCAACAGTTTATACTTATACGTCAGTTCACTCCACATCACTAGACGATATGATGTTCCACACAACTTTCATCAAAATAAAAGAATAAAGTTTAATTGTTGTTTTCGGCCATCAAAAGCTGCATCCCAATTACCGTCTACCAACATTGAAATCAGAACAGTTCTCTCCTTCAAAATGCTAACAGCCGTCTCCGTCAAAAGCTAACAGTCATCTCTCCTCTCAGCGCGCCTGCTTCCAGACTCCACCCACAGAAGTATGCGCACGCAGGGACGTGTTAGTTGCATCCTCTCGTCAAAGATACTCGTTCGTGGCTGCAGTAAAGGAACTTAGCTAGTTTCGGAATCAAATGTTAGGGAAAGCAAGGTGTCTCCTCTACATATATATATATATATATAATGGAATATTTATCATCGCAATAACTTCTAAAATACTGAACCATTTCAAACCAAAGTTAGTAGACTTATCTCACAAATATCTTGGATGCGTTCCTTAACCAAGTTGTTCTGCCATTTTGTTTTCAGTAACACCCACTTGAAAATTTCAAATCTACATTGTTGAAAACATATTTTGCACCAAATTTGCTTAAAATTAATGGTTATATAAACCATATAGGGATCTCTATAGAGTTTATTAATGAATTTGATCTGCCAGTTTGCTTTAAAATTTCGGATATCTTAAACTAGGGGGTCATTTGAAATCAGATTACCGTTTGAAAATTTGCCATGACTTTTTAAATACTGAAATAATTCAAACCAAAGTTAGACACTGAACTTACCTTATAAATATTTTGGATGAATTCACTAGACAACTTGATCTGACATTTTGTTTCGAAGTTGCAGCCGCTTAATATTACACTACCATTTTAAAATTTGTCATTGCGATAACTTTTGTAATACTGAACTAATTTGAATCAGATTTGTGAAATGGACTTATGAACATTAGACTGACTATCTTGGATTACTTCGCTGGGCAATTAGTACTGTTATTTTATTCCCGAGTGGGAGGCCACTTGAAAATTTATGATTATGATAACTTTTGAAATATGGAATTAATTTGAACGAGAGGTTGACAGTGGACTTATTTATCAAATATATTGGATACATTCACTGGGTAACTAGCTCCACTGTATTATTTCCAAAGAGAGGCCATTTGAAAATTTGCCATCACAATATCTTTTGAAATACTGAATTAATTTGGACCAAAGTTGGTCAATGGACTTAACCTTACAAATATCTGGGATGAATTTACTAAATGGCTGCAACATGTTATTTTTAAGTTGCTGCCATTTGGAAAATTTCTGAGCTCAATAACTTCTGAAATACTACATAATCATTAACCTTCTGATTTTAGCATACTTATGTGCTATAAAAGCTGAGATATAAAATCGTATAAACAGGGAAAATTGACCTGCTGGGTAATATATGCCAAAATCTAATCAGTCACCAATTTATATGCAGTCAAACATAAAATTTTGTAGAATTAATTTTTTTTTGTGAAATATTGTGGTTTATTATTTTGTGAGACACAGGTCCCATGAAATTTTGGTGACGTGCAAACAGACATTTTCTAAAAATGGTGGAATTTTATGTTCAATACATTTTTAAAACATCTAAATCCATCAAAAAACAGAAGTCGTAAATTTTTACGAATCCAATATACTTTTTTCTTATGGAAAAAAAAAATAAAAAATAGAGTGGGAGGTAGAGTCCTGCATCGGGTCAGGTGCGTGTGAAGTTAGTGTTATTTTTTTTTACCTGTGAGTAAAACTTCAGCCGTACCCACAAAATGTTATTTTTCATGGTTCTTTTTTATAAATATAATCTTTTGAATGCAGTGACTAGATGACCTTCTCTTCCTTCATAGCAGTTTAAAGCAATATGACTCATAACATAAGTTTAATTTATAAAGAAGAAATGTATAAGTATTAATATTTAACATTTAAAACTTTACATGAGAAAATTATTCGCCTTCCAGTGTATATTTGCTTCCTTGTTTTGCTTTTTTTTTATATATTGTGAATATTTAGAACAATAGATTTTTTAAAAGTAAGCTTAATACACAAGAAATTTTGTTATTATACAATGAAGTTTTGTTTATATTTAGACTAGATATTTTTAATATAACTTTAATTATACATTAGTTTTGATATAATTATATACTTGTGATCTAAGAATTAATTTACTGAAAGATTTGTTCAATAGTATAACTGTATTTTGTGAAATGGAATTTTAATTTTGTTTCTCATATAATATAAATTGAATAATACTTTGTTGCGGGTTTGGGTTGGGTTGCAGTCTGAAGTGTCTTCCTGCGACCTCAGGTGCGGATCAAATTTACTTGACCCAAGGGGAGGGGACCTCTAGGGAGGAATTATTGTTATTATAACAAAATTCTTCATTATTAAGTTAAATTTTTTCTTTTTTTTAGTAAGAAGGCTGGTACTTTGCAGACAGCTTTTAAAAATGAACATGTTCATCTAAATGGTGACGTTGATCTGGATGTGGCAGCTCCTCAGATACATGGTGCTGGTGTAATTAAGTGAGTATATTAAATTTTACAATATAGTAGTTTTTTTCTTATACCGAGTTAACCCGTAAATGCATGAATTTTTATTTTTAATAAATTAAATGTTTAATCAGCATGGAAATGGGTATAGTTAATAGAAAACAAAAAAAAAAAAAAACATAGGATTCACTTTAAGATTAGTGAACTTATGTAGAATTAATTTTGCATATTGGTGTATTTTTATATTACAGAAATAAAAAGCTACATTTTTTTTTGCATAAATTTATTAGTATGTGCAAAAATATAAATATGATTCGTTACTCTTACCTTGTTTCTATCCAAAAACAATTTATTACTTTTTTTTTTATATAAATAACCGCAATGGACCATATTCCTCCTTTGGGTTCGAGACTATAAAATATCAGCTGTTTTCGGAAAACAATTCTCAACTCTACCATAGCAAAGCATTGTGGCCTACAAATTGTTATCTTGCAATATTATTTATAAGAGTTACAGATTATATGAAATTGAAGAGTGATATAGTGGTACCTTTGTTTTGTTTTTAATCCAGTTTTAGTAATATACTTTAATATTAATCAACATATGTATTATTAAAAGTTGCCATGTGAACTGTGGCGATGTTAACAAATGTAAATGGATGTTCCATTTAATAAATTCCTTTATTAAAGTGATTGAAATTCTAATTATTTAAGCTTTGATGTCTATATATATGTGTGTGTGTATAAAATGTTCTTATTAATCTTTTATTCATTATATATATATATGTATGTATACATAAAATGTTCTGCAGTTTTACGATATGGAATAGTCTTAACTTTATCATTCGATTCAGTTGTTTACATTTCTCTTTTGTTCTTGTTTGAACAGATATCTGATTATTAAGTTTCACTGGAGAAATATTTAGGAAAATGTTATGCGTAACAATAAAATGGCATCTTGAATCTAATTTGTTTACAAAATATCGGCCACGTGTTCGGCGATTTTACCCACTGTGACGTCACAGGAATATTGTCCATTCTTAACACTCATGCTGAAATGAAATTGTACTCAGATAACTAACAAACGAAAATTGTCAAAGATAAAGAAATAAACTCAATGATCCTAGTTGCTTTCGGAAATGGTAAAATATTTTTGGTAAAATTAAAAAAAAACAAAACACTATGCAAAGGTTGCTACATAAAGAGATATGAGGTTTTAAACATAGGATGCAGATCTATATTGCTATGCATTTAAGGTTTAAGCTTTCATGCAAGTTTTCTATCTTGGTATTTAACAGGGTTCCCACGGTCCTTGAAAGTCCTTAAGAAGTACTTGAATTTCATTTTTTTTTTCAAGGGCCCTTGAAAGTACTTGAATTTTGCTTAAAGTCCTTGAAAATCCTTGAATTTTCCCCTCCGGCGAACGGCCTTAGCACAAGTTCGATCAAGGCTAAACTATCCCTATCTTCACACGCACGCGCCGTTGTGCACTCATCGGATCTAGTTTAGCTTTGATACCATGGTTTCCCCTTCCTCTTTATGAGTGAAATAGGCGTACGAATGGCAACACATCTTTCTGTACTACATCTACACGCTGTTCGCTAATCATTTCGTCGTGTTGTCGTCACGTTTTGTGTTTGTGTATGGAAATGAGGGACGGTGGTCGCTAAATCTTTTTTTTTTTTAACGGCTGCTGTTATTTATAAAAATATGGGCAAATGTGTTTTTAATAATTTGTGGTTAAAAACCGATGTTTATTGTGCATGGTTACTTTCAACACCGGACAAGCATAAAGCCCGATGTTCATTATGCCAGAAAGATTTGGATATTTCTCAAATGGGAGAATCAGCTTTGAAATCGCACATGCTTGGTAAGTTGAATTTTTGCTTACTATTATTATTTATCTGTAACTAATAATTATAATTAACTAATAATTGGCTATTATTAAAAATGTAAGTGTCAGTAATTAGCTGCAAAATAATCCTGTATTTCGCTATGCGGCACATTTTTTTTTTTTCTTGTAATATGGTATTTAAATAAAAATTGCTTTTAGTAAATGTTTGTGGTAAAATAATTGTTTGTTTTGATGATTAGTCGCAGGAATATTGCGTAATTTGGCTGTAGATTGGAAAAATAAAAAGAACCTAATGATTATAGTGGAATATTTATAGTGGAATAATCGCATGTTTTAAGAATATTAGCGTAAAACAAAGCCCAAATTTTTCAATTTGCGGCAGATTTTCCTTTTTTCCTTAATTTAACTAAATTTTTGTCAGTAATGGCAAAATGATTCCATCAGTCTTTAAAAAAAAAAAGGCATTTTATGAATTAGTAGGGTATAGTTGCCAAAACTCTACCAAAAAATATTAATATTTTTCAAAATTTTTTCCATTTTTAAAAAAAAGCGCGGATATCATTCGTTTAATAATAAAAAAAAAAACCCCATTAAACAATCGGCGATCGAATGTTTTACGAAAGCTCCCGATTCCCAATCTTCCTCCATCCACAACATAAATGTCAATATTCATTTCAAACTTGCTTCATGAGATTCTAGAACCTAGAAAGAAATAGAATTGTTAAATATTTCTTGCTCGTGTAGTTATTTTTTACCCCCCCCCCCCCCCTTTTCCTTTATTTCCAACTAACAATTGGCAATCAAATGTTCTGCAGAAGTCTTTTGTCTCCCAATCTTTATCCATCTGCAACATAAATAATAATATTCATTTTAAATTTGCTTTATTAGATTCTAGAAGTAGAATTGAAAAAAATTAATATTTTTTACTCTGTAATTTTTTTATCCCCCCCCCCTTTCCCCCCATCTCCGGATAGTGATCAGTGATCAATTCTAAAAAAAAAATAAAGCAATAGAAATATTCAATATTTCTCATGTACGTAATTATTTTTAGACTTTATTGCTGAAGTTAATGAATCTATATATATTTTTCCTCAATTAAATATTTACATTCTTAATTACATTCATTACATAAATATTTTTTATATAATCTAGCATATATTATTACAAGTTGATGCTTTATTATTATTATTATTTTAAATATACATATTTAATTATAAATGGCACCTAGATTTTTAATTTGGACACCCAAAAATTTAATCCAGGCATTATTTTGACATGACGCCTAGCTTTTTAGTATAACCAAAAACATACTTTTTTTTTTTTTTTTTTTTTTTTTTTCAGATTTCTTAAAATACACTATCTTTTAATTTTTTTAAAATTTCAAATTGTGTTAAATTTTTACCCAACATAATGATGCTGCAAAAATTTTTTTAGGAAGTATTCTTTAAAAATAGTTCATAATATTTTTTAAAATTCATATATGCATGTATAAAAGAAGTCTTTTAAATTTTTAGAAGAAAGTATTGTGTATAAATTCATTATACATTTAATTAAGTACATTTAAAATTATTCAAACTTATTCTTAAACATTTCTTCTAGGTAGGAATGATTTGATGTTCTTTTATATTTTTTAATTATTATTTAATATGCATAATCTCATTTAAAAATAAATATATAAAGTATGCCACATATACACGTACATAAGTTATGTTGCTATAATTTTATATTATGCACAAGTTCAGCTTTTTAGGCCAATTTGCATTTTCATGCCTGAATTTTGATAAATAGTAATAAAATCATACTGCATTAATTTGTATAAGATAATATAGCAGAGTCTTCTCACTTTCCCTGACAGTCAAAGCCCATGTAATTCTATGGGGAAATTTGTTTCCACAATTATTATTATTATTATTATTATTATTTTTGAAAAATAGATTTTTGAAGAATGAGTGCTAATTTATCATGTGAATTTTCTAAATGTGAAAACGGAATTTTAAAAAATGCATAAGGTAATGAGTATTTAAGAAAATTAAATTTCCCCTATTATAATACATAGGTGCAGAATGTGTCCGAACGAGGTTCAGGGGAAATTTTAACTGACTGTTGATGAAATTTTTAATACTTTCTTCAGAGAAAATAAAAATATAAGTTATAATAACAATTTGCTACTTTGCAATGTTTAATATTAACTGGCAGTTTTTTTTTTTTTTTTTTTTTTTTTTTTTGCTTTGTTTTTGTTACAGCGTATAATACTTATTCTCCTAAAAACTTATTAGATAGAATAAATGGCGTTGTATAACAAAATAAGGGCTAATCTTTACTATAAGGCACCCATTGGCGATTTGTGATGCTATTATGCGATTCACTGTATTGACACTTTTTAATGTATCTGAACTTTGATTAACCATCTAGGAACTTTTTTTTTCTTTTTGTACTGACCATTCATGTAAGTTTATCGTAATGCAGCCCAGCTGAATAACTTCCTTTTTTTTTTTGTATGTGTTTTTGAGATTTAAATATTTTTTCGAGTGTATTTTATTATTATTTTTTAAATGAATGGAATTATTTAGAGAAAAAATAGTACATGGTAGTATTTGATGCAGTACAGATTTTCATGCATTTTCCAATACATGCATTAGGGGTGTTTAGTGTCTTTTTTTTTTATATTTGAATACTGACTGCTGTGGTACAAATTTGTATGCATTTTCTGATTCCTGCGCTACGAATTAAGGGTATCCAGTGACAAATTTTCATTTTCATACATTTTCAGATTCATGCAACGATGTAATTTTGAAAATTTGTGGAAAATATAATATATATATATAATTCATAACACTGAATTTTATGTGCTAAAGCTTGAAAGCTGTCCGATATATAAATATATTTATTTATTTTTTATTTTTTTTTGTAGTGAAGTACCTCAAATTTCTATTAATTACTGTTTTAAATGTTTATTTTATTTTATTAATCCTAAATAAAATATGCTAAATTTATTTCAGTGAGTTTCAAAACAAGCATCAGAGTGAAACAATAATTTACTTTATTAAAATGTCTTTATAATGTTTTGTAATGATTCAGAGTATCGATTCATGATGCAATTCGCAGTATCGACTCATCCAGTGAGCTGTACATTGGCAATAGCAATGGGTGCCTTATAGTAAAGCTGTTAGATTTTTGCATTGTAGGGAGATGTGTTTTGGGGGGGAAATTACAAAGGTCGGAACACTTTCTGCACTCCTGGAATAATGGGTTTTGGCTAGTGTTAAGGGAGAAAAAGTTAACACTAAAAATATGTTAAAGAATCTCTTGTTGTGCTTAGTATTTTTATTTGTAACAAAGATATGAGGGTTTTTTTTTTTTTTCCTAGGAAAAAAACATCAGACCCTCTTGGATGCAAAAAATAAGAGTCCAATGCATATGAAGAGTTTCTTTGCAGGTGCAACAACTGAAAATTCATGTAGAACAACTGTACCTACTACAGAATCATCAACACTGGCTTCTTATGTGTCAAGGAATGATGTTTTAGATGCAGAAATTAGATGGGTGTTAAAATGTGTTGATAGCAATTATTCTTTTAACTCTTGTGAAGGAATATCTTCTTTTTTTAAAACTCTTTTTTCTGACAGCGATATAGCAAAACAATTTTCCTGTTGTGCTACTAAATGTGCCTATATAGTGTGTTTTGGGCTTGCACCTTACTTTAAATCGGCTATATTTAAGTGCTTAGATGAAACCCAAGAGTATTGTTTGTTATTTGATGAAAGTTTGAATCATACTACACAAAATAAGCAATTAGATTTACATGTTAGATACTGGGATGAACATGAAAATCAGGTAAGGACACGTTATTTTGACTCCTTATTTCTTGGCCATTCTACAGCTGACATAATGTTATGCGCTATTAAAAAAGCAGTTGAAAGAATAAATTTAGCAAAATTATTTAATTTGTCCATGGATGGACCAGCTGTCAACTGGAAGCTATTTAACATGCTGCAGAGAGATATAGAAAAAGAAAATAATACCAAATTGCTGAATATTGGAAGCTGCAGTATTCACACAGTCCACAATGCAATTAAAAATGCAGCAAATATCACTAACTGGGATATTGACACTTTTCTGATAAGTCTTTATTCATTATTCAAGGATTCTCCAGCAAGGCGGGAAGATTATTTAAAATCATCAAAAACAGGAAAAATTCCAAAACATTTTTGTCGTCATAGATGGCTGGAAAATGGTCCTGCCACTGAAAGGGCATTAGAGATATGGGAGGATTTAAAGGAATTCGTTTATCTTATCGAACGAGAAAAATTACCCAGGCCCACATGCAAATCATATGATGTAATTTCTCGAGCATGCCATGATATTTTAATGCCGGTAAAATTAAATGTCTTTCTATCAATTATTAAAATTTTACAGCCATTTTTGATTAAATATCAAAGTGACTCTCCATTATTGCCATTTCTGGCAAATGACTTAAAAAAACTTGTCCTAGATTGTTTAATAACATTTAATGTTATGAAGAAGGAAGAACTGAGCAATTTAAAAACTTGTCATAAGCTTTCTGTTTTTGATTTTTCAGATAAAAGTTCTTATTCCGATGCTAGTGTAACAAGTTTAGGTTTTATAGGAAATAAAGAGTTAAAAGAAATAAAAAAAAGAAGCGCAGTTACAGAAAAACAAGTCATGGATTTAAAACGGGATTGCCAAAGATTAATCTACAAATTAGTGGAAAATATTGTGACCAAAACACCAATTCAGTATGCTCTGGTAAGAAACATCTCTTGTTTAGATCCAAAGAAAATGATTTCTGACAGTCATGGATGTTTTACTAAAATGAAAAACATCTTATCAATATTAGTTGATGCCCAAAAAGTAGATGAAAAATGTTGTGATGCCGCACTTATAGAATTCCAGGAATTTTTATCCGATATAATTGAAAATTCTACAGATTGCGAGGCATTTGATCCTTCTGTAACAAGACTTGATAATTTTTTTTATAGCTATTTTAGTGCTAAAAGATATGAAAATATTTGGCAAATAATTAAAAAACTGTTAATTTTATCTCATGGTCAAGCAAGTGTGGAACGAGGGTTTTCTATCAACAAGCAAATTGAAGTAGAAAATCTTCATGAAAAATCTTTCATCTCAAAAAGGCTTGTTATTGATCAAATAAAAGTTTCTGGTGGTTTAGAGAATATTTTGATCACTAAAGAACTTCGTTTATCAGTCTCAAGTGCAAGGCAAAAATATATCGCGTATTTGGAAGAGAAAAAGAAAGAAGACATAGAAGAAGTGCGAAAAAGAAAAAATTCCGATGAGTTGCAAGATTTGAAATGTAAAAAAACTCGTCTAGAAAAAAGTATTCTTGATTTACAAGAATCTGCTGATAAATTATCTGAGAAGGCAGAAAAAACTGGAAATATTCAATTTATTGTACAATCCAATAGTTTTAGGAGGACTGTAAAACAAAAAACACAAGAGATAAAAGACATTGATTCTCAAATAAATGAAATCTTAAACAGCAAGAAAAAGTAAATTGTATGACTAATTAAATTGTAATCAGAGTTGTTTTAAATTAAATAATAAAGTGTATTCTGTCAATCTTAATTGGTAAGATTCTTTCTGAGTACTCTTTGTAAAGATTTTATTTTAATTTTTAGAATCTAATATTGTGACTATTGATATATGAAGCAGTTGAATTTCATTTAATAATGAAGAAATCAAAATATTTTTTATCTTACAACAGGTATGAAATTTTTCATTCTCATATGTAATTCACTTTTTTTTTTATTGTGGGGAGGATGTTTTTTTTTTTTTTTTTTTTTTTTTTTAACAGATTAATAGAAGCATAATAAATATATTTATTAATATAATATCTAACATAATGATTTTGTCATAAGAATTCTAGTATCCCATTTCATTGCCTTACTTTTGCATATACTAGTTTCAGTGTATGTCTTAAACTTGTTATTGTAAATAACTGAAATGTGTGTTAATTTTGTGTATTTTAGTGGGGAATAAACACCGTAAGTCAGGGAATTTGGCAACATTCTAATGTTAGCCAACCCTGATAATGATCCTAATTTCAAATCCTGAGCTAATCATTTTTTGAATCTTGTAAAAGTTAATTTGGTCAATCAGTCAAAAATATATTGTGTAAACAAGGAAAATTATTATGATTATTTAAAAAAAATTAATAATTGTACTAATGAAATTAGTTACTTTAGTTTTGTGTATATGCTTCGACTATTCCCCCCCATAGTCCTTGAAAAATTTCAAATAGTCCTTGAAAAGTACTTGAAAAGTCCTTGAATTTTTTTTCCTCTTAAGAGTGGGAACCCTGTTTAAGAATTACTTAATTCTTTCTCTTATAACTGAAGCTATGACTGGATTTACCTACAGTTTAGAAACAAAAACTGTCTTAACTTTTACAATATTTTATTGGAGCATGTTTTAAATATATCTAGATATACACATGTTTTTAAATCTGCTGCACTCTAAGTTATTTAACCCCTTAACTGCCCCGAGCGTGTATGTTTGTCCTGCTATGTCAATGCGTTAACTGCTCTGGGTGTGTATATGTGTCTTGACGAAGTGCAATTAAATAACAGTGACAGTGTTTTCGAAGGGTTTACTTATTTCAGAGAAGATGGGGAGTAGAAGGAATCAGAAAGAGAATGTTTCTGTAGCAGTGAATGCATAACTACACAAGCCTATGTGAAAAGTGGTGGCACTGGGAAGCGAATCTCATAATTTATCGTTGGCAGGTAAGGAGTTAAGCTCTAAAAAGTAATGTACACATAAAAAATTTAATTGTCAGATGTTGCGAAGTTTTCACTCTTAATCTGATAAGTTCAGAAGAATTTTAGTATTAGACTTGTATCACATACTTTAGATTTAATGGATTGCAAAGCTTATGTAGAATTAAATTGGACAAATCAATGAGTTCTGGTTTAATTAATGAAACACAGGAGCTCATACATAGAAAAGAGAAAAATTAAGAAGGTGTTTGTGAATTATAACAAGGATAAGATTTCTTACGTAGCTCCTTTTTGCTAAGTCCGTGACGTTATGGCATAAAAATATAATATCTAATTAAAAGCTATATTTGTTGTTGCACAGATCGAAATTAACAGTGGTACTTTAGTTCAGGACCACAAAAACATTTAACAGAGCAGCAAAATTATAAATTATAGTGGTCCACCGGACCAGTAAGACTTTTAAGTGTATTATTATTATTTATTATTATTTTAAAATTTGTCTATGAATCTTTCATAGAGTATAGTATATGTTATTATAACAATAGTAAATGTACTTCATTAGAATTATTAATATTACATATTTTCTGTAATTTTTCATTTAATTTCACTTTAATAACTTTTCTTTTTTACTTTTAATTCTTAATATATAGTACTTTATATATAGTAAATGTGTGACATTTAGCCCACTTATTAAAACAAACATTTTTGATTTATATAAGACTTCATTTCTATTTTTAAATTAATTACAACTATATTTTATTATCATATTTATCCTGTAAATTTATTTTGTCTTACAAATTTGTAAGTATTTTTAAAAATCTAATCGAATGGGGGAATGGATTGTTTACAGACGAGCAAAATCTTAAAAACTCTGGACCACTGACTTAATTTTCTTAATTTCTACCCCTGTGTTGTATGGTATGACATGTAAAACCACTCATTATTTTGTTGCAAGGATAAATTATAAGCATTGTTTAATTATTCTCAACTCGTGTTGAATAGATTTCGAAATAGTAACAATAAAGTTGTTTCTCTTCCATTCTACATGCCCCCTTAGTAAAACTAAATACCATTCTTAGTAATTAATTAGTAAGATTTCTAGAATTTTCTGTTTCGGGTGTCTTTGTCATATCTAAAGTATTTTCAAGGGAAACTCCACCTTCTGCATTCTGAGACTGTGTTCCATATTCCCTTATCCTATATATATTTCCCATGTTTTTCAGCATTTTAAAATTATATACATATAGTGAAAACGTTTAACACGAAACAGAGGGGACCAAAATATTTTTTCGTGTTAAAAGAATTTCAGGTAAGAAGATTCATAAAAAAAAGTACAAATCTGGCCAGTGTTTCCCATGTCGTCAAATATTATTTCCATTTCCTGTAAAATTACTACTAATACTAACTTACATCCATTAGGATAAAAATCAAGTACAAATATTATTGTTTTTTTTGGGGGAAAAAAATCAGAAATCTTTTACTGTCTGTTTCAGCACCATATTGTTCAAAAATTGATCGAGATTATACATTCTTTTATTCATCTCTGAATTCGAATGTGATCATCGAAGGCAACATGTTGTAGTATACAGTTGCCAACATTTTAACTTATTCCGGAGCATTTTTAGCTTCACCTTTAATCCACACCACTTTATTTATAGACTATTTTCCTTCAATATGTAACCATGGATAGAATAAGAAAAAAAAGTGGTATGGAAATAAGGGTGGATCTAAAAATGCTTTGGAATTAAAATGTTAAATTAAAATGTTTGCATCTATGTTGTAGTAAACATGCCACTGAAGATTGAAAGCGAATGTTTTTCGTGTTAAACTATTTTTGTTTCATGTTAAAAGAAAAAAATGTATTAAATAGCATAGTATACTGTCCGGACCGCTATATCATTTCGTGTTAACAGATTGTTCATGTTAAGCGTTTTTGTGTTAAACGTATTTCAGTGTATTTTATCATGTATCAATAGATGACACTATTTTTATTAATAATAATAATTGAATTATTATTATTTATTGATAGAAATTTACTTATGCATACACGTTTTTGACAATTTTAACCATGCTATAGTATATAAAAAAAAAAAAAAAAAAAACTAGCATTTGTTGAAAACCTGTAAGTGTTATCTAGGGCCTGAAAATGCTTTTTTAATTATCTGATTATGAATTTAACAAACAATAAAATGAATACTTATAGCTACAAATAATATAATTAATTTATAATTCTCATTGAAGTGTTAATTGTAAAATTTTAACTTGTATACTACTTAATGTACAGCTTAAGTATTTGAAAATAATAATAATAAATAAATAAATAAAGTAAGCTTTTTTCTTTTGTATTAAATGGTCATTTATAAATAACAAAGTTTGTGAAATTTTATCATTTTTCACACCATTGTACTTCCAGAATTCTATGATTTTTTTCTTCTACAAAATTAAGAATATTAATTAAAATAACAACCAGTGGCATTTTGTCTTTAACTTTATTCCATATCATTGGTTGATTATAGGAAGATATTTGTAGACTTTGTACCAGTGAATACAAGATAACGAGTCTAAAAAAGTTACTAGTTCTTCAATCAACGTAGGAAAACAAGTTTTTTGTTTTCTTGAAGAAGTTCGGGAAACTAAGAACTTTCCCTCACAGCACATTCTCTTAAAATGCCATCCTTAGGATGTCCTATGGATGAAAATGGTGTCTATGAACATCCTATGGACATTTTCAGGATGTAGTTAGGGAAGTTGTAGACTCTGACGCATTTTTCTGAGGGTAATTCAGAAGTTAGCATAGTAAAATCAGTTTGGAAGGTTTTATTTTTGAAATTGCTTATCTATATATTATGTGCTGGAGAATTAGTATTTTTTAAATATTAATTATTCTCATTTCTTTCACGCTTCATAATTATTTTTGTTTGAGATATCTTTTATAAATTATATTTTTTAAGCCTTGCCTGTTTCTAATCATTTTTATTTCCCTATCCCCCTTTTTTTATTTCCATTGCCTGACTATGATAGATGATGAAAATATTGTATTTGGTTAAAAATTTCAAGTTATCACCTGATTTCCACATTTCAAGGTCTCCTGAGTTAAAAAAAAAAAAAAAAAAATGATTTTTGGCACTTGGTCAGTGTGTGTGGGGAATCTTCTGGTTATCATAATGTTGCAAATTTGTAAATAATAATAGTAGCTTTCATGTAAAGAGACTTAGTTTGGCTATAAAATGTTAATTTTCTGCATTTTTAGCTTGTTTTGGTGTTAAAATAGTGCATTTTTCTTTAAAAATCCATTAAAAAGTTTTATTAGAGCTGGTAATAGCATTGGTGACAAATTTAGCGACTTTATCACTCCTTGGCGAGAATATTGTTATTATCAATATTTGGAATATCTAAACTGTAACTTGATTATTTCAAAAGTTACTAGAAAATTCTTTGTTTATAAGAGACTGCAAAAGAAATTCTGTTATCACCATAGTGAGTCAGTTTCATGCCACAAACGGCTTACTGTAAAGAGCTTCTGACTGAATCTCTGATAACAACTTATTGCTGTGTGTTAAAGGCCCTCTTCACTTACCGTCACCATAAGTCCAAGCCATTGTCATATTATGGGAAATTTTCTTTTAAAATAACTTATTAACTAATACATATTTTTAAATTCTGTTTTCACATTCAGAAAATACCCAACTGTTAAATTGACGGATCTTTTTTAAAAATGTATTTTTTTTTTTTTTTTTTTTAATTATTATTTTGAAATTACAAAATGAAAAATTTCACATTGAAAATTCGTATTTTGCAGCTTCAAAATAAAATATGAAAAATTTTAAAAATACATTTTTAAAAAAGGTCCGTCATTTTAACAGTTGGGAATTTTCAGAATGTGAAAACAGAATTTAAAAATATGTATTAGTTAATAAGTTATTTGTAAAGAAAATTTCCCATAGAATAAAATTAGCTTCGGCTTCTGGCGATGGTGAGTGAAGCAGGCCCTTAATGCTATGGTGCAATTTATGCTGTGATTTTGATGTCAGCTGTTATTTAGGCTGTGTTTTCTGGTGAAATTGAAGTTGATACTTCAGCAACAGGCCTGTAATCTTCTAGAACATTCTGTAAATAAACTGTTTAAGCCTCTGCAAGATTTGTCTTTCATTCATGAACCCCAAGTATGTAACAATATCTTCAAAACGAATAAAGATAGACTGTCAAAATTTCAGAATTAAGACAGATTTAGTGTACAGGTGATTTTTTCCCCAACTTTTGGTGAAAATTGGAAAAATTGAGGTGGGACCTTAAATATGTATATTATTCTTTAAAGTTACTATATAAACACCCTATTAGATATCTTTTTGTTTTTAAAAGTTGGATCAGTTCAGGAAAAATGAATTTTCTGCATTAATCCCCTTTTTAAATGCATTACTCAGGGGTATGTATTGCATTTTCACATGTATTATTCATGGGGCGCACAAAATGTTCAGACCTTGGTAACTTATCCCAAACACAATTTTCCTTAATATTGCAAAAGTCTATTTTGGTATACAAAGCCTTTTATTCTATGTAATAAGTATTTAAGACAATAAGTATGCACTGTAATATCAAAATACAATTGTTAGTTTATATTATAAAGTATAAACATTGCAAAGTAGCAAATTGTTATTTTAGACTTACGTTTTTATTTTCTCGTAAGAGAAAATATTTAAAATTTCTGCAGTCTGTTTAAATTTTTCCTAAACGTTGTTTGGGCTTTTGGACATATTATGCAGCCCTGGTATTACTTGGTTACTACAGGAAAATTGACAGCATTCCTCATTAAGCAGGTCAGTTTTAGGTCTAGAATATTGGTGTTTCATAAAATGGCTCTGTCGGGTTTTCTTTAAACTCACTATGTAAACTCTGCTTTATGCCTTTACGAGATATGTATTAGTAGTTCTTACAAGAAAATTGTCTGGTTTGTTTAGTCAGTTTTATGTCTTCTAACTGTGCTATCCCCAAAAAGAGTATAGGATATGTGTGGTAATGGGTAATGGAAGTTGTGTGATTGTTATACATATTTTTTTTTCTTTTATATTTATGTCCAATACTTTTTATGTTTTTTCTGTTCTTTGTGAATTTTTGTTTTCTGACATTCATTACTTGTTAAATCATATCATTTTGTCAGGGATGAGTTTTTTCAGATTTTTGTCTGTCTTAAGTGTATTTGTTAATCCACTAGTCAAATGAAACTTTTACCAGTCCGAGTACAAAACTTTGAATAAACACCACAAAATGCAACATTGCCACTTTGTTCATGCATACTTTGTTTGCCTAATGAAAGGTCGTGTTTTTTTTTCATCCCGAAACAATTGTTGCGAATTATTGCATTTTATGGTATTTATTCAAAGTTTTGTACTTATTACTTACAAACGTCAGTTTTGTGGTACTTTTTTATAACATGGTGTTGTTTGAATATTAAAGGATAATTATTTGTTCTTTTTTTATTTATTTTTTAATAGATTAAAGTTTAAAAAATTTATTTATTACCCCAGTATAATGATTTTGTCATTGAAATTCTATTTTATTTGAACATTTTGCCTTTGAGATCATTTCAGCTTTTTTTTTTTTTTTTCCAATCTTTTGTTAATTTAATGTTCAGGTTTCAGGTTCAAATCCTAGTTCAGACATAGATGTTTGTAGTGGTTCAGAATCTACTTTAAAGGGGATATTTCACCTAATATGGATGGTAGCCTAACCCCATATTATTCTATGGAGAATACTGTTTTAAAATTTACTCATTACCCAATGTATTTTTTAAATTCGGTTTTCATATTTAGAAAATTCACTGCCTTTAAATTGATTCTTGTTTTCTGATAACTGATTTTTAATTTTTCTAATATTTCGTTTTGAAGGTGTAAAGTGCAAAAAATGTTCTTAGTTAATTTTTCACACATCAGAGTCTCAAAATGAAATGTTAAAAATGAAAAATAATTTTTGGAAAACAAGAACGTTTTAACGATTGTGAATTTTCTAAATGTGGTAACAGAATTAAAAAAAAAAAATGCAATAAGTAATGGGTAAGTTTGAACACAAATTTCTCCACAGAATAACATAAAATCAGGCTTCCAATAGAATAACTTGGACCTTGGCTGTCAGCAATATTAGGTATTGCCTGCTTCTAGCCATCTGACTGCCGCTGACAGATATATCTGGTCACTGTGCTGTTTTTTTTTTTCCCACAATACACTTATAATTCAAAATTATACGATTATGAATTGAAACTTCACAGTTATAAACAAAAAAAATTATGTAATTCAAATAGTTAATTGTAATAATGAAGGGATGTCGATATTTCATAATAGTGTCTTGGCTTTTATTAATAATTTTAACCATTCATGTTATGTAAATTTCGAGAGGTTTCATCTTAGTTTATTTTGTAGAATATGTTTATAACAAATGTTTATAAAAAATATTAAATGTACTCTGGTGATAAGGAAATTTATGCTCTATTTGCAGGCCTGACAATCATATGTTATAACTTTATTACATATTATAAAATATAGATGAAGGTTTTATTTGCATTGAATTCATGTAATGCAGTCAAACCTTGTTAACGCGGATCTCAAGGGGGACAAAAAAATTTGTTCATGTTATCAGTAGTTCATGCTATAGTAACTAATTTTCATATAATTAAACTAACCTTCAATTTGATGGGGATCGTAGAAACATTTCATGTTAAAAGCAACTTTAACAATAACAAGGTTCAGCTGTATTGTGCAATTAAAAAAAAAGTTAATGTAATTGAAAATTTTCATTTGAATAATAAATAAGTAATATTTATTTAACTTGTGTTTTTATTTCAGATATCAAAACTGGTTAATAGGTGCAAATTTGTCTCACGACCTGGGCAAGAACCAATTAATTAAAACAAATATAGGTGTAGGTTATACCTATAATGATTTCATTTTCCACTCCAATGTGTAAGTTTGATTTTGTTTGTATTTAAAAAAAAAAAAATAAATAAATAACATTTAATCTAATTTTTCTGTTTTATTTCTACCTTTCTCTCACTCTCTTTTTTAAAAAAAGAAATAATTTTTGTATTTGTCTCATCTGGATTACATCAATACTATTTGTATTATATGTATTTGAAGTACTGTTAATTGCAGTTAGTTTTTAATTTTTTTCTTTCTTATTTTGTACATAATTTCTGTATTTTTTCTATTACTTACTTAATATAACAGTTAAATATAAGTGTAAAAGATTATTATTATTTATTATTACTTTTTTTTAAAAGGAGATTTGGCATAACTCAAAATTTTAATTAAAAGCTTACATTTCCATTTAAAATTTAGAAATTGAGCTATATTAGATTTATTCAATAAAATATATATTCAGGCAATATGGTTTTTGATATATTTTGTACAAATTAAAAATTATATGTTTTCAATTTGGATTTTTTTTTTTTTTTTTTTTTTTTTTTTTTTTAACATGAATTCATTGTCTTTAAAACACTATAACTTCTACGGATATTTCAGAAAAGACTTAATATATAAATATATTTTGGATATTAATAGAACTTACTTAAAAGAATTAAGGATGGATTTTCCAATACCTTTAAAAGGAAAAAAAAAAAAAAATCTCCCCCCCCCCCCCCCCCATTTTTTACATAGACGTGTATTTTTTAATTTTTTCCCAAAGGACTGATTAATAAATTTCAAAAATATTTGTAGAAGTTGTAGCTTTTTGAAGATCACGAATTCATTAAAAAATGCAAACTGTGAAAATGCCATTTAAAGATTTTAAATCTGTAAAAAAAAAAAAAAAAATCTACCATAAACCATAAGAATTGTTGCCTGGAAAAATATTGTATTGAAGAAACCTGATATAGTTCAATTTATAAATATTAAATGGAAATGTAAGCTTTTATATGAAAATTTCTGTCCTGCCAAGTCCTCTTAAACAAATTTCAATGAAAATTAATTTTTGGTTTAGAGTTTTAGACCTTCAGGCTTTTTCTCTGTATTCAGGTTTTCTCCCCTTTCATGTTTTAAAAATGTCAATGTTTTTTTTTTTTTTTTTTAAGATTCAAAACTTTTTATATTATGTTCATTATTACATATGTGATGAACCCATGCATGGAATCAGCCTTCAATTTTTATCTTAATTTTAAGAAATAAAATTATATTAAGAAATGTTCCTATTGATACACACATCTTGGGGTATATATTGTATTTTTTGTCAATGTAGACAATCATATATTGATCAAACAAAACATAAACTCAAGTTTCACCTTAAAGAACACGTGAGTTATATTCAGAAACAAGAAAGTAAAAAATTGGTCATTGTTAAGCATTGTTGGGAAAATAACCATGATTTCAACTTTAATTCAGCTAAAATAATCTGAACTCAATTTTCTAGAAGCTTTCAATATCTATAAAAATCATAAAAATATCACTAATTGCGATTTTGCTATACCCCCTCTCTTGGATTGTTGAAAAAATTACATAAAATCCACATGTTCTTAATTTTTACATAGCTTTTGT
This sequence comes from Salticus scenicus, assembly GCA_963930645.1. Taxonomy (NCBI): domain Eukaryota; kingdom Metazoa; phylum Arthropoda; class Arachnida; order Araneae; family Salticidae; genus Salticus; species Salticus scenicus. The sequence continues at coordinate 117,771,028 of OZ005658.1, read as the reverse complement.
CATCCCAAATTCCTATTGGCTTACAGCTCCAATTTTCCTAAATCCCTATTGGTTGTTACTCTGACTCTATAATCTGCTTCCCTACCTACATATGTGAGCAATAATCCACTTTGTCATTCTGCACTGATGACAATGACGTCATCCACAAAGACCTGAATATTAAATCCATCCACTCTGTTATTAGAAAACTTATGTTGAAGTTTCACAGGTCTATCCCGAAAGCTCAGACAACTGTGTTAAGTGTCATCAGGAGATATGATCCTCATGTGGGCAGGGGACGGAAGCGTCCACTTACCATTCTTTTTAGAAAAGATGGGTTTATGCCCATCTCTAAGTGTCAGAGGCGTGATCCTTCTGGAGTCACCTAGCACTGTATTCTAGCTCCGAATTCTCTTATCCGTAGAAAGAATCTCGATTCTTCTACTTCTACTCTCCCCCACCCCCGTTTCCTTTTCCAAAGATTTTACATTTTTCAAATTTATCAATATCTTTTAAACAAAAGTTAGATTAAAAAGAAAAATAAAAGATACGCAAATAATAATTTAATTTTTAGGAAAAAAAAAAAAAAAAATCACTTTAGTTTTTGTAATTGTTTATATTATATGAAAGGTGAAAAAAAAAAGTTTTCATTTGGTTGAACGTTCTTCATTTCATAAAAGGTGAACAGCATATAATTTGGTCATCAAAAGTTTATATTTTGTGTATAGTTCCTCCCCCCCCCCCCAAAAAAAAAAAAAAATAAATAAAAAAATAAAAAAATAAATAAAAATAAATAAAAAAAAAGTGTCTTAGCAATAATTACTATATTATATTCTTAAAATTTCTTTCATGCATTTTCTCCCAATTTTATTTCCAATATATTTTTTTAACTAGCTGCTAAAGAAAAAAAAGAAAAAATTAAAAACATTTTCATTTGTTCTATTTTGTTTGAAAGAAATGGAGCTTTCCCCACTAAATAAGAATTTCCGTTTCCAGGAGTACTCAATAATGTAGAGGTTTTCAAAGTTACTTTCAAGGTTCTACTGTTGTATTCTTTATTATGCCCACACTTTTACATATATCCGCCAGAATTTCTTTTATAATAAATCTGTATAATTAATTTATATATATTTTTAAGTTGTTTATAAAAACAAACTAGTAATGAGTAACAGTGTCTTTATAAATGCTCTTATGAGCTTCTAAGAAAACTCTAAGTATTCATATGAAGTATTTTGGGGTAATAAATTTTTATTTTTAACAATATTTGTTTCTTAATTTTATAGAATTGATGGTCATGAGTTTGGTGGCTGTATGTATCAAAAAGTGAATGATAAGCTTGAATCAGGTATGACTTTATCTTGGGCTGCTGGAACTAATGAAACTAGATTTGGCTTGGGCTGCAATTACAAAATTGATGATGATACTTCCTTCAGAGTAAGTATATGACTTTAATTATTCTATAAAATAAAATTAGTAATTTTATTTTATGACAGTTATATACATTGACAGCTTTCAATTTGTGTTAGAAATAAGGAGATAGAAGCTAGACGTCATTGACTCCTAGTACTTTTTTTTTTTCCTAGTTACCTAGGTGTAAATTTAAAATTATTCAAATTGCTTAAGCAAAGCTGCCAGCAAGTTGTATATGGTTCATTAAACAGGGTTGGCAAAAACCCGGGTTTTTCTAGGAAAACCCAACCCACTTGGGTTTTTGCGGGGTTTTCTGGGCATTTGTGGGTTTTTCTGGGCTTTTGTGGGTTTTTGTTTGAATACATTTGTATTGCAATGTTAGATATATGTTATTTAGCATATTAGTTGTAATACACCTAATTATATTAAGCTACTAATTAATAATTAATCTAATATTTATCTTAGAAATAAAAATTGGTTTGATTCTAATATTAAAATAGTGTTAATTAGTAAGATTAAGCTATATTTTATTTTAATGTATGCTTATTCAAAATAAATATTCTTAATGACAATAACTGATAAAATAAAAGAATTTAAATTCTTAAATACAATACATATCATTTAAATTTTTTAATTCCCCATCATGCTATAGAGGGAGAACTTAGGTAATCGTGAAAATTTTCAACCTTTTTTTTTTTTACTTTTTTACACATTTTCATGTGTGAGGAATCCGAAAAATGATAAAATTTGTATGGTGTTTGTTAGTCCGTTAGTCTGTGTACACGATATCTCAAGAACAAATTGTCACAGAGAAGTCAGATCAGTTTTAAAATATTATTTTCGACACTGGCAAGAACTCTATTCATTTGCAACATTCGAACTAAAAAACTTTGTAAGTTATTAAAAATGTATGCTTTTCTTAACATGGGAGGATAGGGCAAAATTTTACTTAAACGTTTATTAAATGGAAAATTTTTACTGAAAAAATGTGAGACCAGTTTTAAAATATGAGTTTTTATGTCGGAATGAACATCAGTAACTAGAAACATGCTACTTTGAAAATTTCGCAAGTTACTGGAAATTTACGAATTTCTTAGCGTGGCAGTATAGGGCAAAATTTCACATAAATGTCAATTTTGAGGAACATTTTCATCGTAAAGATGTCAGACCACTTTTGAAGTATTATTTAAGGTACTGGCATGAATATCATAGAGCATAAATTTTTCAATTTAAAAAATTCATAAATTATTTGGATCACATTAAAAACTGAGATAGATAATATACATTAAAAATATACTTTTTAAAATATTAAAAACACAAAAACATAAATTTAAACGTTTCGAGCCTATTACAGGCTCCTCATCAGTAAAAAACATCAAGTGCAAATGATGTGATGAACAACAGACTTTATGTGAGTACAACGTATTCATCAGGAACTGCGCATGCCTCATTAAGTGGAGAAAAATGTTGATTTGTGTACCAGCCCTCCAGGAAAATTCTTGAGTGATAATTTAAACAATTAGATACGATTATTTTAGTATTGTTAAAATCAGGTAAATGGTCAGTTTCTATGGCATGTTGTACTATTTTTGAATGTATATCACGGTTTTTGAAATTTATTTTATGTTCCTTAATTCGAGTATGAAGAGAACGGCCAGTTTGACCAATATAAACTGAACTACAAGATTTACAAGGGATATTATAAACAACACCTGTATGGGAAAAAGGGGGGATAACAGTTTTAAAATTTGAAAGGAAATTACGAATTAGAAATTGAGGTTTATAGGAAACAGATAAATTAACAGTGCGTAAAACTTTGGCAATAGATTCAGAAATATTTTTATAGTAAGGAATAGTAACAAACGATTTAGGTGAATTAGATGAATTAGATTTATGATTATCCTTATTTTTCTCCACTTAATGAGGCATGCGCAGTTCCTGATGAATACGTTGTACTCACATAAAGTCTGTTGTTCATCTCATCATTTGCACTTGATGTTTTTTACTGATGAGGAGCCTGTAATAGGCTCGAAACGTTTAAATTTATGTTTTTGTGTTTTTAATATTTTAAAATGTATATTTTTAATGTATATTATCTGTCTCAGTTTTTAATGTGATTAAAGTATAATTTTACTACGAGACGTAATGATTTTTAAATATTTTAAAAATTATTTGGAATTTATGATTTACTTAAAATGGCAGAATAGGGTAAAATTGAGCATAAATGTCCATTTTGAGGATCATAAATATATCAGACAACTTCAAAATAACATTTATGATACATAATTGACTACAAATATTCTAATAGGAAAATTTTGCAAGTTACTCATAATTTAAGATTTTATCAACATAGCAAAATGGGCGGGATATCCCATATAAATATGCATTTTGAGGATTGTTGAATTGGAAATTGTAGCATGAAAACAAAACTACAAAATTGATCCTAATAAAATAAATTAATAGATTAGAATAAGATAAATGTATCAAAGTGTACGGTGGATAGCCTATTAGGTGGGGATTTCATTCTGTCTCTGTGTCAAGTGTTTGGTCAGATTAATTTCTCTTAACATGATAATCATGTTAAGAGAATGTCCTGTACTAGAAATTTATGAGAACATATATATGATGGGAACTGAGCAGAGTCCACTTATGCTAACTAGTTTTAATTATAAAAATAAGTTGCACTGCTTTATCCTTTTTTTTTTTTTTTAAGTATTTTAATAGTTGAAACGGTTATAGAAGAAAATTTTATTTTATTAGATTTATGTTGGTACTAAAATTAAAATAAAATTATTATAAAGTTTTAAAACTCAGCAATTTAATTAGTTAAATATTGATTCTGGACAACATTTATGTCCACTGTTAAACAAAAATATCATTCGGTTTTACAGGAAAAGGAAAATTGAACCAATTATAGAAGATAAACTTGCTTTTATTATATTTATAACTGTAGTTACTTTTTATGTTTAATACTATTTTATAGAAAATAAAAGAGTTTTCTTTAAAGGTAAGGTGTTTTCTATACTTTATAGATGGGATTTGTAAATTATAAATAATTTTTAACAAAAACCCGCTTATTTGCAAAAACCCGGTGGGTTTTTGTTGGTGGGCCCGCCCAGAAAAACCCGGGCGGGTTTTTCTGGGCTGGGCCCACTTTGCCAACCCTGTCATTAAATCATCATTATCTTCCAACATTTGTAGCTAAGTTTCTGCCCTTTTAGAAACGAGCTGGATTTAACTTTTTTTCATTTAGCCAGTGTAGCTTGGGAGTTTTTTTCCATTTTATTTATGTCATCAGTTTGAATTTTAGTTGTATAATTCTTGATGCACTTATTTTCATTTGACGTGTTAAAATAATAATTTATTCATTTAACCTCTTCGCATCTGCCGAAGCTATAAAAACAACATAAGTTACACTTGAAAGCTTTTAGACATATACGTTCGCATTGTACATTACAGAAAAGTATAATTTTCTTACATTTATAATTTAGGGGGTTAGTAATGTACAATACAAGTGTATGGCTTTAAACAACTAAACTCTAAATTATTAAGTTACACAAATCTTCCTAACTGTAACACAATTTAAAATTTGATGTCCTTAAATCAATCAATCAATATTACTTTTCTTTTTATTCTGGCAAGTGTCTAAGTACTTTAAATAATTATGAAAATTACATACTTTTTTCGACCACGCTCTGTTGAAGCCATTTTACAAAACTAGACAAAATAACATATTTCAAGAAATTAACTTGGTTTATGCTGCTATATACTGATATCATTTTAAAGCCAATTTATTCAGCTTTTTATTAGTCTAATCCAGATGTAAAAATATTAAATCGTTTACATTTTATAAAACAAGGAACAGAGGTCCACATATGTGGACCTCTGGAGTGAAGAGGTTAACCTTTTTTTTTTTTTTTAATTTCTTTATCAAAACTAAAAATTCAATTGCAATTCAAACAGTTCTGTTTATCAAAAAGTGAGCAATAAATACCAAGTGGCATGATGGATGGGGGATTCATTGATTATTGGTAGGGGATTATGGAGGGGAAAGAGTTAAAATTTGCAGAGAAGGAAAAGATGGGAAAGAGAAAAACAAGCAAATGCATAATTCACTTTTTGTCCGCTTTTGCTCGTAAGATAAGTGTATCAGTGTCTGCAAATTTCCTCTTACCCAGTAGAAAATGTATACATATAAAATTATAGTGACTAATATAAAATTTTATTCCTACTATAACTAGTGACTACTATAAAATTACAGTACATATAAAATTACAGTAATTCTGCATGCATTTTCTCTTGTTCTCCGAGTCACGGCGAATGTGACCAATCACACTGTTTATGAATTGTATCATCACAAATGAGTAGTCGAGTCAAAAATACAATGCAAGAATCATAATCATGGAAAAAGTGGAGAGGTAACCTAATAACTAATCTAGAATCTGGCAATCAACAAAGTTCAGTGTGATCTTATTTACACAGACCTGCAACTGCTATGAATTTGTAAACTGTGATGCTATGATAATCAGCTCAAATCTACGAATTTTTATATAGATCCAAAACTGTAACATTTCCAACTATGTTTTGCCTTGCAATTTCCAATCTTTCTCCATTCACACCATAAATGTTAATTTTATGGTGTGAATTGTCAATTTTATGGCGGTGTTTTTTTTTTTTTTTTTAATTGTCAATTTTCATTTTAAACTTGCTTTATTAGGTTCTAGAATGTGTAAAAAGGTAGAATTGTTAAATATTTCTCATTCATGTATTATTATTATTATTATTGTGTGTGTGTCCTCGTGCTCCACTCCACCCGCTAACGATCGGCAAACAAACAAGTTGCGAAAGTTTTGGGATTTCTCATCTTTCTCAATCTGCAACATAAATGTTAATGCTCTTTTTAAACATACTTTAGATTCTAGAACTTATAAAAAAGTAGAATTGTTCAATATTTCTCACTCAAATTTTTTTATTCCCCCCTTCCCCCAATTATTGCTGATCAAACACCTGCAAAAACCTTTGAATGTGCATAACATTTATATTTTAGCATTTAAAAAATAATTCTCAATGCTAAGATTATAATTTTTTACAATCATTATAATTTATAATTTCTTAAGTTATATACATAATTAAGCACACAACAATAATGTTTATTTAATGGGTAGCATTTTTACTGAATTATAATAACTGGTTGATTATAGTGTAAAAACAGTAATTCTGTATTTTGAATAAAATTATTTTATACCTGGTTTCAGAAGTGTTTGTATTCAGGGGTTACCCCGGATTTCAGGGTTTTTAATCTAATTCATTTGTATTTTTATGTTTCTGAAAGATATTTTTTGTTTCTATTGCTTGTTCATCTGTCATCCAGATGACATATAAATGAATTGTAAAAAATTGAAGGCTTCTGGTCTAAATAATTTGAGTATCAATTGATATTAAAACCCGAATAAACTACTACGTCAGAAATGGCAAAGAAAAATATTTGAGATGCATACAGCTGTTTCGGTAGCATTAAGCGTACCGTCTTCAGTGCAAAAAAAATTCTGAATCTGGAGAAGTGCTCATATATATAGGAGAGGGACCGAATTTAGTTCAACCAATAGGATTACGGAAAAGGTGGGGAGTGTGGCCAATAGGAAATTAGGAATGTTAGCTGTGTAAACAGTAGAAAAATTAAGCAAATGCGGACTGAATGTAAAATTTCCAACAATCAGACAAATAAGGAACAGCGAAATCACAATTCACAAGGTTTTTAAAATTTTTTATAAATATGAAAAGCTTCAAAGAAATAGAGTTCATGAATGGATTTAGGTCTGCAAATTATTTTAGCTGAATTGAAATTAAAATTATGATTTTCCTCCCAGCAATGTCTAGAAATAGCCGATTTATTGGTTTCTTGTTTGCGGACGTAATTCATGTTCTTTTAGACAAAATTTAAGACTGCATTTAGTTTGGCCAATACATGATAAACGACACCGACAGGAAATACTATAAATTCCCGAAGAATTATGCATATCAATGGGATCTTTTAACTGAGAAAAGGTGAGTTTATTGGAAGGTGAAAATATTATTTTAAAATCATATTGTTTGAGAATTTTAGCTATATGCTTTGACTGGATTTAGGAAAATAGGGTAAAACAATAGTGACATTAGAAGAGACTGATTTAGTAGACGAAATACGAGGGAGTTGTAATTTTTGGATAGCTTTGTCTATAATGGAAGGGTCATAACCTCTGTTGACAGAGGTTATGATCTGTTATTATCATTTGATTATTATTATGTTATTATCATTTGATATTCCAAGGTTTCTTTTATTTGAAGCTATAATTTTCAAGGTTTTTGCCTTTGAGTTACAATCACCCCTGCATAAATCATGTTTGTTTCTGAAAAGTCTTTCACTATATATGAACACTAATACAAATTATTTAGATGGAAGTGATAACTTTTAAAAATGTGTAATCTCAAGTGGGGGGAAAGTAAAAGAAAATTAAACATACTGTAGCCAGATTTCGGCTGCAAATAATACTGGATGTCTGGCATCTGGCCAAACTGGTATACATTTCATCTCTAATATAAATACGTTCATTTGTTTAGGATTCATGAGTTGCATAAAGGTGCCAATTATTATGATTTGTCCGTAATTATTACGGATTTACGGCAATAATTACGGCATTATGGACAACATATGAAAATTACGGATTATACGCTTTTAAAAAAATCGCGGATATTGATCGTTAAAAAAAAAGAATCCCCGTTAACGGTCGACGATAAAACACACAACGGAAGCTTTCCAATTCTCAATCTTCCTCCATCCACAACATAAATGTCAGTATTCATTTTTAACTTGCTTTATTAGATTCTAGAAACTATAAAGACATAGAATTATACAATATTTCTCGCTGATGTATTTTTTTTTTTTTTAAACCCCCTCCCCTCTTTTCTTATCTCCAACTAGCCATCGACGATTAAAAACTCTGCAGAAACCTTTAGTTTCCCAATCTATCTCCATCAGTAACATAAATGTCAATATTCATTTTAAACTTGCTTTATTAGATTATAGAACCAATAAAGAAATATAATTGTTTCATTTCTCATTCACCTAATTATTTATATTTTGACTGCCCCTCCCCCCCTTCCCAGCTAGTGATCAAAGCTTACTTCTACAACCAAAAAAGTGATAGAAGTGTTCCATATTTCTCACATATGCAATTATTTTTAGGCTTTATTACTGAACTTGATGAATTTATTTGTTTTTCCTTAATTTAAAATACATTCTGTATCATCTAACAAAATATATGCAAGATACATAAAGAAAAGAACAATGTTTTAGTATTTAATGCCATAAAAACAGTTGTCTATTAAAAAGTGACTATTCCAGAGATGCCAACCTTGTAGGACAGTTTTCAGTAGTAGACGAGAAATTTTTCAGTAGTTTTGAGTACTTGTCAGTAGTCTGGTAGGTTGGTCTTATATACGGAAATTCAAATTCATATTTTAAAATATTTTATAAGTTATTCACTCAAAAATGATTTATACATGAAACCCTAATAAGTTAGTTTGTTATACACCTTTAAAATAATAAATAAGAGTCTGACAATTTGTTTTAATAAATGATGAAATTAATTATGAATTATCTAAGCAATGAATTTTATGCTGCACAACCTAACAATTTGTTATTAACTTCTGCATAAAGGATCAGAATAGCAAAATTGCTAGAATTACTCATAAGTCATAATTCATTGATATGCTCTAAAAACAAATTTGGATAATATCTTATACATGTAATATCTATGTTTATATACATAAAATGAGAAATATTGTAATATATTAAGTAATAAGACAAACTATTAAGTATAAGTTTCTGCAAGGTAAATTGATTAAAGAATATTAAAAATATAAATTTTTAACTTACCTTTAGTACTGCTGAAAATTAAATAGTTAACAGTTTTAATTTGTAATACTTTAAATTTCACATTTTTGAATACAAGACAAAAGATTAGAAGCTACTCATTCATCTATATTCTTTTTAGAATAAACAACTGTACTATTCTTAGCACCTGACAGTTCTTTTTTCGAAAATTGTTTTTTGAAGCATTCTTCATTTGATGAAAATATATTGACCTTTTCAATTAATAGTGCTTCTAATGTCTCTCTGCTTAAATTAGGCCTGAAGTCAGTCTGATTCTTTCTTACCAAACTGAAAATTCTTTCGCACGACGCGTTTGAATGAGGTACTGTCAAAATACAGTGCATAATTTTTGGGAGTAATTTATATTTAATAGCTCCATTATAATCCTCCAGCTTAGAAATTTCTTGAAGAAGCTTGAGACCTCTCTTGTGTTCCGTACAGCTTTGGCATTTTCTATATGCGATTTAGCAAGCATGTGTCGCCGACAGTCATCGCGACCGCCATGTGCGATATTAAAATCTTTGTAGCAATATGAACAGAATGCCATATTCTCAGATTTCTTAGAAGCCCGTAAACATGGGAATTCGGATGCATATGACTCTCTAAATCTCTGACAGCTCTTTTTCTTAACAGACGATATCCCATTTTCAGGTTCGGGAGACAACGATCGTTTTTCTGAACTCATTCTAATATAATTGGTATAACACTATAAAAGTAACATTTCTTGATCTTTCAATTTAATAGACGATTCACAAGAAAAATAAACACGTAAATGTTTTCCGATATACAACTGAACAAATTAATATGAAACTGAAGTAAAGGAAATGTAACATCCAAACAACAACCGGTATTTCCCGCGATCGCGTAGCGTCGCATGCACGCCGGCGCCGCACGTGCAGTTGATAGGGTTACTGCAATTTTTCTCCTGTACCTGTACTCTTCTTCAATCCGCCAAAGTTCAAACGCACTTCGTTCTTTCTTTTCCCCGTTCTTCCCGTAACGATCCAAAAAGAGCATTCGTACTTCGTACGGAGCCCTATCACGCTTGCGCTTCTCTAAGGGAGGCTGTTTTCGTTTGCGTCACTGCATGACGTAGTGATCGCTTTCTGCTTGGCGAGTTTGATAGGTAAAGAAACCTCAGTTTTATCAGTTAAGCGCTCTTTTGGCGTAATAAAAAATTGAATTAAGAAGAAATTTTAAAAATCGTAGTAATACAGGTTTTTTCCGTAGTCCGTAATTATTCAAATATATTTTTTTTTTTCCGTAGAAACTACGGGTAAACCGTAGAAAATGGCATCTCTGCTATTCAAAAAATAATAAATAAAATAAAATAAATTTTTGTAACACCCCCCCCCCCCCCCCCCCCAAAAAAAAAAAAAAAGAGAGAGAGAGAGAGTGATATCCATATGTCAGTTTTATCAGTTAACCTCAGTTTTATCAGTTAAGCGCTCTTTTGGCGTAATAAAAAATTGAATTAAGAAGAAATTTTAAAAATCGTAGTAATACAGGTTTTTTCCGTAGTCCGTAATTATTCAAATATATTTTTTTTTTTCCGTAGAAACTACGGGTAAACCGTAGAAAATGGCATCTCTGCTATTCAAAAAATAATACATACAATTGAAAAATAATATATACAATTAATACACAATTACAATTAATACAAATAATACAATACAAATTAATATTACAATTAATACAAATAATACAATTTATACAATTAATACAAATAATACATTAATATTATATTATATACAAATAAATTTTTGTAACACCCCCCCCCCCCCCAAAAAAAAAAAAAAAAAAAAGAGAGAGAGAGAGAGTGATATCCATATGTCAATACAAATTAATATTACAATTAATACAAATAATACAATTTATACAATTAATACAAATAATACATTAATATTATATTATATACAAATAAATTTTTGTAACACCCCCCCCCCCCCAAAAAAAAAAAAAAAAGAGAGAGAGAGAGAGTGATATCCATATGTCCCCCCCCCCCCCCCCCCCCCGCTCTTCAAAGCAGGTTTTAAAAAAAATCTTTCATTTTGTAAGAAGGTAAAGAAATACATATTTATTTACTTTTGTTTAGAAATTTTTCCAATTTTCTATTTAATATATTATATATTTGTTTACAAAAACTGTGCAATTTGTTATTATATGTGTGTTTGTGCATAAAAATTATTTTGCGAGGCGGATCTTGTTTCATTAATACATAACTCTGATTACTGATAGCTCTTATTGAAACTTGGCACCTCTAGTTGCATGATACAAATTAACCAATCAACCATCGAATCTCTTATTTTTAAATTAGGTGTGCTACTAATTTTCATTTTCAAAGGTTGGTAGGTCGGTTTACATTGCACATGTGTCACATGTATTGATTAAATTTTACAGTCATTAATCAAAGTTTACTTGTGATAAAGTGTTCAAATAAAAAAAAAATTGTTTTGAAGAAGAATTTGATAAGCTATTTTTTAAAAAAGCAGAATCTGCCACCTATTGTAAAATTAAATAATAATTTTAACTCTGTTTTGTGAACTTCAATTGTATATATTTTCTCTCAGTAAGGAATTTCTAAAGGCTATTAAAAAATAAGAATTTTATATTGAAAATTTTTAGTGGGCAGGTTTTTCAATTATGATTTTAAATGCTTTATATTATTAGGCAAATAAAATTTTGGTTCTTCCAGCTTTGAAAAATATTGTGTGTGTGTGATAATGTAATTTTAACATAATTAGAATTAATATAATCTACTAGTATTTTAAATTCAGTATGTTTTTTATTTTATTTTTTCTGATATAATTTGCAATAAGAAGATAACCTCTAGATACTGCGAAATTTTCCTTTTATTTGCTCCCATCTCTTTCCAACAATTGCTATGCTATTAATTTTCCATTTATGTATTAAATTATGTTCCAAAGTTTGGATTTTTTCATATCTTCTCGGGCTTTATTGGGTAAAACTGGGTCCAATAAAGGATCGTTCAAATTTTTTCACCTAAAAAACGAACCTTTCACAAAATTTTTTTATGCAATTGCCCCTTGTTGTGTGAGAGTTTTTTTAATTTTTTGTGCTTTTGCTGCCCTCTTGTCATATGGGATTCTTATCCAGCAGACTTTGTAATTTTTATTTTTGCAATAAACAATGGGTAGGCTTAAAATTACTCCAAACCACTGCATAATGGTGAGCAGCCTTCTTCAATCTTTTTTTTTTTTTTTTAAGTACCCTTCACAGAATTTTTCTATATTTAATGTTCTGTACAAAACTTCTGTTCACCTTTTGATAAATCTCTTTTATGGTGAAATTTAATACTCCATGTGATAAACAGGCTAATTGAATAATCAGATGGGCTTTGATGTATTTTCCTGAAAACTGATAACTTAAGATCAATAAAAAGCTCAAATAAAGACTCAAAAAGAGTTTCTGTCTGTATGTGTGAATTAAATTTTGTAAAAGTGAACCTCCATTGTCTAAAACAAAACCTTATTTCAATATTAATTTTAATTTAACAAAAATAGGATACTGAGAATTATTTTTGAGAAATCATGAAACTAAAGAGAATTCTTTATAATAGCAATAGTACACCAGAGAGAAAAAAAAAAAAAAAAAAAAATGTACAGCTAGGAGCATCCTTGCCAGCTTAACAGTTGTGAATTTTCTGAATGTGGAAACAATTAAAAAAATATGTACTAGTTAATGAGTTACAATGGGGCTTTTTTTCCCCCATAGAATAATGTTGGTTTGGAATCCAGTAATGTTAAGTATAGTGATTACCATAACTATACCTGATTAATGTATAATGTAGTGTAATGTAATGTATAATACACCTGAGGCTGCCCATTAATCAGGTCCCATGTTATTCTATAAGATTTTTGTTGCTTCATTTTATAAGAATATCTCATTCAAAAATGAAGTCTTTTGAATTCTGTTTTTTGAATAATACTCTTTGAGTATGTCGCCTTTTAGCTTAGTGATCATTTTTTTTTTTTTTTTTTTTTGAAAAAATTATTGAGACATTGTTATAAAATGAAGCAATGAAAACCATATTGGATGACATGGAAAGAAAGAAAGAAAGGGAATCTGACTGATATACAGCCAAGCCTTCTTCTATAATAAATATTTGCATATATTGTTAGATTAATCTTCTGTCATTTTCTTCAATGTATTCTGTCTTTATTCTAGAGGATTTTTTTCCTTTCTTTCTGTTGTTCTTTTATTGTAATTATTTTTCTGTTTATGTGTATAATGATTTTATTTATTTTTTATTTCAGGCCAAAGTAAACAACAGTAGCCAAATCGGTCTTTCCTTCACACACCGTCTGAAGAAGGGAATTCAACTGACACTCTCTGCCTTGATCGACGGAAAGAGCTTTAACCAAGGTGGACACAAGATTGGTCTCGGTCTTGAGTTAGAAGGCTAAACTCTCTATCTTTAGCTGTCCTGAGAGCATTTATCATTCATTCACATAATTTCTTTTTTGCAAAATTCCTATTTTTGACTGGATCAAATATCAGCTCATCTGATTTGGCCTATGGGTTAACGTGGTGAAAAAAAGGGGATAGTTAATTTACACTAAAAATCTCTAAAATCAAAGTTATATTAGATAGTATATTTGCAATAAGAGGAAAAAAAAAGACTGTATTTGATGTAGATGAATAAATATACATTGTTGAAATTTTGAAGCATGTTCATCATTTATTTTGTGTGTTGATTGTTATTTAATTTTAATATACTCTATAACAAAAAAAAGTGACACACCAAGAAGGAGTAATACAAATTGACATACATACAGGTTTTGATGGAATCAAGCACAAATTCATCATTATCATCGATCTTACGTGCAACTGGTACTTCAGTGACTTCAAATACCCTTAATAGGCGGCTCAGTGGGGTTGAGCTCAGTCCCTGAATCTCTCTTCCACTGAGAACGTTTGGAGCATCATAAAAAGGGTCCTACAATCAGCTCAGGATTTTACCAATCTAACGCAACAATTGCACAGAATTTGGCACGATACTTCACAGGAGCACATCTGCCAACTCTGTCAATTAATACCAAGCGGAATAACTGCGTACATAAGGGCCAGAAGTGGACCAACGCGTTATTGACTTGTTTAATTTGTGAGGCCCTTTCTCTTGATTAAATCATTCAAATTTGCTGAAACTGTAATCAATTGTTTTTTGTCCACATGTACATCACATCTACCAATTTTTGTCCCATTCGGACCACCCATTTCACCCCATCTACCAATTTTTGTCCCCATTTCTTCTTGGTGCGTCATTTTTTTGTTATAGAGTGTATAATATAGTAGGTAATCAATTATCTGGAGTGATTGTGACAAGGTTTTCCTGGATAACTGGCTTTTCCTGTTTAACTAATTGCTCATTAAAGCAATACCGATAAAGGGGATACTATACCTAATGTGGCTGGCAGCCTAATCCCTTGTTATTCTATGGGAACATTTCTTTTACAAATTACTCATTACCAAATGTATTTTTTTAAATTCTATATTCACATTTAGGAAGTTCGCAATTGCTTCACAGTTTGCTTTTCCTTTTTCAAAAATTGAGTTTTAAGATTTTAAATGTTTCATTTTGTAGTTATAAAGGGCTGAAAAATGCACTTAAGTTTTTATTTTATTTTATTTATTTGCATTTTATAGCTTTAAAATGTAAAATGTAAAATTTTATTTTTGGAAAATTAAAACCAATTCAATGATTGCGAGTTTTTCTATATGTAGAAACAGAATTTTAAAAGATACATTAAGAAAATTATATTGGTCGACATGGTTGGACCATGTAAAAATTCAGATTGGGCATGTATTATTTCTCCTTACAGCCCTGATGGGCATGCAAATATTTAATCAAACATATCTTTCTAAAAGTAATGTGTGTTAATATAGTGTCCTGTCTTTGACTTAAATAAAAATGAAATGAACAATATTGATATGTAATGTAGGTAAATCTTTTTCAACAGATCTGTACTAAATATATGAATGTTTTTTATTAATATACATTTTAATTAGATATTCGGGCATATAAAAGTTTAATTTGGGCATGTATTCTCTAGCTGACATACCTAACAGGGCATATAGAAATTGTGAGATTTTTCAAGTCCTGGTAAGATATAATTTTCCTGTGGTACCCTGTGGTAAATACCCTTTTAATCAGTCTTGCAAAATTCTTATTATTTCTGTTATTTGTTTAAGTTTTAAATAAATATTTTAAATTAATCAAATTTGATCTTGTAATTAATTTGATTGTTTTTAAAAAATGTGTATATATCTTTTAAATTCACTTCCATTCAAGATAAAATACTAAACAGAATTGGAAATAAAGTTTGAAATCTCTTGGAAACTTAATAAACTCTTTTATAAAAATTAAAATCTGTCCTAAATCTCAGTATGGCTTCTACTATGCTTAATAGATTATCTTTTATTATATTTCTTCACTATATTTCTTGTTCTTCCTAAATTCCAAATACTAAGCAAGCATAACAATCAATACTAAGTTCAATTCTTTTAGTTTTGATATGGGATTCACTGTTGAGTCATTTACGTATTGAAATAAATTTATTAAAATCTGTTTTTTTTTTTACATATTTTTTCAGGGTACATGAAAATCAGGAAAAACAAGGAAATTTTAAAATTTATAGCAAAAACAGGGAAAATTCAACGAATTTTGAAATTTTTTTGAAAAACATTGAAAAAATTTTTCATAATCAAATCTTTTTTAAAATTTTAGTGTTTTTTAGAGAAGAAGAAAAAGTCAATTATGGCTTTTTTCCCAACTCTAGTATGTTAATAGAATTAATATATGTTCAATTGCATAACTGTCAAGTTTTATGCCCTGGGCATAAAATTTACACTTTTGAAATTTTTTACGCTTTTGTGCCTAGATGGCTATTTTTACTTTTTCCCTACTATTTTGACATTTCTCTATCGCATTCCCCCCCCCCTTTAAGTACTCCATTAAATTAAATTATAAAAAAAAAAAAAAGCATCTTAAAAAGAATGTCTATAACGTACGATTTTTGCTGCAAATGTTTGGTGAACAAAGAAGATCGCAATGTATTTGATGGATTGATTGATTCTGAGTATATATATGTATTTATATATAATAAAGATGATCTATTAATATATTTAGCTTCAGTATATTATTATTCTTCAGTTTATAGATTTTTTTCTCCTATATTTGTGCTCTAACACAAGAAGGCAATAAGGGTGCAAATTTTTTTTTTTTTTTTTTTTTTTTTTTTTTTTTTTTTTTAAGATAAGGGCCATGAAGGGTGCATTTTTTTAGATTAGGGGCAAGAAGAGTGCTATTTTTCCAGCCTAAGGGCAGGCAGGACACAATGTCCTCCTGAAACTGTCTTGGAGAAAACTCTGCTTATCACAATCTTAATATTTCCGTTTTAAAAAAAACATAAATATGTCACTCATAAATAAACTACAGAAAATACTAAATCTTTATATTATTATTTATTTTTAACCACAAGAAGAAAAATATATTAAAGATACTTTCACAAATAGTGTTTAAAAAAAAAAAAAATCGGAATTTAGTTGATTCAGAGTTACTCCTCAGAAAAAACTTAGAAAATTTAGAATAATCATGAAATTAGAATTTTGATTCCAAATCTGAAGGAAATCTCATGGGGGAGGGCAAGGAAAATTTTCATTAAAATTCTGGAAAAATTGATTGTATTGGGTTGTTTGGAAAATAATTTTGTTTTTTCCTTTGAAAATGAAAGACTATTTTCTTATATTGTATAAGTATTTTATTGAATTATATACTCTCCACTTTGATCGGTTTCTTAGCGATCTCACAAGTTGTTATTTGGCAATTTTCATAAATCAATATTTTATTTTGTCTTCATTAGCATAAACTGGTCTTCCAGAACGTAATGCATCTTCAACGTCAAAATTGCCAGAACAAAATTTGGTAAACCAGTTTTGACACTGACGTTATTTAAATGAATTTTCTGTAACACATAGTATACCTTTTTCCTTGCTTGAACAGTATTTTCCCCTTTTTGATAGCAAAAACAAAATATACCGAAAATGTCGCTTTCGATTTTCTTTATTCGATAGGGCATCAATCAAAACCTATTGAGCAGCTTTTTCACAAGTAAGCCTTGTTATATCAGCTGTCACAATATATAATTGATAATGCAGCTTAATTGTGAAGATGGTGTGAAAAAAAAAAATTAAGTCCTCTGCTGAGAAAAACAAAATTACTTTCCGAACAACGCTATAAAATTTGGAAAAATGAAATTTCTCCTTCCTATAATCTTTATTTTTATCTCTATTTAATTGATAAAGTATTGCACAAATATCAAAGATTCATGTTACTACAGAGGTTAGTAACGTAGCACCATACAAAAAACATAAGTGTCGAGAATTTCTGAATCTAATTCATTCTCAAAATTTTCATATTACTTTTAAGGCTCTCTTTATTTATATTTTTAATTCAAATCAATCAACACTTTTTATTGATAAGGAATATATGTAAAGAGGCCTACCTGGGTTCTTCATCTGGGACGGATGAGCTTCATTTATCGACTTCTCTTTCTATTATATCCTATGTCTGATCTGCAGTGAAAATGAAGTGACACTACACGTAGAAATAATTCTTAACCGTGGGATGTCTTTTCTAATTTTAATTAAAACTTAAATCACAATTCAAAATTATATTTCGGAGCGGACGCTATAACAGCCGTCCACACCGTCTCAAATCAAATTTCGTTCTAACACTACTTAGCAACAGAAGTATCTACAAAAAATAAAAAGAAAGTTATTAGTCATCTAAAAAGCAAGAGTTCACACAAGTCTCTATGAATCAGATGTCTGGTTTCTATCAGAGAGGAGCATCTGTTCACGACACTCCCACCTTGAGTTCAGAGGGAACCAGAACTCAACTCAAGGCACTACACCACCCGGAGTCGGTCTGGCTGTTTGACGCTTCTTCCTCGTCTGGTAGTGACAGCGTCTCGTAAATTGTCAGATTCTAGTTCTAGGGGACACAGTTTTCTGATAGGACGTAGCAAAATGCCGGATGATGTTCTCACTTTTGCAATGCGTGCCACATTGTTTTTACTGATTAGTATCTCCTCGATTCGTCCTAGTGGCCAATTCATTCTTTTAACATTGTTTGTTGAAGGAGAAGTTAGTAATTCAAGGTGTACAGCTCTAAAAACTGCACAAGTAACAATTAGGATCCATGTTTTCGTTTCATTTTTAAGATAGAGAGGGCCGGCTAGATCTATGCCGACGATCTCAAAAATCGACGCATCTCTTACCCTATCAACAGGTAATACACTTTCCGCAACTTCTGGCGGTTTTGAAGTAAATTTTCTGCATACTACACATTTGTTTATGACCCTTTTTACAGTTTTCAGACATTTCAAAATCCAGTAGTTCTCTCGGAGTTCTGACATTAAAAGTTGTACACCACAATGACCCAATTCACGATGTTTCGAAATTATCAGTTGTTCTACTACATGATGGTTTGACGGTAAGACCACTGGTAAGCGAAAATTATGAGTGTCGTCTCTCATAAAGATCTTAGTTTTTATCCGTAGTAGACCGTTCGAGTCTGAGATAGTGCGTAGATGTCGTAATTTATAATCTGAAGAATTCGTAAAATGTTCTTGTTGTACTAATTTTATAAGCACAATTTCTGCTTTTCTTAATTCTTCACTGTTTAGCAGACCGCTTGTTCGATCGGTTCTAACAATTTTTGAATTGTTACTGAAGCGAAAAATCCACCCTATTATACGTACAATTTTTGTGTAAGAAGAGTACCGGAGGTAAAATTTATCTTCATTATTTTCTAAATTCGTAGCAGTAACGATAGTTTTTCTCCTCTCTTTATTGATTATATCTATATTCGGAACTATATTATTCTTAGGCCACTTTTCTTCTGCAGTTAATAACCAGGATGGCCCCAGCCACCACTCAGATTTAGCTAGTGTTTTCACTGAACACCCACGAGAGGGCAAATCGGCCGGATTCAAATGACCAGGGACAAAATTCCAGGAATCAGGAGAAGAAAGTTTATGTATTTCTTTTACTCTGTTTTCTACAAATGTTCCCCAAGGGCCTTCTCCTTTTATCCAGTATAATACATCATTCGAGTCAGACCAATAAACTATGTCAACGTTTAATTTTAGATCTTGGATAACCGTATCCGCTAATCTGGCACCTATACAGCAAGCTAGTAATTCGAGACGGGGGGTGGATATTTCTTTCAACGGCGCAACTCTGGATCGTGCTTGTAATAGTTGACAACTAACTTGATTGTGAATCTCGTTTCTTAAAAAAACACAAGCAGCATAAGAAACTTTACTGGCATCACAAAAAACGTGTAAAGACAATCTTCCTGTAAATAGATTTAACTCGGAAATTCTTCTGGGTATGGAGATATTTTTTAACTCCAAAATTTGATTTTTCCATGTTTTAAATTCCTTAACTATCTCATCGGGCAATTTGGAGTCCCAAGAAGCCCTAATTTTCCAACATTTTTGCAATAGTAATTTTGGAATCAAGGTCACTGGACACGTAAAACCTATCGGATCGAATATCTTATGCGTTAGAGACAAAATATTTCTCTTCGTTACGGAACCCTCTTCTAATTTAAAATTCCTATAATCACACGCTAAAGTATCTTTCTCCATATCCCACATTAACCCGAGCACCGGCGTCTTTTTATCAATTTCCAAATCAATCATTTCTCCGTCCGCGCGATAATTATAACACCAGCCGCGAAGGTCGAATTTAGCTGAAGCTAAGACTTTTTGTGCTTCAGTACGAAAATAATCTAATTCATCTAAGGAATCCACACTAGTCACGCAATTATCTACATACAATGATTCCTTAAGTTTTAACGCTACGTCTTTTACGTCGTCTGGTGCCTGATCAAGGTGATGCGCAAGTGTTGCTGCGAGGAGAAACGGGCTACTGCAAAGTCCGAAAACTACCCTACAATGTTTATAAGTGATCAGATTTTCGGGATTCCCATCCCCCCACCAAAGAAAACGTAAATAATCTCTATCCCCTTCGTTCAAAGATATCTGTAAAAAAGCTCTCCGGATGTCCGCTACGACGCCTATTTTTCCCCATCTGAAACGATTCAAGACTGAAGGAATTAATTCAATCAAATTAGGCCCCTTCTCTATACATTCATTTATAGAAACGGAACCCCTAACATGGGCCGAACCATCGAAAACAGGTCTGATTTTCGTTGTCGAGTTCGGTTTTATTACCGCCCTGTGAGGTAAATAGTGAACATTAGTAATCTGAGGTAAATCTTCCTTAGTTTTCACTTCCTCTATAACTCCCTCGGATTCCCATTCATTAAAAACTTGTTCATATTCTCCTACTAATCCGGCTGCTTTAAGAGAATTTACATTATTTTTTAATCTCTTTTCCGCTAAATCTCTATTATCCAAAATCTCTGGATGTCCATCTATCCATGGAAGACACACTTTATATCTCCCATCATTTTCCCGACATACTGTTTCTTTAAAATGTTTCAAAACTAATTCCTGAATTTCTTGCTTGGATTGTTTTTCTGCCGGATCAGTTATACCCAAGGAATCCAAATTCCATAAGTCCGTGATTTTCGCCTCATTTACATACAATGAAAGAGCCGTTAGGGAGCTATCTTTATCCCTACTTTCAATTTTTCCCATTACCGTCCATCCGAGAATCGTTTGCATAGCTACCAACCCACAGGACAGATTCTTTATTTTCCCAGTAAACAATTTCCCCACGACATCTGCCCCTAGCAAAACATGTATTTCATTTTCATCGTTTTCATATAAACAGTTTCTACTTCTAGGACAAATGTCGCTCAAAAAAATATTTTCCTCTTTTAATTCTCTAATGCAATTAATACTGCTAATCCTGGGAACTGTTGTACAAATCTTTTCTTGTTCCATGACCTCGATTACAATATTTTTGTTGTCCTTTAACCCCTTTAATTTAATCGAATATCGATCATGTAATACCGTCTCCTCGGTACCTCCAAACAGCCCATGAGTAATTTTCACTCTTCCTATACTTCCTAAGTTTAATTTATTTGCTACAAAACTAGATATGTATGACTTTGACGATGCTGTATCAAAAATTATTCTCACTAAATGCTTGTTTTCTTTATTTTCTATACGAGCAACCAGCGTTTGCAAGTACACTCTATTTTCCGAGTGTTCATTAATCAAAAGTGTGTTGTCTTCTTGATCATCCGCAAGCGATTTCTCTTTTTCCTGTTGGTAGTGTTTAAAACACATTAACGAAGCGTGTTTTCCCTGGCAATATTGACAACTAATTTTTTTTTTGCAAAATTTAGCGATATGACCTTTCACTTCTAAGCACTTAAAACAACCGCCTTTTTTAACCAGTAACGATTTCCTTTCTTCAAGTGATAATCTCTTAAATTCGTCGCAGTTCACACCCCTATGTGTCAATGACCCACAAAAGGGGCATTTTTCCCTGATCTCCTGACTTTCGTTCAATAAATCCTTTGCTGCGTAGAAACTCGTTGTTTTGTCTCTATTTTGCGATCTATTTTGGGGTGTGCTTTTCCTAACTGTACTTCCGTTCGAAAAACCGGCTACCAACATCGCCTTTTCCCTGGATTTCAGAGATATAGATAAGAAATCCAATAAACATGTGACTCATAATACCCTTTTTGGTATTCTGTTTTATTCAAATCGACTAATAGATCCTGTGGTAAGGCTTTCAAAATTGTCGTACAGAGAATCGCTGATAAATTATTATTATCTGAGCCTAAGGCTTCAATGCTTCTTAAATCAGTTAAAATTCTGTCATAAAATTTTCTGAATTCTGCTACATCGTTAGAATTTCTAAGTGGTTTGATGTTGAGGATATTACAAGTATGATTATGTATTAATAAATTGCGGTCGCCGAATCTTTCTTTTAATAAATTTACAGCCGAATCATAAGCACTTTCAGACATAGGAAGCCCATCTATTGTACATAAAGCGCTACCTCCCAAGTACGCTTTCAGATAGTTAAATTTATCTATTTTCGTTAATTCGTTATTATTATGTATAGAGGATTCGAAAGTATTCCAAAAGGTGAGCCATTTATTTATATTTCCAAAAAATCTTTCGATTCGAATCCGCGGCAAATTTACATTTGTACTAGGTACTTTATAGACTTCTACTTTTTGACTAAGTGGTTCGCGGTTCGAATTCGGGATATCAGTTAATTTTCCCTTTAATTCCCCAAGTTTTTTATTACACCTGAATTTCCATATTTGTATTTTTTCAGCGTATTCTTCGGCTTTTAGGAATTCATTTTCAAATTCCTCCACTTTAATGTGAGGCTCTAATTCCCTGTCCGTATTTTTTAACGTTTCAAATTTCATTAGTAAAAGTTCCAATATTTCTTCCAGTTCTGTGATATTTATAGTTTCATCTTGTTTTTGTAATTCCTTCTCTATTTTATTAATGCAATTTGTTACAGCTGTGCGTAACACGGTTCTTTTTTTCCTTAAAATTTCAGGCTCTGTCATTTTTTTTTCTTACAAAATCAAATACTACAAAGTAATAATTTATCCAGGTTTTTTTTTTTTTTTTTTTTCTTTCTAGACCAGTTAGTTATACTCATCCATCCTGTGACAGGGATGCCATGTCGAGAATTTCTGAATCTAATTCATTCTCAAAATTTTCATATTACTTTTAAGGCTCTCTTTATTTATATTTTTAATTCAAATCAATCAACACTTTTTATTGATAAGGAATATATGTAAAGAGGCCTACCTGGGTTCTTCATCTGGGACGGATGAGCTTCATTTATCGACTTCTCTTTCTATTATATCCTATGTCTGATCTGCAGTGAAAATGAAGTGACACTACACGTAGAAATAATTCTTAACCATGGGATGTCTTTTCTAATTTTAATTAAAACTTAAATCACAATTCAAAATTATATTTCGGAGCGGACGCTATAACAGCCGTCCACACCGTCTCAAATCAAATTTCGTTCTAACACTACTTAGCAACAGAAGTATCTACAAAAAATAAAAAGAAAGTTATTAGTCATCTAAAAAGCAAGAGTTCACACAAGTCTCTATGAATCAGATGTCTGGTTTCTATCAGAGAGGAGCATCTGTTCACGACAATAAGATACACAAATATAGTTGACTCCTTAAAATCCGCATTGGTTGGTACCAAGGGTTTTGCAAACTCATTATAGAATTTAGTGGATTTATAGGTAATTGTTTACATATGTTGCAAATTTATACTCAAATGAAAAGAAAAATCTGAATGTAAAAATTAAACTATAAATTAAGGATAAAATAAAATAAAAATTAAATTAATAATAAATGTTATAAGGAAAAATACAAATCATCAGCATTTATTTTAAATGCAGTTAAAGCAAAGGTAAAATATAAAAATCAGCAGTTAAATATCAAAATTGAAATCTAAAAGAAACTATAGTGTAAAAATAATTTAGATTGAGTATACATAATGTAAAAAAAAAGTTATTAATGAATTAAAATCTGTTTGTGCAATTTTTGTTAAAAAATGTTTTTCATACAAACAATTTGTGATTGAATCCTTGCCAAAAGTTCTTCAGTTACTTTTTTTTTTTTTTTTAAAGACAAATAATTCAAATTTGTTTCACTGTTAACTGCTATTTTTATTGTTTATATTCAGAATAAAGCTGTGGATTATAGAATCGCTGATTTCACCAAGTCGACATTAACTCATGTCCTCACTGAAAGGGAGTAAAGTATAAAAAATTAATATCAGGCTAAACCAATATTATATTTAAGGACAAGGGATACCGTCCTCGTACGATCATGTAATGTATTTTATAATATTTTCTTGAAAATGAATTAGGAAACTCAGGCTTTTTTTTTTTGTTTGTTTAAATATTTCAGTAAGATCCCTGCAATTGAAAATGATTTCAGATAAATTTTTTTCTCTTTGAATAATTGATTTCTGATTAATTCCATATTGTACACCAAACAAGAAAGAAAAATCATGCAGTACGCATTGATTAGTAACACATTCCAACTGTACGTAATTGTTGTATCGAATAAATTTTAATATTCTTTGCGTACGTTATCACACAACAGACAGAAGGACTGAAAAATATACAGATAGACTAATTGATTTTAAAATTACTCTTAGGCATTTTGGAAAGTGTTAAAAAGGCTTAACGCAAAATAAAATGCAGCCATTAGATTATAATTACAACTTTTGATCTCTCTGAATATTTTAGTGTAGCCCTGTAAATCAAAGTCAATCATATAATATTCTATACAAAACATTATTTTAGAGTATTCACAATAAATTTCAATATTTTTATGATTATTACAGTAGAAAGACTTTTAAATATAACTTTCAAAATATTCTGTCCTAAAACGTAATGCATTGGCTTTTTTTTTTTTTTTTTTTTTTTTGTTTGTTGTTGTCCCTGTAAACAAACTAGTTGTACAGGACCTATTAATGCATACTTGCCAACTTTTCCGGTTTTACCGGAAGACTTCCGGTTTTTTAACGTATCTTCCGGTCTTCCGGACAGATGATGAAATCTTCCGTTTTTAAAAAAATCGCGGATATCGTTCGTTTTAAAAAGAAACCCAAATGTTCTACGAAAACTCCCGATTCCCAATATTTTTCCATCCATAACATAAATGTCAATATTCATTTCAAACTTGCTTTATGAGATTCTAGAACATTTAAAGAAATAGAATTGTTAAGTATTTCTTGCTGATGTAATTATTCCCCCCCCCCCCCCCCCTTATTTATCTACAATTAGTGATCAGCAATCAAATGTTCTGCAGAAGTCTTTTCTTTCCTAATATTTATCCATCTGCAACATAAATAATATTATTAATTTTAAAGTTATTACATTAGATTCTAGAAGTAGAGTTGAAAGAGTTTAAATATTTCTTACTCTGTAATTATTTTTGTATTCTCCCTCCCCCCCCCCCCCCCCAATCCTTTCCCCGGATTGTGATCAATTCTAGAAACAATAAAGCAATGGAAGTGCTCAATATTTCTCACATATGTACTTATTTTTAGATCTTTATTGCTGAATTTAATGAATCTGTTTATTTTTCCTCAATTAAATTAAATATTTGTATGTCATATTTATACCAAATGTGTAAACATGGGGAAAAATGAAGAATAATTTTTTCAGGTAGGAAAATTTTTCCCAAATCAATTTAAGAATATTAATACTTATTTGGTTTTTAAGAGAATTAATACTCAGTCGGTTTTATGCACATTTGAAACTGATAATTAGCTACTGCCACTTTTTTTTATATGTATGATTAATGTACATACACAAAAATCATATTCTATATTTATTTAAAAAATTAGTTATACTTTAACTTAACTAAGTTTTTTTGTCTATTGTTAAATAAATTTCTTACAGATTCTGTTTTGTAGATATTTCCATGTTGAAGAGGAATAATTTCATTTAAAACTTTTATATATTTAGTATAATCAATCTATAGTAAAACATTTTTATAGATTGCTTCTAAATATTAAAATTGTAAAACTGTTTATTTAATACGTCAAAGAGAAGAAAAAAAAAATCTTCCCTTTTTTTATGAAATCTTCTGGTTTTTCAACAAAAATCTTCCCTTTTTTTATTAAAATTGGTTGGCAAGTATGTTAATGTCATTTTAAATGGGGAACATTCTATAGGGGTAATGTTTATAAAAATAACACTCATAGAACACAGTGCTTTCGAATGCTTTTGGGTGTCCCTGTACACAAACCAGAAGAGATATTCACTCGATTTTCAATATGAAACATCCGATAGTGAACTTCCATAAAATATATCAGTTTCGAGAAATTCCATAAATAATTACAGGAGTTAGAGCGTGGGCTTACAGACAGACAGACAGATGGACAGATACACAAACTGAAATCATATTCACATTTAAAAATGTTAGAAAGTGTTAAAAAAACTTAATGTAAACTAAAGTACAATTTTAGCAATTTTTTATTAATAGCTCTTAATATAAATGGATATTTTCTGTCACCCTGTAAATCTAATGCTAATTATGCTATATTCTATGCAAAGCATTTTTTTGTGCACATAAGTAACATATTTCAATTTCTTAAAACTTCGTGGAAAGTAAAGTTATTAAAGTTTGATTTATAGAAATATCTCTCACAGAACGCAATGCTTTGGAATAGTTTTGAGTGTCCCTGTATATAAATCGGTGGTGGTATTTCCTCCATTTTATACAGGACAAATCCAGTAGGGAATTTGAATAACATATTTCAGTTTCATTAAGATATGTCTACAGTAAAGGTATGAAAATATGGTTTATAGAAATAGCTCTCATAGAACACAATGCTTTAAAATACTTTCGGGTGTCCCTGTACACAAACCAGTAGAGGTATAAATTCCATTTTCAATAGGGCACATCCGATAGTGAACTTGAATAACATATATCAATTTTAAGAAATTCCATAAATATTTACGGAGGTTAGAGATTGGACAGGCAGACGGACGGACGGACAGGCAGATACACAAAACTGAAATCATATTCACACTTAAAAAATGCTAGAAAGTGTTAAAAATGCTTAACGTAAACGAAAGTACAATTCTAGCAATTTTTTATTAATACCTCTTAATATAACTGGATATTTTTGTGCCACCCTGTAAATCTAATGCTAATCATGCAACATTCTATACAAAGCATTCTTTTGTGCATGTAAATAACATATTTCAATTTCCTAAAACTTCGTGGAAAGTAAAGTTATTACAATTTGATTTATAGAAATATCTCTCATAGAACGCAATGCTTTGCAATACTTTTGAGTGTCGTGTATATAAATCGGTGGTGGTATTTCCTCCATTTTATACAGGAAACATCCAGAAGGGAATTTGAATAACATATTTCAATTTCATTAAGATATGTCTACACTAAAGGTATGAAAATATGGTTTATAGAAATAGCTCTCATAGAACACAATGCTTTGAAATACTTTCGGATGTCCCTGTAGACAAACCAGTAGAGGTATAAACTCCATTTTCAATAGGGCACATCCGATAGTGAACTTGAATAACATAGGGACTGAATAACATAGTGAACTTGAATAACATCAGTTTTAAGAAATTCCATAAATATTTACGGGAGTTAGAGATCGGACAGACAGACACACAGACGGACGGACGGACAGGCAGATACACAAAACTGAAATCATATTCACACTTAAAAAATGCTAGAAAGTGTTAAAAATGTTTAACGTAAACGAAAGTACAATTCTAGCAATTTTTTATTAATACCTCTTAATATAACTGGATATTTTTGTGCCACCATGTAAATCTATTGCTAATCATGCTACATTCTATGCAAAGCATTCTTTTGTGCATGTAAATAACATATTTCAATTTCCTAAAACTTCGTGGAAAGTAAAGTTATTAAAATTTGATTTATAAAAATATCTCTCATAGAATGCAATGCTTTGGAGTGTCCGTGTATATAAATCGGTGGTGGTATTTCCTCCATTTTACACAGGAAACATCCAGTAGGAAAGTTGAATAACATATTTCAATTTCATTAAGATATGTCTACAGTAAAGGTATGAAAATATGGTTTATAGAAATAGCTCTCATAGAACACAATACTTTAAAGTACTTTCGGGTGTCCTTGTACACAAACCAGTAGAGGTATAAACTCCATTTTCAATAGGGAACATCCGATAGTGAACTTGAATAACCTATATCAGTTTTAAGAAATTCCATAAATATTTACGGGAGTTAGAGATCGGACAGACAGACAGGCAGACACACAGACGGACGGACAGGCAGATACACAAAACTGAAATCATATTCACACTTAAAAAATGCTAGAAAGTGTTAAAAATGTTTAACGTAAACGAAAGTACAATTCTAGCAATTTTTTATTAATACCTCTTAATATAACTGGATATTTTTGTGCCACCATGTAAATCTATTGCTAATCATGCTACATTCTATGCAAAGCATTCTTTTGTGCATGTAAATAACATATTTCAATTTCCTAAAACTTCGTGGAAAGTAAAGTTATTAAAATTTGATTTATAAAAATATCTCTCATATAGAATGCAATGCTTTGGAGTGTCCGTGTATATAAATCGGTGGTGGTATTTCCTCCATTTTACACAGGAAACATCCAGTAGGAAAGTTGAATAACATATTTCAATTTCATTAAGATATGTCTACAGTAAAGGTATGAAAATATGGTTTATAGAAATAGCTCTCATAGAACACAATACTTTAAAGTATTTTCGGGTGTCCTTGTACACAAACCAGTAGAGGTATAAACTCCATTTTCAATAGGGAACATCCGATAGTGAACTTGAATAACCTATATCAGTTTTAAGAAATTCCATAAATATTTACGGGAGTTAGAGATCGGACAGACAGACAGGCAGACACACAGACGGACGGACAGGCAGATACACAAAACTGAAATCATATTCACACTTAAAAAATGCTAGAAAGTGTTAAAAACGCTTAACGTAAACAACAGTACAATTCTAGTAATTTTTTATTAATACCTCTTAATATAACTGGATATTTTTGTGCCACCCTGTAAATCTAATGCTAATCATGCTGCATTCTATGCAAAGCATTCTTTTGTGCATGTAAATAACATATTTCAATTTCCTAAAACTTCGTGGATAGTAAAGTTATTAAAATTTGATTTATAGAAATATCTCTCCTAGAATGCAATGCTTTGGAATACTTTTGAGTGTCCCTGTATATAAACCGATGGTGGTATTTCCTCCATTTGATACAGGAAACATCCAATAGTGAACTTGAATAACATATTTTAATTTCATTAAGTATGTCTACAGTAAAGGTATGAAAATATGGTTTAAAAAAATACCTCTCATAGAACACAATGCTTTGGAATACTTTCGGGTGTCCCTGTACACAAACCAGTAGAGGTATAGACTCCATTTTCAATAGGGAACGTCCGATAGTGAACTTGAATAACATATTTCAATTTCATTAAGATATGTCTACAGTAAAGGTATGAAAATATGGATTATAGATATAACTCTCATAGAACACAATGCTTTGAAATACTTTCGGGTGTCCCTGTACACAGACCAGTAGAGGTATAAACCACATTTTCAATAGGGAACGTCCGATAGTGAACTTGAATAACATATTTCAATTTCATTAAGATATGTCTAGAGTAAAGGTATGAAAATATGGTTTATAGAAATACCTCTCATAGAACACAATGCTTTGAAATACTTTCGGATGTCCCTGTAGACAAACCAGTAGAGGTATAATCTCCATTTTCAATAGGGAATGTCCGATAGTGAACTTGAATAACATATTTTAATTTCATTAAGGTATGTCTACAGTAAAGGTATGAAATTATGGTTTAGAGAAATACCTCTCATAGAACACAATGCTTTGAAATACTTTCGAGTGTCTCTGTACGCAAACCAGTAGAGGTATAAACTCCATTTTCAATAGGGACCGTCCGATAGTGAACTTGAATAACATATATCAGTTTCAAGAAATTCCATAAATATTTACGGGAGTTAGAGCGCGGACAAACAGACGGACAGACAGACAGACAGACAAACCGAAGTCATAAACACTTTTCAACCTTGTTGGAAAGTGTTAAAAACTGATGTTGAAAAGTGAGAACTTCATTAAAAAAAGAGAAACTGCAAAACACACAACAGTTGTTTTTGGTCAAAATAGTAGGCATAAATCTTTGTCAAAAGCTGGTTTATTATTACTATTTTATTTTAAAGTTATAAAGACGTCATTTTCATTCACCAATTTAACATTTAGTAATTTTTTGTTTCTCGCGTGAAAGCATATTTCATTTTATGTAAAAAAAAAAAATATATATATATATATATACATTAAAATACCTCGTAAACATTTTTGGCAACAATTAAAAATTTAAATGGCTTATGTTAAGGCAATGACCAGTTTATTATTTTCATATTTTAATTTATTTTAACAAATCTAATCAAATTTACAGTATAAATAGTAGCCTATGTCCTATTCCAGACTATTATCTATCTCTGTCCCAAATTTCATCCAGATCCGTATAGCCATTGTGGCGTGATTGAGTAACAAACATCCATTCATCCATCCAAACATTCACATTGATAATATTAGTATAGGCAATGTATTTTTTAAGCTATATATTTCATTGCATGGTTTTTTTTTTACGTTTACATGTTTTAAGGTTTCTTGAATACAGAAATCAAGTTTTTAACGTTTGATCTTTGCCCGTGTTTCTTAAAATAAATTAAAAACAAATAATTTCAGGCAATTCAAATGTTGTATTTTGAAGTTAATACGTTTGTTACTAGAAAAGTTTGATCAAGACTGATAAGTTTCAAGGAATGTTGCATGTGAAAGTTGTCTGAATAATTTTAAAGGAACTTTTGAATTTAAGAACAGATTTGAATTCTATATAAATGTATATACAATAATGAAATTGGGGGTTGAGGGGGGGGGGTAGCTGCCCTAACATAAAATTATTCGTCAAATGAAGCTGTTCCTAATCCTAATTTGAATTGTTTTAATAGAGGGTTACATGTTACATAACAGTACTCATTATTTTACCCCTTAATATCCGATCTGTACTTATAGTATTAAATTTCAGGGTAAGAGAAAGTTGTGTGAATGGCACACCAGATTATTTAATTAATCATTGAGTTTAAATGATGATCACAAAATTTTTATCATGTATACTATGTTTTTATCTAGTGTTTTGAGCCATTCAAAACTTTATTCTACGTCACTTTATGTAAGGTTTACCTACTAGTTAACATGCACAAAAATTTAATCATCATAGTAGTTTCTCACAATAAAGGCTTCACATATGCAATTTTATGAAATTTTAACCAACAGATGCTGAGATATAGCCATTTGGAAAATTGCAGGAGGACAGTAATAGATAGCAGTGCCTGTCAATAGATATATGTCTAAATTAGATCAGCATTTTTTTAAATAATGACAATCTTACATAACATGTATTTATATAGTATAGAAGCTGCCTTTAAATAAATGGGGAAAACTGTAGCATCTCCTGTCAGCTGATATGCACCCAAATTGAGTCAGCATATTTTTTATCACAGTTTGCTCACATATGAAGTTTTATACAATTATACACTATAGAAGCTTAAATACAGCCTTTCCGTAAATCTGAGAAATTGCAGTGTATCAACGTCATCTATTGAGTGATTTGCACCAAAAGTTGATAGACGCCAATTTATCTCAGGGTGCAAATAAATAAAATTTAGGAATTTCTGTGCATTAGTTCATGATTTAGAGCTTCCGCAAAATTTTTATCATGTGCACATACAGACATACATCATTCCTAAAATGGTTAAAATATGTTCAGGACTTTTTAAAACATATATAACCATTAAAAACAAAGTCAAATATTTTTACGAACGAGATTCCTACATACACATTTTTTTTTTTCCCCAGTTGACTATCTCTATTACAAATAATTCTTTAAAATTTCATGATGATTATTAAAAAATAATTCTCTTTATGCACATTTATAAAAAATTTTGTCCTATACCACCATGTTAAAAATTTAGAAAAAGCTGGATGGCAACGTAAGCTTTTGGACAATTTTTACCAAAAGTTGATAGCACTAATTTATGTCAATGTGTAACTACATACCAATTTGTATTAAATTCTGGGCTACAGAGATACAGTTGCCACAAAATTTTGTCACACACAAACACAGACAGACATCTTCTAAAAATGGTCAAATCGTCTCTCAAAGCATGTAAATCCATTAAAAACCCGAGGTCGAAAATTTTTACGAATCCAGTACTTTCTTCAATTGAATATAGAAGAAAGTAAAAATTGCTGGAAGCAGTGATAATAAATTCACACTTCATAGTCCAAAAATATCTAAATTCGATGGAAAATTAGATATTTTATAGAAAAATAATATTTAATTAAATTCAGGAACATGCTTTGACTTTTTTTTTTAACCTCTGAGCTAGCATTCTTGCAACTGAAAATTACAGATTTTACATATATATAAAAAAATATATATTTAATTAAACGTCAGCCTTTTTTTTTTTTTTTTTTTTTTTTTTTTTTTAATGAAACACACTTGTATGACCAGCAACCAAACACATACAGTTAACACACAGCATTGTAAAATGTATTTGGCTGAATGATACTATACTATTCTTCATTAACCCTTTGACTGCCATGGCTATCATATGTGGTAGCCAATGATGTTTCCGTTGGGGGCACTGGCTATCAGATATGAGAGCCAGTTTTTCAACACTTCAGTCCTTGGCTATAAAAACCATACCAGTTACATAAAAATCATTCTGGAGTTTTATTGTTGGAGGATGAGAATCTCCCCATGTATTGCAAAATGAATCAGATGGAAAAATATTTTTTTATGTATAATTTTATGTTGAAAAAAATGCAAATTACACAAAAGAATTTTCTGGCACTGTGTTAAATATTTGCAATTTTGGCTTGGCACTCAAAGTGTTAAAACTGCACATCAGTCAGATTTCCCCTTTCTCCCTTCCCATGGAATTTTTGTTTCGTTTTATAAGGACATGTCATTCAAAAATGAAGTTTTTTGAATGTTACTCTTTTGAACACGTTGCCTTTTAGCTCAGTGAGAAGTTATTAAACAAAAAGTATTTTATTTCATTAAATGAACTTAGAATTCTAATTTTCACTTTCTAAAAGAAATATTTATTTATTTATTATAATTTTTTTTATTGCTTTCTAAGCTAAAAGGCCTGTTCAAAGAATAATATTCAGAAAACTTCATTTTTGAATGGAACATCCTTATAATATGAAACAACAAAAATACCATATGATAACATGGGATAGAAGAAAGAGGGAATCTAACTGATGTACTTGTACAGCCTTAAGTTTTAATTTACTTAAGATAATAGAATACATAATAAATACATATATTGTGGCCATCACAAAACTTTCTTCTTTATTTTCCTTTACAAATTCACGTACAATTGAACCTCGTTAACGTGAGCACTGTTAACTTGAATTACTTTCAACATGAAAAAAAATTTTATCCCCCTTGAGATTCACGTTAATGAGGTTCGACTGTTTTTTAGACCACATTCATTCACTATGCTACTCTTGTCAAGCTGAAAATTGGAATGTTGTGCGATGTCCAATTTTTTTTTTTTTTTTTTTTTTCAATTTAGTTTCTATTCGGCTCAAAATAAGTCAATTTATGATTGATATACTTTTATTATTATGTACATAGGATTTATATACTCTAATCTATCACGCTATATCACGTGATAGACCGTTTGGTGAGGGTGTCTTCCCATTTGCACTAAGTGGTGAAAATTTTCCATTTGCGTGATTTTTTCTTCCCGTTTGCGTGAATAAAGTAAAAACACACAAATAGTACGTGTTACATGCATTATCAGATTCATACACAGCAAGGTAGAGGTGTCCAGTGTTTTTTTTTTTTTTTTTTTTCTCATGTGCGCGAAGCGTATATACGTACGTGATACTGATTGCTGCGAAAACGAGTTACCAACGTTTTAGGATTCATGCACAGCGAAGTAGGGGTGTCCAGTGATGTTTTTTTTTTTTTTTTTTTTTTTTGTTTACGTATGTGGTAGTGATTGTCGCGGAACCGAGTTATGGGCTTTCTCAGATTTATGCACAGCATGGTAGGGGTGTCCAGTGATTATTATTATTATTATTTTTTTTTTTTTTGTATTTATTTATTTATTTTTTTTTTGTTTGTTTTTACGTGCGTGGTAGTGATTGCCGCAGAACCAAGTTACGGACGTTCTCCGATTATTAAGTCAAAAAGGAAGAAATCGCCTGCACGCCCGGTCCTGCAATTTCTGGTCGTGCAAATGGGAATTTTTTCACCCCGTCGCGCAAATGGGAATAACTCTTGGTGAGAACTCGCATCATGCGATAGCGCGTGATTGACAATGAACGCGTTAAGCATTAAAAACAATAGAGAAAACGAAGCAGCAGCATTCCTTATTATCCTATATCAATGATACTTAGGCCAATTTTTATATCTATTATATATGAAAAATATTAAGCTTCGTGAGCCATTGTTATGAAATAAGATTATTGTATGTGGACGATTTTCATTTTTGAAAGTTTAACCCTAAATATCGAAATAAGGTGAATTTTGTGACTCACCTTAGAGGAAGCTTTCATTTTCTTGTAAGATTTCGTTTTGTGTACAAATGACCAAAATTGTTTCAAAATATCACATATAGGGTTTAACTTCTCGTTTTAAAAGAATTGACAAGTTCTTTTGAAAAATAGTCATGTTGAAAATTTACATACCTGAAGGGGTATTTTTTCCAGAAGGGCTAGTGATGATCCCAATTATATAAAAATTCTAGCTAGATTGACTGTTACAAAAAAAAAAAAAAAAAAAAAAAAAAAAATTCACATGAGATGAAAGTACCACCTGTTGAGCAATGTGCATCAAATACTGATAGACAACAATTTATGTAAAAGGAAATTAAATATAAAATTTTATTAAACTCTGCGCATTAGTTCTTGATCTAAAGCTGTCACAAAATTTTTGTCACACACACATACACAAGACAGACAAACACATCATTCTAAAAATGATCAAAACGCGTTCAGGACCTATTCCAATGTGTAAAACCGTCAAAAATCGAAAATTTTATTGGTCCTATACTTTCTTCTTATAGATAGAGAAGAAAGCAAAAAACCCCCAATAAAATCTTCAGTTTTATTTGCTTTAAAACAGAATGAGATTTCTGTAACATGAACCGTGAAATTCGGCCTTCCATTAGCATTCATTTAAACGAAAAGAAAAAACAAAAATCACAGCAAAATAATATGTAAAGTTGCATGTTATTTATTTATGATTATTATTATTGCTGGAAATTATCAGTTTAATGTTTCTAAAAATATCTTTTTAATACATTCATAACATAAAATTCATAACACACTTGAAACGTTTACTTTGTATTTTTTGTACATTTTTGGTTGGTGTAGTTGAGTTTTTATTTGTTTTGTTTTTTTTACCCACTTGTTATTATTGTGCGTGTTTATTACCTGCATTTCTCTTCTGAGTTTTCTTTTTTCATGCTAAACTGCAGTGCAAATGTTTTAACGTAAAAAAACCGGTATGTCAATATTTTCTTGTTAGCAGGCTATAATGATTTATTGTTAACAACTAATATTTTAATTTTATTTCATTATTTTTTCTCTTTAATATATAACTAACAAGCTTAACATCTAAACAAAATATCATTTCATTTCCTGTTTCTTTTCTTTTCTTTTCTTTTCTTTTTTTTTTTTTAAATATACATAAAAATAAAATATAAAAATAAAATTACATAGTGTTGTTTGGACAATATTTGCTTACCCCACCGTGTCATAATTTATGCAATAATGACACTGATATTCAAGTTATGGAAGTTTATTGAATCTAGATTATTCAATATTTGTCTAATACAAGGATTAGTGAGGGGGGAGGGGGAGAAGGCTTTTTTTTTTTTTTTTTTCTTTTCCTATTCCCTGTAACTTTAAATTAATTATTTATCAGTCTGTCTGTTCGCGATCTGATTTCCCACAAATATTTTTAGCATGTCTCGAAAATATTTTATTTAAAGTAATATTAGATGGTTTCCTATTCAAAATAGTATGCATGTCACTACTAGTTTGCGCACATGTACAAACAAAATAAATTAGATACGTTACTGTGTATAAGGCTTTGTGTCCTATGGTCTGTAGAGTTTAGGTTCTATGAAGGCTATAAAAATCCTTCCGCTGTAATTTTTTCTCTAAGGCTCCTTTTTCTTTTCTCCAGTGCACTGAACGAAAGTAGCATCATTTTTATCATGTGCAAAAGCACTTTTTCTGTTGAATATGGTTGCATTAGCATTAACGTTTTGTTTAACGGATCACATCAAAGATTCGGATACATTACGATATGTAAGAGGAAATGTTTGAAAGTGAATTTTAGTAGTATTAACCATTTTAAATACCTTCCTATATTGTTTGATGAATGCTGATATTTTCGATTTGACTTTCTGTCTGTCTTTGTGCCTTCTGTACGTCTGTAATAATAAATTTCTGTTTACATATAATTATCTTGTAAAAGTTCAGCAGTTTTTTAAAAGAACATTCTATTGCTTCGCTATATAAAACATCTACAAAACACATACTAAAAATCTTTTTCGTATAAAGGCATGCATTTGTTGTTGTTGTTATTTTACATATTTTTTAATCGGGCCGGGCCGGGCCGGGTCGGGCTTAATTTTATCGTTATTTGGCCGGGTCGTACACTGGGAAAAAATAAATGCCCTGGCCGAATTTTTCGATTTCATACCGGGCCAGGCAAGTAAAGCTTTCGTACGGGCCGGGCATGAAAATTTCGGCCCGTGCAGACCTCTAATACAAGGTGTTTACCGACACACTTTCTTACATATACCACCATAACAATAGGTTGGCTGGTTAGTATGTTTTTACGTCACGCTAGTGATGCGCAATTACAACAATAGTAATCCAGGATTAATTAATCATGGAAACATACTATAAAACTTACCATATAATTATATTAGTGGAAGAGTAATGAAAGAAATTGTATAGGTAGGCACCCTGTATTGACAAAAAATCTATACGTGATAGAGAAAAACTGTTTCCATTTTCGGTTTCAGCACACCAAAAAACATAAAGATCAGCCAAATTATAAAATCCAAAATTTTACACGCCGACCTGTGTAATATATAAAAGAACCGTTACATGATAATAATTAATAGAACTGCGAACTTAAATGATGAAGTTTAAACATTTTAATTAATTCCTTTTTTTTTTTTTTTTTCTTTTTAATAGCATTTATTAAGAATTTTTATGGGACTACTTTTAAACAAATTGTATTATTAATAATTATTATGTTATTATATTTATTTATTTATTCTTTTTCAAACTTTGTCTTTCCTGAAAACAAACGAATGCGCATTTTTTTATGTACCTCCTGTTTATAAATCAAACTATGGTCTTCTGCTGTAGTTGTGTCCCGAGCCTGTCTCGGACATGGTTTAGCAAGACCGTAGACAGGTTTTGTTTTTCTCCCGTGGGAACAAAAATCCCTATAACCACGCGGTTTAACGGCCCTCTTCACTTACCGCCGCCAGAAGCCCGAACCAGTGTTATTCTAGGGGAAATTTTCTTTACTTATAACTCATTAACAAATGCATATTTTTAATTTCTTTTTTTACATTCAGAAAATTCCCAACTGTTAAATTGACGCACCTTTTTTAAAAACGTACTTTTTTTTTTTTAATTTTTACTATTTTATTTTGAATTATCAAAATGGAAAATTTCACATATTGAAAATTCGTATTTTACAGCTTCAAAAAAAAAAAAAAAAAAAAAAAAATACATTTTTAAAAAAGGTGCGTCAATTTTACAGTCGAGATTTTTCTGGATAGGAAAACAGAATTTAAAAATATGTATTACTTAATGAGTTAAAAGTAAAGAAAATTTCCCATGGGATAACATTAGCTTCGGCTTCTGGCAACGGTGAGTGAAGCGGGCCCTTAAGACCCACAGTGACAGACCAATGTACCAATGTTCCAAAATTTAAGCACATTATATGATATGTATACCATCCATACACATAATATATAGAAATATTTAAAACTAGCAGGCTTTGCCCGCTTCGCTGGTCACTAAATTTAAAGGAAACTCTTTTCTATATAGCTTTATAAAAATAAAATAAAATACTAAAATTGCTCAAAAGCTCGCTTCGGATCCCTGCTGCCTTCGGTAGCGATTTGGTCATCCGCTAAAACTCGGGCGCTTGTCCCTATTACCTGAGACAATGGTTTACCAATAGGCTTGCATTCAGTCCTTATTAGATAACAGTTTCGAAATAGATAGTATCGGAAAAAAAATGAAGTATCCCCTTTATATTTGAATCCCAGTTACATATGAACAACACTATACGTGGTGCACATAATATTTGCTTTTACGTTATTTCCTATGTTTATTTTGTTTATCCCCGATCAACCATAAAAATGATAACAATTTCACGCTAAATATTATAATATGCTATGACCGGCTACGTCTGTTGCATGAGACAATTAGTATTCATGGTTTGTAAGCATGATCATAGTACCGCCTTAATATAGCTCTCTTTGGCGACTTTTGAATTTTTGTCACCATTTTAGATTTTATCCCTTGTAAAAATAAGACTTAATACCTTGTAACAATATGCTATGAGCGCTATTTCTGACATATTTTAGACAACTAAACTTTTAATGGTTATATATATTTCCCATTAAGCATATTTTTATTTTCATTTATTTATTTAAATATTGATGAAATTTGAACTTCAATTTGGTCTAGTGTTGTACAGGCTGTATACTACACGTTTGTGTTTGTGAAAGAAAATTTATAAAATACATACATTAGTTAATTTTAAAAAATCTAATTGTCCGATCGATAAGCTGTTTAATCCGTTGGATTCACAAAAATTGCATCTTTCATTTGGTATCTTATTTGTAACGATACGACTGATATTTCTAATTTTTTTAATTTACTTTCCTCATTTTAAATACATGTAATTTTTATTGTTCACGTTTTTTTTTCTTTTTTTCTGTCCAAAAAAGAATAATTTTTTTTGGCAACAATTAAATTAAGGATTAAAATTAAATGGCCAATTTATCAGTTATTAGAAGGTTTTTATTTTAACATTTTAATTAATTAAAAGAAAACTAAAACAAAATTCGAAAATCCGGCTTCGAGGTGCATCAGGGGAGGTCATTACCAATCAACATGCAAATTTTTGTAGCTCAGCCATCAGCCGTTAGGAACACACCTAAACTTTATTGAATAGCAATAAAGTTCAAATTGACTCTAGAAAACGTTTGTATGGGAAATAGAAAAGGGCTGTTTTTAGGGTTTTCCCGGAAATTATTCGATTTTTTCTCGCCTTTTAAACCTTCCCTAGACCTCCACGAACATTTCAAGACTAAGATAAGATAAATCCGTTCAGCCGTTCTCGAGTTTTAGTGAGACTAACGAACAGCAATTCATTTTTATATATATAGATAGAAAAGGGCTGTTTTTAGGGTTTTCCCGGAAATTATTCGATTTTTTCTCGCCTTTTAAACCTTCCCTAGACCTCCACGAACATTTCAAGACTAAGATAAGATAAATCCGTTCAGCCGTTCTCGAGTTTTAGTGAGACTAACGAACAGCAATTCATTTTTATATATATAGATTAAACGAATACATTTTAGTTCCCCATCATACTATAGGTATGGGGAACTTAGGTAATCGTGAAAATTTTCGACCTCGGTTTTTTGACTTTTTTACACGTTTTCAGGTGTGAGGAATCCGAAAATGACAAAATTTCTATGGTGTCTGTCTGTAGGGTGTCTGTTAGTCTGTTAGTGTGTAAGTCCGTTAGTTTGTTAGTCTGTGTACACGATATCTCAAGAACAAATTGTCGCAGAGAGGTCAGATCAGTTTTAAAATATTACTTTCGACACTGGCAAGAACCCTATTTATTTGCAACATTCGAATTTAAAAACTTCGTAAGTTATTAGAAATTTACGATTTTCTTAACATGGGAGAATAGGACAAAAATTCACTTAAACGCGCATTAAATGGAAACTTTTTACTGTAAAAATGTCAGACCAGTTTTAAATATCAAATTTGATGCCGGAATGAACATCAGTAACTATAAATATGCTACTTTGAAAATTTCGCAAGTTATTGGAAATTTACGAATTTCTTAACATGGCAGTATAGGGCAAAATTTCACATAAACGTCAATTTTGAGAGATATTTTCATCGTAAAGATGTCAGACTACTTTACTTTTGAAATATTATTTAGGACACTGGTATGAATATTAATGACTATGAATTTTCCAATATAAAAATTTCGTAAGTTATTGGAAATTTACGAATTTCTTAACATGGCAGAATAGAGCAAAATTTCACATAAACGTCAATCTTGAAGGATATTTTCATTGTAAAGATGTCAAACCACTTTCTAAATATTATTTAGGATACTGGCATGAATATCATAGACTATGGTTTTTCCAATTTAAAAAATTCGTAAGTTATTTGGAATTTACGATTTACTTAACATGTCAGAATAAGGCAAAATTGAGGATCATAAATACATTAGACAATTTCAAAATTACATTTATGATATTTGTTTGAACATGATTGAATATAAATATTCTACTAGGAAAATTTCGTAAATTATTCTTAATTTACGATTTTACCAACATAGCGAAATTGAAAATTTTTCATATAAATCTGAATTTTGAGGATTATTGCATTGGAAATAGTAGCATGAAAACTAAACAACGGAATTGACCCTGATAAAATAAATTAATAGATTAGAATAAGATAAATATATCGAAGTGAACGGTGGATAGCCTATTAGGCGGGGTTTTCATTCTGTCACTGTATCAAGCTTTTGTCAAATTCATTTCTTTTAACATGATTATATCTCTCAAACTAGAAATTTATGAGAACTTAAATATGATGGGGAACTGAGCAGAGTCCACCTATGCCTACTAGTTTTTCTACTGAATCTATTTGCTTAAAGTGCTTTAGGAAATTATATCATGTGCAAGAAAATTGTTCAGAAAAAGATAACTTTCTTTTCTCATATCGTGGTCTTAAGTGGCATAGCTTAACTCATATAGTGCACAAAAAATTGTTTTGGAGTCCAATTTTCGAAACTGAGTTTTGTTATAATTACAAGTTTTTAAGTCCTCTGAATACGAAAATCAAGTTTTTAATGGTTAGTTTGTATGTCTATTGTCAGAATAACTTAAAATAAATAATGACAAGAAGTTCATATTTTGAAGTTCATATGGGGATGCCACTTGATTTAACTGAGATTAGTAAAGTTTCAAAGAGGGGCGTGGTTAAAAGTTTTCGGACAATCTTCAATATTTTGTGATTGTAGGAACAATATTGAAAGGGAGGGGTGTTAAGGAGGTGATAGTGGTAGAACCCCCGAACTAACACATAAATAAAATACATTTCATATAAAAATGTTTCTAAATTTAGTAGGTAAGAGAAAGTAGAATGAATGCCCCACCAGGTTATTTAACTATCTTAACATTTTTTTAAGAAGTTAGAATTCTTTTTGTGTTTTCCACAATTCAAGCTCTTAGTAAAGAAAAATAAAACTAGTATGCTGCGGCCACCACATGACTTTCTTCTGTATTTTCAATACAAATTCACTCAGCACAAATAATTTATTAAAATTATTATTATTATTATTATTATTATTAAAATTATTATTATTATTATTAAAATTATTATCTTCCTCGATGAATACAGGTTATTTCCATTGTATAGAAGTAGTATAACACTAAATATCAAATGAAAGTGAATTTTATTCTCTATATTTCATCATAAAAAAAATATATTTTTTTTTTTTTTTAATGAAAAAAAAAATCGACGAATTTATTTCCCCCCGGGGGAAGTGTGTGTGTGTGGGGGGGGGGGGGGGAAGAGAGCGATGCTCGTACATATACAATTTTTTTTTTCCCCAGTCGACTATCACTAACATAAATAATTCTTTTTAATTTCATAATGGTTATTTAAAAAAAAAAAAATCTCGAGGACGATTTTTACCAAAAGTTTTCAAGAACTAATTTATGTCAAAGTGAAACTACATATTAAATTTCAAGAAATTCTGTGCTATAGTTTTGCCACAAAATTTTGTCACACGCACACATAGACAGGCACTTTCTAAAAATGGTCAAATCGTATTCTAGACCTCTCAAAACGTGTAAATCCACTGAAAACCCGAGCGCGAAAATTTTTACGAATCTAGTACTTTCTTCTGTTGAATATAGAAGAAAGAAGAAAGTAAAAATCAATAACTTCTCTTCAGAAAGTTACGATAGCATTTAGGCTGTAATAATAATAAATCGTATTTAAAAATAAATAAAAATAAATAAGTAAGTAAGTAAACTTCTCAGATCATGCATCGGAAAGTAAAATGTTGCTTCGCAGCTGATTCTATTCCCAAAGGAGCGCATCTAAAATCGGTTCAGTAAAATATTGCTTCACTGTACGAAATGTCAGTTTTTAATTATAAATAGTACTATAAATTAAAGTTACTATGAGTTCATTTAACACACTCTTCACATTTTTGATATAAACTGTAAAATCTTCTTAACTCCAGATGTTTCGACGAGTGAAAGACAAGACTTCGTTTGGAGCCTTTCTGCAACTAATGGCGCTCTTCGAGAATGTTCTTCTGTAACATCCCTCTTTTTATCAGTTGAGTAAAGGAAAAATGCGGGACAGTATATACTTGGTGACATGCATCCAATAAATGTAAAAATTTTCCCATTCAAAATATAAAAAAAAAACTAGTATGTTGTGGCCACCACAGGAGTTTCTTCTGTATTTTTTAAACAAATTGACTAATTAAAAATAATTTATTAAAGTTATTATTTAATGAATTATCTTCCATGGTGAATGCAAACGATTTCCATTCTAGAGAATAGTATAACACTAAATATAAAAAAAAGCCAATTTTATTCTCTCTATATATATGTTAATGAAAAAAAATTGATACCTTTATTTTTAAATTGTCACAGGTAGATGGTTCAACCATTCGTTTAAAAGGTATTGGCGAGCTCTTTTGAAAGATACCTATAATGAAAATCCCCCCCCCCCCCATTCGGGGGTGGGACTTCCCCCAGGGAGGGAAGCGATGCTCCCACATGTACAAAATTTTTTTCGCAGTCGATTATAACTATTATAAATAATTCTTTTAAATTTTAGAATGATTGTTAAAAAATAATATGGAATTCTTGTTAAAAAATTAGAAAATGCGCAAAAGCAAAGCTACCAGTTGAATGATTTTCACCAACAGTTGGTAGGCACTAAAATATGTCAAGGTGCAACTACATACCAAATTTTATGAAATTCTGCGCAGTAGTTCCTGAGATACAGTTGCCACAAAATTTTGTCATACACATACAGACAGACGGACAGA
Organism: Salticus scenicus; assembly: GCA_963930645.1. NCBI lineage: Eukaryota > Metazoa > Arthropoda > Arachnida > Araneae > Salticidae > Salticus > Salticus scenicus. The sequence goes on along the minus strand of OZ005658.1, from coordinate 117,727,709 downwards.
CAGACAATGGTCAAATCGTGTTCTGTTCTAGACATTTCAGAACATGTAAAACCCGAGGTCGAAAGCCTCCACGGAAGGCACTCCCCCTCAGGCCTAGGACCCCAGTGTTGTCAATCGGCCTTAATCCCTAACACCAAACACCAACACCCGAGGTCGAAAGTTTTTACGAATCAAATACTTGTAGTCAGTATTTTATTAAAATGTATCAGCAGAAGTGTAGAAACAGCAATGGAAGAGTTGCTGAGAAATAAACCATAATAGAAGATGTACTTGCTACTTGAAAGAAGGAAAGTCTTATATAAAATCAAATCTGTTTTATTTCTTCAAAACTAGACATTCATTCATGAACATAACTTGAATTCATAATATGATCACTTTCAGCAATTAATTATACAATAACCTCAAATCATTAATAAAACTTAACAAACATATTTTGAAAACTTAACAACTTAAACTTAATAAAATATCAATTTGATCCGGACCAGCCGGTCAATTTTTCATATTACTATATCAGATAACAGAATCCATGCCAATTACCAACAATACACTTCAGAACTAAACAGATCTGATATTTATATATCTGAAATAAGGACGTTTAGATCGTCATCGATCAAACGGACGAATCACAAACGAACACCTGGCAGGTGTAAAAAGAAACAATTAAGATTTGCATAATGACGATCGATCTTTAGCTACGATGTCGCCATCTAGTGGGAAAAACATCGTTAGAAAAATTAAAACAGTCCAAAATTGAAAATGAAAGGTGTTGCATGGAAAAGATCGTTTTTAATGTAAACAAAACGGTAATTGATAATTAACAGTATAAAAATAAAGTTTAAACAACTGAAAAATAAGGAACTGGAGTAAGTATGTCTTAATTTATAATCTATTAAATAAATTAAATAAGTTATTTTATAAAAATCATAAAATGACTAAACATAGCATAAACTTTCAAAACAGATGATATAATATGATTAAATAGCTATGTCTATAGGCATGAGGGAAAGTTAGGAGGCGATGAGAATAAAATAAACTAAGGATTTTCTCATCAAATGCCCCCCCTCTCATTGCCTCATAAAAATGCATGACTCCTTAAGAAGGAAAAATCAGCATGGACCTATTACCCAACATCTTAAACAACATGAAAAATTTTAATCAAATTTCAAACTAATGCAGTCAAACATCTCAATAACATAAAAATTAATAGTTAAATTTAACACAAAGACAACAATTAAGTTGTAACAAATCCAGCTTCAAAAATTCTTAAAGCCTTTTTCTCCAAAGAAAATTTCAATTTTTTCCCATCTTAAGTCTTAAAACTCCATCAATTAAAAAAAAATAAAATAAAATAAAATAACTACTCCAATCTAGAACAGAGTCTAGAATATCCTAGTTAAGAGGCTAACAAAAAAAAAAAAAAAAAAAAACACAATTCCTTCCATTTCAGAAAACAAGTCCAAGAAAAATTTGTTTCATTTTAAAATTTCATTAACAAACATGAAAAAAAATATATTTACCAAAAAAAAAATTACTTATTAAGGGGTTAGGGGTAGTCAGGATTTTCAAAAAATCAAATTTTTTTTTTTTTGCATTTTCTTAAAGTGTAATATCTTATAAATATTCTCTGAAAATTTGAAGTTGATCCGATAATTACTTTTCGAGTTATTCGACAAATAACAAAGAGCGCTCGAGCACTCCTAAACGCTCGGGAGCAGGTAGCTAGCGGCAGCTGCAAGCAACCGGTTGCAACCGTAGGCAACGGCAAATTGATGTTTTGGAAACTTCCACAATGGCTGAAGAACTATTATATGGCCCAGGAATAGATGACTCAGTGTAAGTGATTAAATAATTCGTATTTCTGTACGTAAATCTAGTGCGAAACTTTAAATGCGTTTTTCTCAAAACTATGTTTTTTGAACTGGTGACAACTGTAACTTGAAAACCGCTCAGTAGATTTTAATGAAATTTATACAGCTTTTAGAATACATAATAAACTCGGGCCTGATCGAAGGATTTTTTTTTTTCAAAAATTTCGATTTTTTAAGACCAATTAACTGTTGACTTTTCCCCAAAAATTTAGAAAAAAATTTCCTGAGTCCGCCATTTTTTTAATTTTTGAAAAAAAAAAAAAAAAGCTTCGATCAGGCCCAGGATTATCTATTTATAAAACTAATTTTTCTTATCCGATTGATTTTAGATGAATCTCCAAGGACTTATCATTGTCACCGCAAGGACCTTTTTTTTGGACTGGGTCAACAGAAACAGCTATAACTTTGGAAATTATAAATTTTTTTTTTTTCAAATTTTCGTGACTTCAAGTCAAAACATTGTATAATAATGCCATATTATTACTTTTGTAAAATAAAATGATTTAATAGCGAAAAAAAATTACTGAAAATTATCATTTTTTCGTGTCTCTGACTACCCCTAACCCCTTAATTTCAACTCCAGCATTAAACTCCAAATCAACTATTTAAACCTATATCAAAAGCAAATTACAAATACAAAAATAATCTTTATTTAACAAAAAAAAAAAAAAAAAAAAAAAAATTCAATTTCTAGCCATCCAGAACTTGGTAAAGAGGACAAAACATCGGCCTTTCGCATTCACTTATTCGTCTTTCAAACATATTCAAGAATGAATATAGGCACAACTATTCACTTCTTTTAAAACAAATTCCGGCTAGCACGGAAAGCATACGTTCCACATGAAATGAGGTTTCTAGATGCCTAGAAAAGAAAAGAAATTATGATACACATAAAAGATATAAACAGAACAAATTTTAATTATGGTAGATGGGACCTAGTGACATTGCCAAAATTCAAAAATTGGGACTTACAAAAATAAAAGTAACATGCCCGCGCAAGGGCCTACACATGGTGGTAACTCCCAGAAAAACTATTCCTAAATGATTCTCTGACAATTTACCGGTCAAGGGTCACCTATCCGAAACGGTACTATAGGCTGTTTGAATCATCGTAAATAGCCACCAAAAGCACCATTCCCATACATAGACGGGAATTAAATTGTCTACCAAATTAATTTTTAAAAGAATACTAAATGAAGTAAAATAAATTTAAAGTACTAAAAAAAACTTGCTTAAATGAAAAGTACTAAAATAATTACATAAGTAAAAAAAACCTGGGACAAACTGTTATAATAAATATGTACAAATCAGCAATTTTAACTAATCAAAAAGTCCATAAGTATGAAGTTGAAACACTAGATTAGAACAATGTGCAATCCAAATTTTAAAACAATGTAAATATTTAAACAATTTCTAATTTAAAACAATGTACTGGACAAAAAAAAAAAAAAAAAAATAAAATAAAAATAAATAAATGTACTTGAATTATCTATAAGAAAAATATGACATACAAAATTTATATATGTACAAGAGAAAAATTATGTTATAAATATTAAATTTACAAAATTCAAAAGTTCGGTTTTTGTCAAAGGCTTGGTGAAAATATTCGCAAGGTTTGATTTACTACGTACATAAGAAACAGAAAATTCACCATTATTTAAAAGATCTCTAATAAAAAATAATTTAACGTCTATATGCTTAGTTTTATAATTTTCCACTGGTGATTTTATGAAATCTATAGCAGCTTGATTATCAACTCTCATTACAGCATCATTATCTAAATTAGAAAAAATACATTCCTCAGCACATTCACGACGTATCCGATCAAACCAAACCAAATTCTTTACAGCCTCAGTCATTGCGATAAATTCAGATTCCATGGTCGACAAACTAACACATTTTTCTTTAAAAGTACGCCAGTCGACCGGAGACTTATCAAGCAAAACTATCTGACCGCCAATTGAGGTCCGATCGTCACGGTTAGCTGCGAAATCTGCATCGGAGAAAATTACTAAATCATTAGATTTACAAGAAAGTTTAAGTTTGTAATGAGAAGTTGATTTTACATAGTCCAATAATCTCAATAAACCATCCCAATGGAACAAATCAGGATTCGATTGAAATTGACTCAGGACATTAACAGAGTAGGCTATATCAGGACGAGTACGACCAGCTAAAAAAGAAAGACATCCCAAAACACTACGATACGGTAAATGAGACATATCAGTTATATCTTGACTAGATGTAGGACAATGAGATTTGGAAAACACAGTACCTTTACTGATAGGTAAAGAAGAATGAGGAATTTTAAACTTAGAAAATCTTTTACAAACATCATTAATGTAATTGGATTGGTGAATTACTACTCCAGATGGAGTATCCTCAAACTCAACCCCTAATAATTTTCTCGTTCTCCCCAATTCTTTTATATCAAAATTTGACTTTAATAAAACTAAAACTTTATCAATAAATTTCTTATGTTTTCCAAAAATTACGATATCATCAACATATAGAAGAAGTACAACATCTGTCCTATAAAGATAAACACAATTACAAGATGATAATTTTCTAAATCCAATTTTAATTAAAACATGATGTATTTCATAAAACCATTCTCTCCCACTTTGATGTAATCCATACAGAGCCCGGTCCAGTTTGCAATACAAAGTCTCTTTACCAGGTTCAACAAATCCAGGAGGTTGTAGCATATACACGTCCTCACTTAGTGGTGCATACAGGTAAGCACAGGTGACGTCACACTGAATATGCGACCACCCACAACATGAAACAAGAAGGGAGAAAAAGAACCGGATAACACCAAAATTTACAACAGGACTAAATGTTTCTTCATAGGATTCACCTTTAACCTGTTTAAATCCCTGGGCCACAAGGCGAGCCTTATGTCTAAGTATCTGTCCAAACTCATCCCTTTTTATTGTGTAAACCCACCGGCAACCAACAGGAGTGACGTGAATAAGTAGTTCAGACAAATGCCAAACTCCACGTTCTTGCACAACCTTCATTTCCTGTTTCATTGCACTCCACCAAACCTGACTCTGCCTGGAATTACATGCCTGTTTAAAAGTCCTGGGAGTCTCTTCCCGATCTAGTCATGCTGAAGGGTGAACTAAACTCGAAACAACTGAATCACTCTCACTGTCACTATCGTCACTATCTGAAAAATCTGATGAATTACTTGGAATCGGAATAATGCCAGAATAAGGATTTGAACCACTAAAATCAAATAAATCAGGATTAAACATCAATTTATTTTCTCTACAATAATTTTCAACATCATGAAGTGATCTAAGACGTTTAGTTTTGCCTAATTCATAAAAATAAATGTCAGTACGATTACCAGTACGACGAACAACAGGCTTCCTAGTCCAACTAACTTCCTTAAGATGGGTAATAGTAGACTGATTATTGCTAGACACTGAATCTTTACTCCCCACTCCACTAGGTTGAGAATCCGGGGTACTGTTGGAAGGACCTGGGATGGCCACAGGTACAACTTCAACAACGTCCTCCAGACTTTGCTCAACACTAGGAGAGAAAAGGGCATAATCATCGGTGCCCAGTGCAGCTCCACTGCGACCTAAACCACAACACGATTCATCAAAATTGACATTACCAGATTCAATAATTTCATTAGTCTCTGGAATCCAAATTCTATACCCCTTCGTTTTGAAAGCGTAACCTACTAAATAACCCTTACGGGCTTTTGCTTCAAGTTTAAATCGCCTTTGCTTTGGCACACCAACATAAGTAACCGTACCAAAGGGCCTTAAGTGTCGAACAGAAGGTTTTCTTCCACCATATAACTCAAAAGGGGTTTTCTTCAAAAGTTTGGGACAAACACGATTCTAAGTATAAACAAAATATTTAAGAGCTTCAGGCCCAAAACTAGGATCCAAGTTACTTTCAATTAATAATGTACGAATACCATCAGCTGCGGTAGACATGAACCGTTCTGCAACGCCGTTTTGTTGGGGAGTATAGACGTTTGTAAACTCATGACGAATACCTTTCTCACTAAAAAAGTTAACAAAAGATTGATTAGCAAATTCTCCACCATTGTCTGACCTAAAGGATTTAACCTTTCTTCCCAAGAAAGTCTCAGCCTTAATAATATGGTTTTTCACCACATCAAAAACTTCAGACTTAATTCTTAAAGGATATACAGAAACCCGGCGAGAGAAATCATCAATGATTGAGAGAAAGTATTTTTCGCCATTTCGTCCCTCATTTCTACACGGTCCCCAAACATCAGCATACAATACAGGAGCTCTAGTGGATGATTTGACCTGATGTTTTTACTAGGTTTATGAGATACACTTCTAAACTTTCCTAACTTACAAAATTCACAAATGAAATCAGATTCCCTTAAGCCTGGTAATCCCCGTACACCTTGTCTGCGACTAGTATGAGCTACTAAAGATTGACTAATATGACCAAATCTGCGATGCCAATGCATCATTCGACTTCTAGCATTAGCGGACAATACTTCAAATTTAACAGACTTTTTACGGGAATCAGGGATTTTAGGATAAAGTTTATAGGTTCTATCTTTAAGATAAGCACTAAACAGGTACTCATCCCCCCGGTATATTTTCACCTCGCCTTGACTACCATAAAAAGATAAACCCTTCAAATCTAATTGTGGTCCAGACACAAGATTTCTACTTAATTGATCTGAATACATTACATTACATAAAGTAAAGACTCTTTGACCAAATCTTAGCTTGACTTCTCCTTTACCCTGAATAGGGAATAAAACATCCTTCACAGCCACGGACATTTCGTCATTTAAAGTCTCAAATTTAGAAAATAAAGTCCTATTGTTGCAAAAATGATGGCTCGCCCCACTGTCAAATAGCCAATCGCTTGATTTTACAACATTGCTTACACTTGAATGGGAAACAAATAAATTCAACTTACGTGAACTATCCGACGGTGATCTGGCAGCCTTTTTGGAACTCGAGAAATGTCCTCGACCATGGGGATTCCTTCCAACTGATCTGGACTCTCTATAAGATGGCAAAGGAGAAGCATCTGAACTAGAAGAAGTGGCACCAGTACTACATTCACTTGAAACTGAAGATGGACTGTTAAACCTAGGGCGACGATCATTTCTTCGTGAGGGAGAAAAACATTGAGGAGACACAGAGTTCTTCTTAGAATAACATCTCGACCTCAAGTGACCCAGTTTTCCACATGACCAACATCTTCTATCCTTGAATCTGTTTTTAGTAGGCTGTCTTATATTAGACTTAGAAAAACTTGATAAATTTACATTTTTAACACTGTCCTTATCCCGAAGCCTCATTCTAGTTTCTTCAGCAATAACACTATCCACAATTTTTTCAAATTGAAAATCTTCATCAGATTTACTCAACAACAACTGGACAATATTATCAAAAACTGATAGCATAAATAATTCTGTGAAAAATTGTCATCAATTTGTTTTAAATCAAGGTAAATTTTCTTAAGTCGGGAGGCAAATAAATTTATAGACTCTCCATGTCTAATCCTGGCTTCCATTAATTCTGTAAATAAAGTTAAATGGTGAGCTCTAGTATCAGGATGAAAATTTTTCCGAAGTCTGTTCCAGGCATCTGTAGGTTCCCTACAGTCATCAATGATTCTTTTAAATTCTGGCTCCACATTGAGATAAATCAGAGAAAGTACTTGATTAGCACGTAAAGTGAATAATTTAACATTCTCAGCTGTAACAGTTGAAGACACCTCTGGAATTTTCTGATCTTCATCAATTATCTCCCATAGACCCTTCTCCATTAACAAGTAACGCATATCAGAGATCCATGTTGAAAAGTTTCTTGAATTGAGCTTCTCAATCTGGTTGGTAGCCATGTTGGAAAATAAAAAACTTTGAACTGGCAAAGAAACACCTTGAAAGCTATTTTTTTATTCTTTTTCTGTTTGCCCCCCCGACTCTTCTAAATTTTCATCCGTTTCAACCTTTTTACTCATTTAAATTAACAAGTATCTTTCATGAAAAAAAAACTTGTAAAAAAAACTTGATCCCATCAGTTATTGCTGTAATTTACTTTAGAAGATTAAATATTGCCATACTTCAAGTCTATTTTAACAAAAAATCCAGTTGGAAAAATCAATTCTGTAAATCAATAAAGTTCAATTGCACAAAAAATTATGAAGAATTTAACTGAGTACATATTATAATTCAGTTCAATTGTAAAAAATCAAATTTAAATGAAGAAAACTTGTTAAAACAATAAAGTTCAACTGCATAAACTAAAATTTAAATGAAGAAAACTTGACAAATCAATGAAACTTGACAAAATAAATCTTAATTTCAATAAAGTAGATGCATAACTGCACATTTTCAACTGTAAACAAACTCTTACTAAAGCTGTAACTTAATCTCTTGAAATAAAAGTTCTGTAACTTGAAATTATATATAGTTTACTTCATAAATACATACTGAAAATCATCTTCTAGTTATGGAAAATATAGCCCATAACCTCTTGTAGTCAGTATTTTATTAAAATGTATCAGCAGAAGTGTAGAAACAGCAATGGAAGTGTTGCTGAGAAATAAACCATAATAGAAGATGTACTTGCCACTTGAAAGAAGGAAAGTCTTATATAAAATCAAATCTGTTTTATTTCTTCATAACTAGACATTCATTCATGAACATAACTTGAATTCATAATATGATCACTTTCAGCAATTAATTATACAATAACCTCAAATCATTAATAAAACTTAACAAACATATTTTGAAAACTTAACAACTTAAACTTAATAAAATATCAATTTGATCCGGACCAGCCGGTCAATTTTTCATATTACTATATCAGATAACAGAATCCATGCCAATTACCAACAATACACTTCAGAACTAAACAGATCTGATATTTATATATCTGAAATAAGGACGTTTAGATCGTCATCGATCAAACGGACGAATCACAAACGAACACCTGGCAGGTGTAAAAAGAAACAATTAAGATTTGCATAATGACGATCGATCTTTAGCTACGATGTCGCCATCTAGTGGGAAAAACATCGTTAGAAAAATTAAAACAGTCCAAAATTGATAATGAAAGGTGTTGCATGGAAAAGATCGTTTTTAATGTAAACGAAACGGTAATTGATAATTAACAGTATAAAAATAAAGTTTAAACAACTGAAAAATAAGGAACTGGAGTAAGTATGTCTTAATTTATAATCTATTAAATAAATTAAATAAGTTATTTTATAAAAATGATAAAATGACTAAACATAGCATAAACTTTCAAAACAGATTATATAATATGATTAAATAGCTATGTCTATAGGCATGAGGGAAAGTTAGGAGGCGATGAGAATAAAATAAACTAAGGATTTTCTCATCAATACTTTCTTCTAAATTGTAAAAAAAAAAGCTAAAATCTCCAAAAATATAAATGGCCCCATTGATGAAGTATCAGAGATCCACAAATAGACTGATGGCTTACCCACACTTTTAGCAATGATTTTAATATTTTACTTTCTTTTATATTCAATAGAAGAAAGTATTGTTTTCGTAAACATTTTCGACCTTGGGTTTTCGATGGATTTACACGTTTTCAGAAGTCCAAAAAACGATTTGATCATTTTTAAAAAATGTCTGTCTGTCTGTGTGTGCGTGACCAAAATTTTGTGGAGGCTGTATCTCAGGAAGTACTAAACATTACTGTATATAAATTTATATGTAGATGTAGATGCACATTGACATACGGGTTGTTCGGTGTAAAAGAGAATTATCTCCTTCGAAATTGATTTTGAAATAACGACCTTTTTTCAAATTTATGAGATAAAAGAAGTCAAGATTCAGTAAGTGTTATCGATTTTTGTGTTTAATACAAATCATAGTTATAAGAATTTATATATTATATTAAAAATTGTTTGAAGTAATTTAGAAACTTCATTTTTATAATGAATATTTAGAAGTTTTAGTTTTTTGAGAAAAACATTTAATGCCATTTATGGGATTTTAATGCAATTAATGGAGTTTTTTCTTTTTTATAATAAAGGTAGGACAAAAAGTGATACAATTAAGCAAAAGAATATATATTTAAAAAATATGAAGTTACACCACTTTTACAATGAGCCGTCCATATATTAGTGTGTGTCAACATTTTGTGAAAATCGTCCGACAGATGGCGTTGCCAATCCGCTTTTCTAAATTTTTAACATGGCGGTATAGGACAAAACTTCGTATTAGTGTGCATAAACAGAATAATTTTTTAATCATCATTATGAAATCAAAAAGAATTATTTATAACAGGGATAGTCAACTGATTTTTTTTTTTTTTTTTTTTTTTTTTTTTTTTTATGTTGGAGAAGTCCCTCTCCAACTCACACCAACTGGAGTATCTCCATTTGGTGGGAGAAGTCCCCCTCCCTCCCGAGGAAGGCAAATTTTTATTATGGGTATCTTTCAATAGAGTTCGTCAATACCTTTAAAACGAATTGTTGAACCATCAACCTGTGATGATTTTAAATAAAGCTATCAATTTTTTTCATTTTTAACAAAAAAAAAAAAAAAAATTCTGGAGTGACTTCACTTTTCGAACATTGAGTAATTAACAGTTTTGTAGATGAAGTAAAGAAAGAGGAGTTGTTAAACAAACAAAAGAAAAAAAAAAAAATCGCACTTTTAAAAAGTTTGGTCCCATAGGCCATAATGATGAATTTTTCTTTGTGTCCCTAAAAAAACTATAAGTGCTAAATTCATCAAAATCTATACAGTTGGTGCAACTGTGACCTATAACATGAGTAAAAATTTTTTGCTCAGATTAATAAGCGTTTATACGCTATCACACTTTTAAAAATTTGGTCCCATAGGCCATAATGATAAAGAATTTTTCTTTGTGTCCCTGTAAAAAAACTATAAGTGATAGATTCTCCAAAATCTATACAGATTGAGTATCTGTGACGTATAACATGTGTATAAATTTTTTGCTCAATTGAATAAGGCATTTAGATGCTATCGCACTTTTAAGATTTTGGTCCCATAGGCCATAATGATAAGGAATTTTTCTCTGTGTCCCTGTAAAAAAACTATAACTGATAGATTCTCCAAAATCTATACAGATTGAGTATCTATGACTTATAACATGTGTATAAATTTTTTGCTCAATTGAATAAGGCATTTAGATGCTATCGCACTTTTAAGATTTTGGTCCCATAGGCCATAGTGATAAAGAATGTTTCTTTGTGTCCCTGTAAGAAAACTCTAAGTGCTAGATTCAATAAAATCAATAGGGTTCGTGCTACGATGACTGGCAACATGCGTACCAACTTACAGCTCATTCGAGCAAAGCGTTTAGATGCTAGCGTGTTCACTCACATAAATACATACATCATCGTAAAAATTGTGAAAACGGACTCAGGGGACCTCGAAAGGTATAGAAACATCAAAATCTCAAATTCAGATTTTTGACATGATTACAATACTATCCTCACTATAGTGTTCGGAAAGTAAAAAAAAAAAAAAAAAGGCATAGATAATTTTAACAAATCATCTTTACTGACCGAATTTGTATAGAAAAATATAGAAGAAAGTCGTGTTGTGGCAACAACATACTAGTTTTCAAATGTCACTGTCATTAACGATTTAATCTTAAATAGAAGAAGATAAATTAAATTTATTTATCTTGTCGCTCAGACATTGGCCTAATCTCTGAATAACGCGATTGAAGTTGTGTGAGTTTGGTTTTCAGTTCTAAGGATGGTCTGGAGCCATGCGATCACAATTCTCCTCTTCTGTGCAGGGGAGTGGCTCCGTATAGTTAGAAAAACCCTATTATAGTAACTTTATTTATAATATATTAACATAAAAAAATATTACAAATATCTAATTACAGAGCTAGTTTACGCTAAATAAGTGAGGATTAAAATAATAATAATTTCTATGCTACCAGTTTCCAAAATTTAGAAAAACAATTTCAAAATGTAAACTGTTCTCGAATTTCGAGGACATATGATTACCCTATTGGCTCCCTTGCTTGGTAACCCCCACAGCTATTACGGGACATGACCCCGCAAACAAAGTTTGTATGGGTCAACATTGAAACAACAGTATAAATGGCCGTTGGCTAGATTGGTGGCCCAATCGTTAGCAGGTCGATGACTCATATTCAGTATTTTACTTTGACAGTACATTTTTGTATTTATTATTTATTATTTTTATACTTTTTTGCAAATAATCAACAATCTCGACGATACTTTAATGTGTGTAATAAAATTATGTATTTCTTTGAAGTTACGTAATGGTTGAAATGAGTCGTTATATGCAAATTTAATACATCAATTACTGTTGGATTTATAACGTTGTTTATTACGGTGGGCCACCCATAACTACCTCAACAAATAAAATGCCAATATGGAGAAGACAAAAAAGGAAAGAAAAAAAAAAGTTGGGTCAACTGCAATTATCCAACTAGCCTGCGCGAACTATCATCTGCTGATGGGTCACCGACCTATGTTTGTATGGATTACAGCCACGACAAATTTTATATGCCCCAGCTAGAGTCTGAACCCGACAGATAAATTTTCAATCAACCTGAAACCCGACAAAAAAAAAAAAAAAAAAAAAAAAATCACGGACCCGAACACGCAGTAAAGAATTTTGACGATCCGAACCCGACCCGAAATCTGTAAACGAAATGAAAATAAAAAAAAATCTAAAAATCGGGCAAAACTTTTTAGTATGTTATAGTAAATTTTCACTGTCACATAATTATAATCAATCATACTGAAAGGAATTGAAAATGTAATTACTAATATACTAGATTGAAATTTAAAAAAATCTGAAAAATGGATTAATACTTTTCATTTATATGTATGTTGTGTACTTTAAGCGCAAAAAAAATGTACTTCAAGTTTATTATTTGTAGTTTAACACGTTGAGCGCCATGTCAGCCATTCTAGATTCTAGGCATTTTGTCATATATCTCTAAGTACTGAAGGAATCATCTTGAAACTTTAGGAGTGTGCAGAACATGATAACAGATACTTCAAACATTTCAGTGAAAGTTTTACCCCGAAAGTAAAAGCAGTACCAATAAAAAATTAAAACGTGACACTGTCAGATACCGAAGGCTGACAGTGTCAAATATGATATAAAGCCGCGTCAACCATTGGTGGCGGATATAAAATAGAATATAAAACTAAAAATATTACATTTAATGATGGAAAATTTATTAAAAATTTGCTCAATTTTTATTTATTACAGGAGGAATCATTATGGAATTTTAATGAATTTTAAGAATTTGCGTGGCGGTCAACGTGTTAAGGGCACTTGGCACCTTTGACATCCCTGCTGAAGTATGTTTCGTGTAAAAGCGTATATTTCCATTTAATATTTATAAATTGAATAACATTAGGTTTGTTCAAAAAAATATATACTCAGGCAACAATTCCTATGGTTTTGGTTATTATTATTATTATAGTAGTAGTTGTTGTAGTAGTATTTTACAGATTTGGAATTTTTAAAGATTGCAAACAGAGCAAGTTAATCTTTTAAAAAATGAAAACTTTTTAATGCTTTTTTAAAAAGTGCAAACAGAGAAAACACAATTTAAATTGCGTTTTCTCTGTTTGCATTTTTTTCATGAATTCATGATCTTCAAAATGCGAAAAAAAAAAAAAAAAAAAAAAAAAAGAACAATTTAGCGTTTTAGTTTTTACAGAAGAAACATGCAGTTGGAGGAACTTGGGCGTAATCATAGACCTATTATAAGAGTGGACGGGACAATGGCAACCATTTTTAGTGGCAAAGATAACTAACTCATAAAAAGGTCATGTGAATGTTGATCTACAGAAAGCCAAACTGGCCAGTACTGAAATTTACTCGCCGTGCTCTAAACTCTGCTTTTTATTAAGCAGACGATATTTTCTCTTTTTCTTTGAAAGTTCTTTTTAAAAATTTTATTTAATTTTAAAACTCAAATTGTTTTGAATTTAAAAAGAATTTTATAGCAAGAAATAATAATTAGATCTACATTAAAAATCCCAGAAGTTATGTAAAATAAAGATTTTATTTCACAGGTCAGATTATTTTTAATATTTTATTATTTCGTTCTTTCTAAGTAATTATTTTTATAAAATGCTTATAATTGTTATACTTATTTCTCTAAATTGAATAAGTTTAACCATATTATATCTTACATAATTCGAAAAATGTCCATAATTATGTATGAGAGTTAAAACGAGTCTAGACAAACCAAAGTTATAAAAACTTTTGAACTTTGTTAGATGTTAATAACAAGGTAAAAATAAATTTCAGCAGCTGTAATATTTTACACTAGTTTTGCTTGTTGTATCTTTTAATAATAATAATAATAATATATATTTATATTCAAAACAAAAAGTTGCCAATAACGCGATAAATGCCAAAAAAGGTAACTTTTTCAACATTCACATGGTTTCATCTTTGCACCTTTTCTTATATTCCCTTAATAATGGAATGCTCCGTACACACTTATAATAGGTCTATGGGCGTAATCAAAAATTGTGCGTTTTACTTTTTCGCTAATGGCATTTTCTCAAGAAATAAAGATGATAGAAACCTTATCCCCCCCCCCCCGCAAAAAAAAAAAAAAAATAAATAAATAAAGAGAGAGAGAAAAGAGAAAAGAAAAGAATAAAAATGAAAAATAATCTTTAAAATATTTTCCTAACATGAACCAATTTCAATTAATTTTTGTCGAAACGATACGATAGTGGTGAAATTAATAAAATACGCGATGATAAAAAGTAATACTTAATAATGAACAATATTTAAGCACGCGGATTCAGCTCAATTATCTAATTCGATAACATGATGATATTTGTATGATGACATTATTTTACGGAAAATATATATTTTTAAAAGTTATTGCTTCAGAATCTTTGCAAGCGTCATTTTAAACCTAGCAATATTTTAAAGATATAAACAAAATATGAATTATTATCATAAATTGACTAAAAAACGCAATCATAAAAAAGTATAATCAAAATAAGATTTTTTTTTTTTTTAACAAAAATTTACGCCAAATTAAATAAAATGTCATTGCATACTTGGAGATAAAAATTTAAAAGGCGTCATGGGGGTTCTTTATTAAAACTGTACTGCATGCGGAACTATGAAAACTGAGTCGTCAACCATGAATTTTATTTTGAAACTTTTCTTTAACCCTTTAACGCGCGCTGTCCTCGCTACGAGGACACAAAATTTAAGATACAGCTGCAAAAATTCATCCCGGAAATTTTTTAGCAAAAATTCATGTTTATAACATATCAGAAAAGGCCGGTTTTTTAAACCTTAAAATTTAAAATTTCTTTTAGTTTAATTTAGTTCATTAATTCCGGTGGCAGTATAATTTAAATTTTTTAAATTGTCTTGCGCCGCAAAGGGTTAAATGATTCTGGTTTCACTTTTACACAATATTTATTTGGTTATAATAATAATTTGGCTTCTGGTAAAATTAAAATTTTAATTAGGTGGTGAAATTGGTATAATATTTATGAATTTCAAATTTTAAAGGTGAATAAGAAAAGAAATAAAGTGCGAAAATTTCGCAAGGGTTTGCTAGTCTATATCTATATCTATATCATTATATAAAGCGCAAAAAATTGTTTGTTTGTGGAGGGTAATCTCTGAAACTACTGAACCGATTTAAAAACTTCTTTCACTGACCGAAAGCTACAGTATGCCATATTGTTATAGGCTATATTTAATTTTGATAAAATAAATTTTAGTTTAAAATCTGAGCATTTTAATTAAAATCCCCATAGAAGCCGTAATAGAAATGGAAATAATGAAATATTAAAAAAATTAGCTGCTGCCAACATAAAAGAAACATTTGCATATTCATTTCGTTTTTAAAATATCTTGACGTGAAAAGAAAAGAAATATATTTGCACGTGCATTAAATTGAAATTCATATAAAGCTTTTTTAATTGTTAAACTTACACGTTAAATCTGACGTCATTATAGAATTAAAAGTGTTTATTTTTCTAATAATTTAATTTGATATGATATGATATAATATCTAAGCATCAATGTTTAAACCACGGAGTCTTTATTACTCCGTGGTTTAAACTGATGTGTGTAAACGAAATTGGAATTTAAAAATAAATAAATAAATAAAATAAAATAAAATAAGAAATTCTATTTTATAATATTATTTATTTTAATTTATAATTGTTGCCAAAAAGATTTACGAATTAATTTATTTTTAGTCATATAATAAAATATATTTTCACGCGAACAATAATATAAAAAGTGAACTGGATTTTTTGTAAAAAAATAATAAAGATCGAGGAAAATTATTTCCCCATTTTAATCCCCATATTTGGATATAGATATGTATTAGTTATCATGTGCATCCGTTAGATTAAATTGTTTTTGTTGTAAAATTGATAAAATTGGAATTTTAAATTTCAAAACTCTAGAAAAAAAAAAAAAAATTTCCATATTCGATTGAAAACATAAACATTTCATTTCAAAGGATGATATTTACACAATAAACATCCAACTAATAAACTAATTAAAAGGGAAAGGATAAATATTCTATCATAATTTGAAGTCAAATTTGTTTTCAAATGTCTAAATAAAGTATCTGATATAATATACTAATATGTTGCAGCGGAATAGATTTGATATCCGTCATCCTTGGCAGAAAAAAAAAAATATCGCCAAATTATCTGGCGAATATAATTTAATTCCTTCCAAAAATCATGGTTATTTTAAAAACTTACATTAAGAGTGTAACGAATAATATGAAACAATATTTCGTACAATACATATTACGAAAATATACATCTGGCATGTATATTTTCGTATTACGTTTTTGATCGCCAAATACAAAAAAAACGCCAAGGGTGACAGTTTTGAAATTTAAAATTAAAATTTTGTCAATTTGACAGCAAAATAACTCAATCTAACGCATGCATACAATAACTAATACATATCTATACCCAAATATGAGGATTAAAATCGGGAAATAATTCTTCTAGAATTTTAATAATAATAATTAAAAAAAAAAAAAAAAAAAATCCAATGAGCGATTAACATGGAAAATCTTTTTCTTGCATCCACGGGCGGTCAGTGATGTCATACTTCGCTTGCGTATTGAGATGTTTAAATTTATTTGGCGACTATTTTTAGCAACTAACAGTTATGGCAAGTAGCTCAATATACATAGCGCATACAGCCATTACTGAAATGTAAATAGCATTTAATTATTTGAATTACATTATGTTGACTGGAAACCTATTTAATATACCTATGCTCTATAGCTATACTAATATAAAAAAAAGAAAGGTTTATATGCATATGTAGAGAACGATCGCTAGAACTAAAAAGCCGATTGCTTTTTTTTTTTTTTTTTTTTCTTTCAATAATCAAAAGTTACACTGTCTCTCTCTAAGTGCTAGAAGCTATAATAAATTTTGGTAAAATAAATTTTTAATTAAAATTTTCAATATTTTAATTGAAAACAAAGCATTGATTTGATATCTATCGTCATTGGCGATTTTTGTATTTGGCGATCGAAAACGTAATACGAAAATCTGTATATTATCGTAGTAAATACGAGATGTATATGTGTTTACTTCAATTACCCTACTACCGTAGGTAGTGGAAGTATTGTATAGGTTTTGGCAATTGGTCAGTGTGTGTGTATATGTGCACGTGTGTGTGTAATCTTCTGGCTGTCATATCTCCAAAACTAATAAAAATAGAACTACTAAACTTCACAAGTGATTCAGGTCTGGTGTACAGATAAATTTTCCAAATTTTCGTGAAAATTGAAAAAACCGGAATTGGGTCATCGAAAACCAGAAATGGGACCCTAAGCCCATATTCAAAAACACCTCTAATGATTTTCTTCAAAGTTGCTATATAAATAATATATTAGATGCCCTTTCGATTGAAAAGTTGCTTAGTTCAGGAAAATTGATAGGCGTCCTCTATAAACAGCTCAATTTCAGACTTCGCAAGTGCGTTCCTTTAAAAACGCCTGTACGGATTTTTTTCAAACTCGCCATGTTAACTTCCTATTAAATATCCTTTTGTATGTAATTATTGTTTTTAGGTCAATAATTGAGTATGTTAAGTTTTGGTAAAAGTTGGTATCTCAAAAACGGCTCTAACGTATTCTTGAAAATTTTTTCTTTAATCCAATTTAGATAACCTTTCTCAAGTATTACGTGCTTATTACAGGAATATTAACGGTCATCCTGATTAGGTAGTTCAGTTTTAGATCTCGGAAATTCGTGCTTAAAAAAATAACTATCTATTTTTTTTCCCCTTACTTTTTAACTCGCTATGCAAACTCTGTTGTATGTGTCTTTATACGTGTATCAAGTTTCTCTTACTCGAAAATCTCAAAAAATGCAAGTAATATCTCCAAAAAATTGTATATATTACGTGTAATAGTGGGTAATGGAAGTCGTGTGGTTGTTTCACACCAGATTCTGTAATAGTATATATTGTACGAATATTGTTTCATATTATTGATTTCTCCTTTAATATACATTATTAAAATAATAATCAATTATGGAAAAAATTAAATATATTTGCGAAATGAAAAAATAAATAATAATTAAAGCTATTATGACGTCAATTTTATCAAAAACATTTTCATGTCATAGGTTTATTTTTCAATATTTTTTATTCATGAGTAAAGAAATGTTTCTTTTTATGAAATAAATAAATAAATAAATAAATAAATAGCATTAAGTAAAAATTGCCAACATTTAACAACTAATTAAAAAAAATAATTGTAAAATTATATTTTGACTTTCCAGTTAATAATATTGCCTGACTATAACATATAAACTGATATATTTCTTGATTTTTTACATATCAATCCATCTTTAACTAAAATTTGTTCATCAGTGCGAAGCCGGACGGGTCAGCTAGTCATTATATAAAGCGCAAAAAATTGTATGTTTGTGGAGGGTAATCTCTGAAACTACTGAACCGATTTAAAAAATTCTTTCACTGACCAAAAGCTACACTATCCCTGATTGTTATAGGCTATATTAAATTTTGATAAAATAAATTTTAGTTTAAAATGTGAGCATTTTAATTAAAATCCCCATAAAAGCCATAATAGAAATGGAAGTAATGAAATATTAAAAAAATTAGCTGCTGCCAACATAAAAGAAACATTTAGTACATGTTCATTTTGTTTTCAAAATACCTTGACATGAAAAGAAAAGAAATATATTTGCACGTGAATTAAATTGAAATTCATATAAAGCTTTGCGAAATGTTAAATTTACATGTTAAATCTGACGTCATTATAGCGTTAAAAGTGTTTATTTTTCTGATAATATAACTTAATATGATATGATATGATGTAATGATCTAAGCATTAATGTTTAAACTGATGTGTGTAAATGGTGTAAACGAAATTAGAATTTAAAAATAAATAAACAAATAAAAATAAAATAAAATTAGAAATTCTAACTTCTAAACTTTTATTAAATTATTTATTTTAATTTATAATTGTTGCCAAAAAAATTTACGAGTTAATTTATTTTTCGACTTTTAATAAAATATATTTTCACGCGAATAATAATATAAAAAGTAAATTAAAAAAATACATACACCTACATTTCATTGCGCATTTTTTAAAAGAATAATTGAGAAGTTTATATTTATTTGGCGACTATTTTTAGCAACAGTTATGACAAGTAGCTCAATATACATAGCGCATACAGCCATTACTGAAATGCAAATAGCATTTAAATATTTGAGTTACATTATGCTGATTAGAAACCTGTTTAATCTATCTATTCTCTATACTAATATATAAAGAGGAAAGGTTTATATGTATATGTAGAGAACAATCGCTAGAACTAAAAAGCCGATTTTTTTTTTTTTTCTTTCAACTAATCAAAAGTAACACTGTCTCCAAGTGCTAGAGGCTATAATAAATTTTGGTAAAATAAATTTTTTATTTAAATTTTCAATATTTTAATTGAAAACAAAGCATAGATTTGATATCTGTCGTCGTTGGCGATTTTTGTATTTGGCGATCGAAAGCGCAATACGAAAATCTGTATATTTTCGTATTAAATACGAGATCTATGTTTTTACTTCAATTATCCCACTACCGTAGGTAGTGGAAGTATTATATTCGGTCCAAAAATTCGATATAGAGTTTCACCTGATTTACACGTTTTAAGGCCTCCTGAGTCCAAAAAAGTAGTTTTTGGGCAATGGGTCAGTGTGTGTATATGTGTAGAATCTTCTAGCTGTTATATTTCTGAAACTAATAAATATAGAACTACGAAACTTCACAATTGATTCAGGTCTGGAGTACAGATAAATTTTCCAAATTTTCGTAAAAATTGAAAAACCGGAATTGGGTCATCGAAAACCGGAAATGGGACCGTAAGCCCGTATCACAAAAACAGATCTAACGATTTTCTTCAAAGTTGCTCTATAAACAACCTATTAGATGCCCTTTTGAATGATATAGTTGGTTAGTTCAGGAAAATTGATAGGCGTCCTCTATGAACAGCTCAATTTCAGATGTCGCAAG